>OZ030010.1:137912336-138324836 GCA_964023405.1 Apodemus agrarius | reverse complement strand
ATTAAGACACGTACTAACTCTAACTTGTACAAAGTAGTCTGTCAATTCACTGGTGCTGACTTTACTTCCTACTCTATTAGGAGATTACATATTAAATTGGTGGTGTTTAGGAAGGATGGATTAGACAAGTAACCCCTCTGAACAATATATTCACAATAAATTACCTAAAACCCATTGGTGAGATAAATAGGGACAGGATTCATATCATTTCCAGAATATTCATTTATTTTCTAATTCCAGTTGTCATAACTAAATCTTATTCTCTTAATTTCCTATTTTAAAAATTTGGTTTTTTAAAACTTCACAGAAGCTCTAATAAACCATTTGTCATTTCTCAGACTATACATTCATTGAGAGCAGTTCATTATCCATCCAACAAACTTTTAGTAACATGGACTAACACTATTTTTTCCCCTCACTGGGGTAGTAGTATGGAGGAGACAGGCTCTCATATGAGTGAATAAGCATTTTCTTTTTAGCACAGGCTGGACTTGAGCTTGGGAACATCCAGATCTCATCACCCATATGCAAGGATTACAGATATGTACCACCATGCCCAGCTGTCATTCTGTTATTTTATGAGGAACAAGTAGGTATTTCTTTGATTTTCTTTTAAAGTTTTCTTCTTTGTTGCTATTAACAGGTTTTTTAAACAGTGGAAGTGATATCTAATCAAAAGTTACAACTAGCTTTTAGAAATGGTAAAAGCAGGTACTTGGTTGGTATTTGTGAATGTTCATATAAGTGGATCAGGCCCATCTAAAATCAGCACATCTAGTATCTGCAGTTTCCAATATAGAACAACAGTTTTCCCTGAAACACTGTTGTTCAGTGAAGAAGAAAACACAAGCCAATATGTTTCAGTTTTTCAAAACTTAATATGGACAACGTTAATGCATATATTTTTATATTTTGAATGGATAACAATGGCATATTATTTCTCTTGTTTTGTGAGATACTTGGTCATTGAATTTGCTAGGTACTCAAGGCCTAGTTACCTAAAACAACATAATGATTTAGAATGTCCAAAATGGCATAACTTATATGTCTACCAGCTTCTGATGTCTATTGGTTCTGAAGATACTAACAGATTCAATGTGGTCTTTCAAGAAGCCATGATAAATTCTTTTTATAATAGATTCAGGGCAGCATATCCAAGGCTTGAAAAAACACAAGCTGAAAGCCAAAACTCTGAAATTACACAATATTTCTGTAAAATTCTTTAGAACAAATAAAGTATGACTATCATACCATGTTTAAATGATGAGAAAAAATCTGAAACATCTTAACATTGACATCACAGTAAGTTTATGTACTAAAATAATATTTATTTGTAACCATTCTTTTTACCACATAATATTATAGAAGTCAAATATACAATAAATTTTAAATTATTATTCTCAAATATTTTAAGAAGATCCTTAGCAAATGGATGAATCAGATTATAATCATAGATAAATGACAATGGTAAGGTTGGGGTTTTGTTTTGTTTTGTTACATCCAATAAATGAGAAAGATAACAGGAGGTTGTAGTGTATAGAATACTGTGAAATGGTTTGTTAGATAGTTGAATGAATGTTACTGAATGAAGTAGCTATAAAACAATGAAAATGTCCATTAATTATTTGTACATATGTAACATATATACATATATGTAAATTAATCTTAAATATATATTATAGATGTGTACATTTTAGTTCTCAATCTTAAAACGTATAAATTTTTACAGACTTTCAAACTTAAAGAGTTGAAATAGTAAATTTTCAACTCAAAAAGGAGTTTCAAGAGCAGACAAAAGAGGGGTACACTGGCTCCCCATCATAGGAATCCCATAAGAAAAAAAGAAAGAACCAACCTAACAGCCACAGCATATACTTGGAAGATATGGTATGCATCCTTGCAGGTCGCCTGCTTGCTGTTTCAGTTTTTGTGAGCCCTTATGATTCCTGCTTAGTTGATTCAGTGTTCCATGTTCTCCTGGAGGTCCCCTCTGTACTTGTACAATCTTTCTTCTCTATCACTGGTGATTTTCTCTGAGTTATAAGGAGAAAGACCTGATGTAGACCTCCAAATCAGATTCTTTCTTTATATAATGTCTGGTTGTGTGACTCTGCACCCACTGCACAAATTTTATGTGCCTTGTCTTTAGGGGTCTTGTCCATGAACCTTTTCAAAGATTAATTATATATAAGTATACTGTAGCTGTCTTCAGACACACCAGAAGAGGGCATCAGATCTAATCACGGTGGTTGTTAGCCACCATGTGGTTGCTGGGATCTTAACTCGTATGTTTTATGATTGAGAGCCTAGCCTTTAATGGTTGAGCCATCTCTCCAGTCCCTGGATCAGTTCTCAAATATCCAGAGGACAGTCATTTAAAGACATAATGTTTTTCAACTTGAATTATATTTGCATAAACAATTGTGAAATTTAAGAATTAGCAGTATTAAAATAAAGGAACAATTTTAAGCAATTGTAAGCCATGACATATATATGCTATTACTATAAATATAAAGGCTTGATTTTTAACATTTTCAAAATAGCAGCTACAGCACCCAATTCAATTATCTGTTCTGAAGCAGGGGAAAATTCAAGAGAACATGTCAAATAATTATATGAGCTTTACTCCCACTGTTGATTCATTCATTATGGGATACATGTATAAAAATATAAAAGCAAATTGCAACAAATTATCTTTTGGATAACAATTATTAATTTTGCCTAAAAAGGCTTGCCATGTAATTGTTCAACCATCAATAATAATCAATTTGATTGCTGTTTGAAGCAAGGAGCAAACGTTTTATCAGGCTCTTAAAGCATTCCTTTTAAAATACCTTTATGATTTCATCATATAACATTTTACTAACACACCAATATCTATATTGAAGGATATAAAAGCTTTATTTGGGGGCTGGAGAAATGGCTCAGTGGTTAAGAGCACTGACTGCTCTTTCAGAGGTGCTGAGTTCAAACCCCAGCAACCACATGGTAGATCACAACCATCTGTTGATGTTTTAGTGTTGTTGCTTAATGTTGTTGTGTTCCCGGGTCTCGGCACCATATAATGGGATATAAAAGAGAGAAAGGGATATTAGAGAGTGTGGCACAGCAGCTTGGGGGAAGGGGGATACCTAAGCAGGCCCATGCCTAGGTATCCCTTCCCCCTCAAGGACCACGCACACACCGACATGGTATAGAATATAGTTTATTTAGGGAAGAGAATGGGAGTCAATGGTATAGTAGAGGCAGAGAGAGAGAGTAGAGTAGAGAGGAGTGGAGGGGAGTGGAGGCCAGCCATGACCACATGGAGAGAGGGGGGAGGGGAGCCCAAGAGGGGCAGAGAGGTGAGAGTGCAGAGAGGTAAGAGGATGAGAGAGGAAAGAGAGAGTGAGGAGGGGCAGGCAGCCCCTCTTATGTGGGGAGGGGCATATGGGACGGGGCATATCTGGCTATTGCCAGGTAACTGTGGGGTGGAGCTTGGACAGAATACCAACATTCCCCAGTATTTGTTTAATTAAAAAAAATAAAAAGAGGTGATGGCAAAGCAGGAATAGGGTCATCTTGGTGACATCTGTCTGCTTCATGCTGACATTGGGGGCAACATGTCTCTGGGGAACCTATCGAAAAGGGGTATGGGGGATGTTTGTCTAGTCTCAGGAGAATAGGCTGCTTTTTGTTGTCCAGGGTCTGTGGAACCATCTGAGGATAGGTCAGAACAGGTCCAGTAGAAGCTGTCTGTGTCTAGAGAAGCTAAGAAGATTGGAGCATCTGAAGGTTGCTTCTCTGGAGCTGTCCTGGATGTGGCAAGGGCCTGGACTTGACAAGATGTTGAAACACATTAGAATAGGTAGGGAATAAGTACAATTCGGAGAAAGGAAAAATTCTCCTTAAGATGTACAATTGAAACCCAGAGGAATCTCACCCTTTGGAATAGGTAGTAAAGTGGGAACTTTGGGCAGATGTACTTATCTGGATGGAGCCTATTTGGTCCATGAGCAGTACATCTGGTAGGTTTCCTGTAGCTAATAAATTTACTAAAGAGATAACAACATGAGTTAACCACATGAACAGTCTTTAAGATGAGCCTTTTGTGGAGGAGAAGGAATAGGGAGGAATAAGATTGAAAGTTGGATCGTATAGTGGAATATTTATTATTAGAGTTAGGCAAATCTATAGAAACTCAGATGTTAGGACAGTGATAGAGCAAGAAGAAGAAATATGAAGTATTTAATGGAAATAGAGTTTAGGTAAGGAGATAACTGTAGTCAGAAGTCTGAGGAATAAACAATAACAGAGCAAGAAGAGGAAATATGAAGTAATAATTGTCTAGCTGTCAATGTAGTCAGAAGTCTGAGGAATAAACAATAACTTAGCAGTCATATTATTAAAAGGTGACAGATTCCAGTAGCCAGCAGTTCTTTGGGGTCTCTGGTCTCCACGGCAGCTTTGGCTATCAGTCTGGCTTTCAAACAGAAAACGAAGGGCTTTCTCTGTGGAATGGATACCCATGACATGAGAAATGGCTTACCTTTGTTTAGTTAAGTCATTTGACTCAAGGTATCCGGTCTTGTCTACTGCACTCCTTTTTGGGGGCAGCATCCTGTAGCGGTGTTGTCCACTGCACTTTCTTAGGCAGCATCTGGTAGTGGTGTCCACATCTTCTGAGTCCTCATGGAGAAGCTGTCAGGCCTTTGGGAATTCTGTCTGTCTTAACTTTGCCATAGTTAGAGCAAAGACCTGTAATAAAATTCTATGAACAATATACTCTGAAAAATCTAAGATCTTACCTTCTTGTAGTGAAGCAGAGATACAACATTTTTTCTCACATAAGGTAAGGCCATATCTGAACTGTACTTTGAATCACACCTGTATGAATCTGTTAAAAATATTCTATTGGCCAGAAACTCTGTAACTGAGGCCTATAAGCCAAAGGCAGCACAGTTTCTAACCAAAAGCAGCATTTCACAAGCCTCTATTGAGGCAGCTCTGAGCTTACAATTCAGATGTAAATATCTTTTGATCTGGGACTATTGTCTCCAAGGCCAGATCCACACGCACTGGTCCAGCCTGGCTGTAGCCTGTGGCCAGGCCTCATAGTGTGAGTGTTAAAAGAAAACTCTAGTTTTAGGGTTTCAGGAAAATTACTTGTTTTTTCTTAGTGGTCAAAGGAGCTTGCTTGTTATCAAATAAATTTCCACTGAGATCTCCTTTTCAAACTTGGGGAGTGGGTGTAAATTTTGCTCCCAACACTGTACCAACAAACCTGCAAAAAAGTCACAACAGGCCCATAATGGCCACAGCTGTATCACTCTTAAAATCATCCGAATTACAAAACATGCCAAGAATCGTGAGCCTCCAACCAGATTGCAAACAGCAGCCAATGGCACTCTGGCAAGTTTTACCATATTTTTAAAATTTTTCTTCTGTAATATTAGAGCAATACTACAATTTTGGAAAGCAAAGCCCAATTTAAAATATTCTATTTTCTTTAAAGTCAATGGCAAAGACATGAAGTTCACACCACAAAGTTTGTCTTCCAGTTCATATGTTCAAATGTATGACAGAATAACTTATTAAAGAGACATTATTTTAAATCTTATTCCTGCACTACCAGCTTTAAAACTCCCCTCTTATTATCAACCTTATTCCTTTTAAATCATGGACAATAACTTATAAGCCAATACTCTATAGTCAAGACATGCAAAACATACTTATACTTTTAAGACCAATTATAAACAAAATAAAGTGATTACATAAATCTCATAAACTTAAACCAAACAAAATTTTCCTTTTTCTATCTGTAATTTCAAGAGAATAAAAAGCACTTTGAACCCCAAATCATAATTGTAGAGTTTCCCCCCCCCCTAGGAGAAATAATCATTAACCCACTTGTCTGGGGATTTGAGGCTGCTGGCCCTTTAAGAAGTAGCCTTTTTCTTCAGCTGTGTTTGACTCCTAGTTGAGTGTGGAGCAGTTTAAATCAGCCTCTGCTGTATAAGCTGCAGCTAGATTAAAAACCGCCAGCAGATGAAATTTTTACCAATCTTTCTTTTTAACATGAAACACATCAACAATCATTTAAACGACACAAAGAGGACACAAACATACACGTGGACATTGTGTGCACCAGAGAAAAAAAGTGATACATAGAAAGGGAAGCATGCTTATTATGCAATAAAATCCATTTTCCTTCTCTCTTTCTCGTTCATGTTTCTAAAATTTGTTTACTTTTTGTACTTTACTCTTTTTATTTTGTTTTGTTTTATTTTATTTTATGTCCTATTCCTCTTGCCTGATGCAGTTCTTAGAATGCAGATCTCCTGCCAAATTGAATTAATTTCCTGTTCCATTTCACTGTCACACCCTAGCTGATCTCAGCATTGGGCCTATGCTGATTCAGTCTAGCCAGTATCTCTTTGCACCCCTGCAACAACAGCCTTTAAAAATGACATTTTTTAGCACTGAAATTAATACTCTGTTGCTTATCATGCCAGATATATAACCTTTTACTTTTTTCTTTCCAGTGGAGCTCCACCCATGACAGTGTCCCTCAGTTAGCCTCTTCATTTCCATGCCCCACATTGGGCACCACTATGTAGCTGTCCATGGCTATCTGCTAACGGCTTGGGTTCTCTGGAAAAAGAGGTGGGGATAGAAAACAGGGTGGCAAGAGAAACACATAGAGTCAAGGCATGATATTTTTGCTCAAGCCTCCAACTTTAATGAATCTCTCCCAATATAAATAGGCAGGCCCAGACCCTCCCCCAAAGGCTGGAAACTGGTTCTGCTTGTTCTGCAGGAGGCTGGCATCAGGTGGCTGGGCTGTTATTCTTTGAGAACAATGGGTCAGGTCCTCAAGGGCTGGGGGAGGTCACACCTGAAGAAGAATTTTTAGCCTGTTCAAAACCTGTGTGCTTAGAGCTTCTCCTTCATCATCTTCAGTGATTATGACCAAGGGCTTTTAATGAGCATTAGCAATTTCAAGAGCAGGTACAATGAACTGAACACTAGAATTTTTCTTTTTACTCAACAAAAGAAAGGCATCTTGGAATTCATACTTTTGACCTTTTGATATGTTAATAAAATATGGGTAAATATGTCCTCTATCAAACTTCATGCCTTCAATAGTTTCTAGCTCATCATTCAGGGTTTTTCCATCCTTCACTGTGGTGACACCCTTTCTTCCAATGTTTTTCATTGCATCAGAAATGATTTTCCCAATGTCTTTGTCTCCATTTGCAGAATATCTAGCAACATGAGCAATTTTTTCAGGGGTTGTCACGGCTGTAGATTGTTTCTTAAGTTCAGCAACTAGAACATTGGCCACCAACATCACAACTCTCCAGATTTCCAGTTGATTAGCCCTTTTGCTGATCTTCTCAAAGCCCTCCTTTACAACAGTGCATGTCAGAATAGTGGCAGTGGTGTTGATATCCTCAGCCTCTTCATTTGTATTATTGGCAACATTCTGAACAATTTAGGTCTGGAATTTTTGTATTTATCCTTTAATTGAATTGATTTTGCCAGGTTACCTCATCTTTTGTTACTCTGGGACTTCCCCCAACTCTGTTCAATAATCACTTTTCTTCCCTTTGACCCCATTGTAACAGCTACAGTATCCTTTAAAAGGTCTACACCTTGAAGCATTAACTCTGGAGCATCCACACCAAATTTTACATATTTGGCATGTGGGTAGTCAAAGCATTTTTGTGGGGCTGTGGCAGGAGAACACAAGGCGAGGCAGGCAATCTGCAGTGAGTGAGGACAGCATTGATTTTTAAACTGGCTTATACTTCTTTGAGATTCCATCACATATAAGAATGACTAAGATCAAAAACACAATTTTGGTGAGGATGTGGAACAAGGGTAACTGCTCCATTGCTGGTATGAGTGCAAATTTATATAGCTACTACAGAAACCAATATGGCAGTTCCTCAGAAAGTTGGGAATCACTCCACCTCAGACATAGCTATACCATTCTTGGCCATATATCCAAAAGACCATCCTGCTACAAGGACACTTGTACAAACATATTCACTTGTTTTATTCATAATAGGTAGAAACTAGAAATAACCTCAACAGAAGAATGGATAGAGTTTGTGATGAATTTACATAATGAAGTATTATTTGGCTATTAAAATTTTGTATGCATTGTATAGTCTTTTTATGATGATTCTGCTAGGCTCTGTTCCCAGCACACTGCAGGCAGGGCAAACTGTAAGTCTAAGGTTTTGTGACTGGTTTGCTGTCCCAATCTCTTCACTTGATTTTCAGCATAGTCCCCATGTCTCTTATTACTAGAAGTCTTTTCTGAGTGATTCTTGTGTATTCCACTGACTTTCGATTGTGTTAGGTTTCACCTCAAAATGCTCTACATATCCAGTTGTTTTTCCCAGTGTTTTCTTCCATCCAGCATTCTGGACTCTCCTGTTCCCAAATCTACCGGTCCCCAGTCCACATGTAAAATCTATTCCATTTCCCCTTTCCTTGGTGATACTATTTCCCCTTTAATCGCTCTATGGTTCTGTAAACTGAAGCATGAATGTCTTGAGTACATTGGCATAGGATACAACATTCTGAAGAGAATATCAATAGCAAGGGCACTGTGATCAACAAGTAACATATGTGACCTCATAGAAAGGCAAATTTTCTTATATGTTGGAGCACCTTTTGGATATGTCCAGAAGTGGTATAGTTGGGTTCCCAGGTAATACTATGTCCAATTTTCTGAGGAACAGTCAGACTGATTTCCAGGGTAGTTGTACCACCTTGCAATCCCACAAGCAATGGAGAAGTGTACCTTTTTCTCTGTATCCTCTCCAGCAACTGCTGTTACCTCAGTTTTTGATCTTAGCCAGTCTGACTGGTATAAGGTAGACAGACTATCACGGTCATTTTGGTTTGCATTTCCCTGATGAAAAAAGATGTTGAACATTTCTTTAGTGGCTTCTTGGCCATTTGAGATTCCTCAGTTGAGAATTTTGTTAGCTCTGTACCATATTTTTAATACGGTTATTTGATTCTCCGGAGTCTAACTTCTTGAGTTCTTTATATATATTTTGAATGTTAGCCCTCTATCAGATGTAGAGTTGGTAAAGACCTTTTCCTAGTCTGTTGGTTACCGTTTTTGTCCTATTGACAATATGCTTTATCTTACAGAGTCTTCAATTTTATAAAGTCCCATTTGTCAATTCTTGACCTTAGAGAGTACTCCACTGGTGTTCTGTTCAGGAAATTTCCCCCTATGCCAATGTGTTTGAGGTTCTTTTCCACTTACTCTTCTATTAGATTCAGTGTGTCTGGTTTTATGTGGAGGTCCTTGATCCACTTGGACTTGAGCTTCATACAAGGAGATAAAAATGGGTCACTTTGCATTCTTCCACATGCTGACTGCCAGTTGAACCAGAACAATTTGTTGAAAAGGCTGGGAGCTCTGAGGTGTCTGATTGGTTGATATTATTCTTCCTATGGGGTTGCAAACCCCTTCAGCTCCTCTAGTCATTGCCCCAACTCCTCTGGTGGGGTCCCCATGTTCAGTCCCATGGTTGGCTACAAGCATCCACATCTATATCAGTAGGGCTCTAGTAGAGTCTCTCAGGAGACAGCTATATCAGGCTTCTGTCAGCAACCAGTTCTTGGCATCAGAAATAGTGTCTGGTTTTGGTATTTGCATATGTGATGGATCCCTAGGTGGGACAGTCTCTGGATGGCCTTTCCTTCAGTCTCTGTTCCACTCTTTGTCCCCATATTTCCTTTAGAAAGGAGAAATTATGGGTTAAGATTTTGGAGATGAGTGGGTGGCACCATCCCTTAATCTGTGGCCTTGCCAAACTTCTGGATATGGTCTCCACAGTTTTTTTTCTCTTGTGTTGGGCATTTCAGGTAATAAATTCCACATTGGGTGCTGTGAGACTCTTGCTTTCATGGCATCTGGGACTTTCTGATGGTTACCTCCAGTTCCTCATCCCCAATGCTACACATTCAATTTCTAAAACCTCTGTCCCCCCCCAGTCTTCTCCCATACTTGATCCTGCACCCTTTTTTCCTCCCCCTCTTTCTGCTAATTTCCTCCTACCCTCTACCTCCTGTGAGTGTTCTGTCCACACTTCTAGGAATGACTGAATCATCCCCACTTTGGTCTTCATAGGAAGAACAATATTAACCAACCATACCCCTTCCCCAAAGCTCCCAGGGACTAAACCACTAACTAAAGAGGACCCATGTCTCCAACTGCATATGCACCAGTAGATGGCCTTATCTGCCATCAATGGAAAGGGAGGCTCTTGGTCCTGTGAAAGCTTGATGCTCCACCAAAGGGGAATGCTAGGGTAGTGAGGTAGGAGTGTATGGGTGGGGGAGCACCATCATAGAAGCATAGGGAAGGGGGTGAGATAGTGGATTTATGGAGGTAAAATCTTTGAAGGAGGATGATGTTTCAAATGTAAATAAATAAAATAGCCAAAAAAAAATTTTTAAATGCTCTATTTTTTATTCTGGATAGTTTTGGCTTCTTTGTCAAAGAAAAAGTAACCAAAGGCATGTGGGTTTTTTTCTGGATCTTCAATTCTATTACATTGATCTATCTGCCTGTCTCTGTACCAATACCATGTGATTTTCATCACTATTACTCAGTAGTATCACTTGAAGTCAGAGATGGTGATTCTCCCAGAAGATCATTTTTTTTGTTGTTGTTGAGAATGGTGTTCATAGGAGCCTTATTTATAATATCCAGAAACTAGAAACAACCAAGATGTACCTCAACAGAGGAATGGATACAAAATATGTGGTACATTTACAGAATGGGTTACTACTCAGAGTTTAAAAACAATGACTTCATGAAATTTGTAGCCAAATGGGTGGAACTTGAAAATATCATTTTGAGTGAGGTAACATATTCACAAAAGAACACACATGGTATATACTCAGTGATAAGTGGATATTAGCTAAAAAGAAGCTTGGAATACCCATAGTAAATCTCACAGACCATATGAAACCCCCAAAATGTAAGACCACACCAACATGTGGATGCTACATTCCTATTCAGAATGGGAAAGAAAATAACCTCAGGAAGTAGAGGGTGAGGGGAATCTGGGAGGGAGAGAAGAGCAGGAGGGAAAAATGGGTCCAGTTCAGATACAGGCAGAGATGGAGGAGAAGTACAGAGGGTCAGCAATTTGAAAGGAGGTTTGTAGCAGTCGAAGAGGGGAAACTGTGGATAGTCACTAGAAAGTCCCAGATGCCAGGGACACAAGAGGTTCCCAGTACCCAACATGGAGGACATTAACCTAAATACCCAATAAAGAGGAGATACAATCTATAGAGACCATATTCAGAAGATAGGCACAGTCTCAATTTCAGGGATGGTGCCACCAATTCATCTCCAAAATTTTAACCCAGAATTGTTCTTGTCTAAAGGAAATATGCGGACAAAGAGTGGAGCAGAGACTGAAGGAAAAGCCATTTAGAGACTGCCCAACCTGGGGATCCATCCCATATATAGTCACCAAACCCAGACATTGTTGTCAATGCCAAGAAGCACTTGCCTGATATAGTTGTCCCTTGAGAGGCTCTGCCAGAGTCTAACCAATACAGATGTGGATGTACACAACCAAACAACAGACTGAGCATGGAGAACCCTAATGGAGAAGTTAGGGCAAGGACTGAAGGAGCTAAAGGGAGTTCCTTGGTCCTGGGGAAGTTCAATTACCCAGAGTACGGGAATACTATCCCGTTGAGGCAGGAGTGGTTGAGAGGGTCAGAGAACACCTTCATTGAGGGAGGGGGATAGGGGGTGGGTGGAAGCAAAACTGGTAAGGGGGAATAACATTTGAAACATAAATAACTGATAAAAAAGGCAACTTTTCTGTAAGTCAAAGGACACAATCAAGGAAAAAATGGCAGCCTATAAAATGAGAAAAGATCTTTACCAACCCTACATGTGATAGAGAGCTAATATCTAAAATATATAAAGAACTCATGAAACTAGACCTTAACAAACTAAATAGTGCAATTAAAATATGGGATACAGAGGTAAACAGTGAATTCTCAACAGAGGTAGAAACTGTTGGTTTTTCCACGCAGTTCTGTAACCTGCAGCCCACGGGAGTCACCTGTATGCCCGCCATGTGGAGGCCGTGGCGGAGAAGCAGCAGAGAAGCCGGGGAGATGTGGGCCGCAATGAGGAACCAAACCACACCAGACAGTTCTGAGTGGCTTTATTTAAGATGGGGTAAAGGTGCAGCAGGTGGGACAGAGGCAGGAAAGGAAGGAAAAGGGAGGGAGGAAGGACTGCTACCCATTATATATGAGTGGTAATGTAAATTTCAGGTAAAAAGGTAGGCCCACTGAATTCTGGGTATATGGCGGCCATTGCCTTGGTAACAGGCCTATGCTTGGGGCACTAGTTGTTGCCTATATGACATCACAGGTCTCGGAACTAACAGAAACACTTAAAGAAGTGGTCAATATCTTTGGCCATCAGAGAAGTGCAAATCAATATGAATTGGAGATTCTATCTCATAACTGTCAAAATGGTTTGAATCAAAAACATAAGTGACAGCTCATGCTAGCAAGGATTTAATGCAAGAGGAAGACTCCTCCATTGCTGATGAGACTGCAAACTTGTACAGTCACTTGGAAAATCAATATGGCAGTTTCTTAGAAAAATGGAAATAGTTCTACCTCAAGTCCCAGCTATACCACTCCTGGGCATATACCCAAAAGATTCTCCACTATCCCTCAAGGATACTTGCTAAACTATGTTCACAACAGCTTTATTCAAAATAGCCAGAAACTGGAAACAATCCAGATGTCTCTCCACAAAAGAATGGATAAAGAAAATGCTGCTCATTCACACAGTGGGATACTGCTCCGCTATTAAAAGCAAGGACATCATAAATTTTGTATGTTAATGGATGGAACCAGAAAATATGATCCTGAGTGAGGTAACCCAGAACCAAAAGGACATGTAAGGTACATACTCACTTATAAGTGGATATTAGCTGTAAAGTAAAAGCTAATCTTTGTTAAAACAAGTGCTCCTTAGCTTCACACTGCCTCAGTTCTTCTAACTATAAAATAGTACAGTATAATATTGCCTTCTATGGAGTGCTATGTGGAAGATTTTGATACTTATATATACAAGTTAGAAACAGGACTGAAATTTAAATGAAAATAAATAATAGTAATAAAGTCTGATATTGTGGATTTTAATGTACTTCTCACATGTACTAATCACTGGAAAACTTTTTTAGAGGTAGAGTATGTAAAACAGTAGACTGAGCACATGATAAGCTAAAAACAATTTTTGTATAGTGAAGGAACATGCATAACAAGCTAAACAAGTAAAACATGCATTGAGAAATTATGAGTGCTTGAGTGGTTAGGTCTGGATGTTCCTGAATCTAGGACGTGGTAGCTATGATGACTGACTATTTACCTGATTTACTTCACTTTCATTATCTCATCAAAATAAATATTAACAACACCTACCTCAAAGGATTGATCTAAGTATTAAATGAAAATATACAGTACAAGAATGACACATGATATGGTCTCAATAAATGACAGTTGTTATCATTTCTTACTGCCTTTTCATTTTTATTAAATGTATCTGAAATCTGCAAAATAGCTATTGAATTAGTTTGTAGAAAACCATCAATGAAGAGGTTGTCATTTGACTCTGATTTTGACTGGCATGACCAAGCCAGTGACTCAGAACTACCAATGTGTGTAAAAATCAAGAATTGACTACTTAATTAAGTCTAAAGTGTTGATCCAATAGCTCTGTGTATACACATAGATTGATTATTATTTCTTCCACTTATGTACAGTCTTTCTTAATGTGTCAGACAGGAAAGTGATTGGATTTTAATTATTCATTTTAAAATTTATGCCCAGAGGCTCCTGAGCTTTAATTTAGTTTCATTACTGAGGTGATTGAGCATTACTACCCTGGCTAGCCTGATACTATATTTTACGTGTATTAGTTATCTGTTAATGAAAATTCTAATTTTAAGCAGATTTTCAACCTATAGATAAAATCAATCCAAGTATTGGATAAGAATTCATGAGAGAGAAACAGAAACACACACACACACACACACACACACACACACACACACACACAGAGAGAGAGAGAGAGAGAGAGAGAGAGAGAGAGAGAGAGAGAGAGAGAGGAGAGAGAATCCAAGACAATGAAAGTGAACATTTGCAGTTATGATTGTCTTATACTAACAACAAAATTGTCAGGACTCTGACTAACATGGGAGAAATGCTGACCACACACCAAACATAATTGGAGAAACTGAAGTACTAAAAGGACTAAAACTTTTCTCAAGGTTATAAATGTTACACAGTTATAAAACTAGTAAGTATATGAAGAAAAAAGTGAGTGAGCTGAACCTCCCTACTCATTAGCCGGTCAATATTTGTGTGATAATATATGATAATTAACTGAGAAATGGATTTCTTGTATCTGCAAGAGGAGCAGAGCCAGAGAAAATGAATTGAATTTGCATGCTTAAAAGAAAATGCATGATGATGACACTACCATAGTTCAACCCAGCATTGAATTACAATGAACAGGATCTAGTCCATTTCACTGACTATGGAATTCGGCCACCAAAAGATGAAATCCCCAAAGGAGGTCACACTGGCCAGGAGGCTCCAGGACTATGTCTCTAGTTTTACATCTGTTTACCTCCTAATAGCTGACTTTTTTCCACTGGATGTTTTTAGCTCCTTTGTCAAATATCAAGTGATCATATGTGTGTGGGTTGTTTCTGGGTCTTCAATTCTATTCCATTGATCTTCTTGTCTCTCTTCATAGCAATACCAAACAGTTTTATCACTATTGCTCTGTAGTAAAGCTTGAGGTCAGGGATTGCCCCAGGAGAACATTTGTTGTAAAGAATAGTTTTTGTCATCCTCGGTTTTTTGTTATTCTGGGTGACTTTGAAAATTGCTCTTTCTAGGTCTATGAAGAATTGATTTGGGATTTTGATGGGGATTTGCATTGATTGCTTTTGGCAAGATCTCCAGTTTTGCTATATTGATCCTGCCAATCCATGAGCATGGAAAATCTTTCCATCTTCTGAGACATTCTTCCATTTCTTTCTTCAGAGGTTTGAACTTGTTGTCATACAGATCTTTCACTTGCTTCTTTAGGTTCACACCAAGGGATGAAATATTATTTGGGACTATTGTAAAGGGTGTCATTTCCCTAATTTCTTTCTCAGATGCTTTATCCTTTGAGTAGAGGAAAGCTACTGATTTGCTTGAGTTAATTTTATACCCAGTCATTTGCTGAAGTTGTTTATCAGCTTTAGGCATTCTCTGGTGAAAGTTGGGGTCACTTAAGGATAAGATCATATCATCTGCAGATAGTGATATTTTGATTTCTTCCTTTCCGATTTGTATTCCTTTGACCACCTTTTTTTTGTCTGATTGTTCTGGCTAGGACTTCTAGTACTATATTGAATAGATAGGGAGAAAGTGGGCAGCTTTGTCTGGTCCCCGATTTTAGTGGGATTGCTTCAAGTTTCTCTCTGTTTAATTTGATGTTGGCTACTGGTTTGCAGTATATTGCTTTCACTATGTTTAGGTATGGGTCTTGGATTCCTGATCTCTCCAAGACTTTGATCATGAAAGGATGCTGGATGTTTTCAAAAGTCTTTTCAGCATCTAATGAAATGACCATGTGTTTCTTTTTTCCTTGAATTTGTTTATGCAGTGGATTACATTGATGGATTTCCATATATTGAACCATCCCTGCATTCCTGTGATGAATCCAACCTGATCTTGGTGAATTATAGTTTTGATGCATTCTTGGATTCAGTTGGCCAGAATTTTATGAACTAAAAACATCCAGTGGAAAAAAGACAGCATTTTTAACAAATGGTGCTGGATCAAGTGGAGGTCAGCATGCAGAAAAATGCAAATCGAACCATTCTTATCTCCTTGTACAAAGCTCAAGTCCAACTGGATCAAGGACCTACACATAAAACTAGACACATGGAAGCTTATAGAGGAGAAAGTGGGGAAGAATCTTGAACACATGAGTACATGGGAAAAGTTCCTGAACAAAACACCAATGGCTTATATTCTAAGATCAAGAATTAACTTTGTAAGACATAGGACAAGGTCAATGGAACAAAATAGCAACCAACAAATTGGGAAAAGATCTTTACCAATCCTACATCCAATAGAGGGCTAATATCCAATGTATACAAAGAACACAAGAAGCTAGTCTCCAGAGAGTCAAATAACCCTATTAAAAATGGAGTCCAGAACTAAACAGGAAATTCTCAACTGAGGAAACTTGAATGCCTCTAAAACACCTAAAGAAATGTTCAGCATCCTTAGTTATCAGGGAAATGCAAATCAAAACAACCCTGAGATTTCACCTCAGACCAGTCAGAATAGCTAAGATCAAAAACTCAGGGGAGAGCAGATGCTGGTGAGGATGTGAAGAAAGGGGAACACTTCTCCATTGTTGGTGGGATTGCAAGTTGGAAATCAGTTGGTGATTCCTCAGAAAATTAGACATAGTACTACCTGAGGACTGGGCTATACCACTCCTGGGTATATTCCCAGAATATGCTCCTACATGTAATAAGGCACATGCTCCAATATGTTCATAGCTGCCTTATTTATAATAGCCATGAGTGGAAAGAACCCAGATGTCCTTCAACAGAGGAATGGATACAGAAACTGTGGTATATATACACAATGGAGTACTATTCAGCTATTAAAAACAATGAATTCTTGAAATTCTTAGGCAAATGGATGGAACTAGAAAGTGTCATCCTGAGCGAGGTAACCCAACCACAAAAGAATGCACATGGTATGCACTCACTGATAAGTGGATGCTAGCTCAAAAGCTCAAAATAAACAAGTTATAATTCACAGAGCACAGAAAGCTCAAGAAAAAGGACTTATGTGACAGTGCTTTGGTTCCTCTGAGAAAGGGAACAAAATACTCACAGGAACAATAAAGGACAAAAAGTGTGGAGCAGAGACTGAAGTAAAGGCCACCCAGAGACTACCCTACCCGGGGGATTCATCCTATCTATAAACAGTCACCAAAACCAGACACTATTAAGGATGGCAAGAAGAGTATAACAAAAGGAACATGCCATGGTTGTCTCCAGAGGGTCCCAGCCCGAGCCTTACACATACAGAGGCAGATGCTAGCAGCCACCCATTGGACTGGGTGTGGGGTCCTCAGTGGAGGAGCTGGAGGGTGTTTCCGAGATGCTGAAGCAATTTACAGCCCTTTGAGAAGAACAACTATGCCACCCAGAAGCCCCAGGACTCCCAGGAACTAAACCATCAGCCAAGGAGTACACATGGTACCAGCCAAAAATGTGGCAGAGGAATGCCTTGTTAGGCATCAGTGGGAGGAGTGGTCTTGGTCAGGTGAAGGCTTAATAGATCCCCCAACAAAAAGAAATTGAGGCAGGGTGGGAGATGTGGGAGTGTGTCAGGTGGAGGGGCATATACTTGGAAGCAGGGGGTGGGAGGAGGGGTTGGGGGTTTTCTGGGAGGGGGGATACCAGGAAAAGTTTTACCACTTGAAATGTAAATGAAGATTATATTTAATAAAACCAGAATAGCTGATATTTTACCATATGATTTAGATTAGCTATTTAAGCAAAAAATATTATTCTCTCATGGTGTCGGCTCCTTAAGTTCAAGGACCATGTGTGTCTTGCTCTATGCTATATCCCAAAGCAATCTTCGCTGCATTTTTATTACTAAATAAATATGTCTTGGGGGAATAAGAATTTGAAATCTCAGAGAGCAGAACATGAGTTTTACACCCCTGACCATAGCTTTTTCACAGTGAAGCAGAGCTCTGTGGGTAAGCTCCCTAGACTATTGAATGCTGTAATACTCCAAATTTTGAAGGGTATAATGCCTCCAACTGTTGGAAGCTTGAATGGCAAAGCAATCAGTCCTCAACAGAAATTGCCTTAACTGAAGAGGTCAATGATGTTCGAAGTCACAACTTAGTGCTAATCCACATCCAGTGAATAATTAGTGCAATTATATAAAAGCTGAGAGTCCAGTAGGCATGGTAATCTCAAATGGGAAGCTGAAGCAAAATGCTTTCCATGAAAATAAGGCAAGCTTGAATTACACAGTGAGTTCTATTTCTGCCAGAAATATAGATAGCAAAACCTTGTCTCAACTGTCCCTTCCAAAATAAAAACCTTGAAATTTTACTTAAATATAAAATAATTACAAAGGTATCACAGCTTCAGTGTACCTCATCTCATTATCAAAGAACATTGTGGAGATTATTACAGGGTATCCTGTCTCTCTTAGTTCTATTGTTTTTTATTTAATTTAATGTTTTTTATTAGATATACTCTTTATTTTCATTTCAAATGATTTCCCCTTTCCTGGTTTCCCCTCCATCCAAGAAAATACCATAAGCCATCTCCCCTCCCCTTGTTCCCCAGTCAACCCCCTCTCACTTCCCTGTCCTGGTCCCTTACACTGGTCATTGAGCTTTTCCAGGACCAGGGGCCTTTCCCCCCTTTGATGTCGAACAAGGCCATCCTCTGCTGTCTATGTATCTGGAGCCATGGTTAACTCCATGCATACAATCTGGTTGATGGTTTTGTCCCTGGGAACTCTGGGAATACTGGGTGGCTCATATTGGTCATCCTCCTATGGTGGTGTCCTTGGGTCCTTTCTCTAACTCCTGCATTGGGGACCCTGTGCTCAGTTCAATGGCTGACTGAGAGTATCCCCCTCTGTATTTGTCATGCACTAGTAAAGCCTCCCAGGTGCCAGCTATATCTGGCTCCAGTCATCAAGTACTTGTGGGCATCAATATAGTGTCTGGGTTTTGTAACTGTATATGGGATGGATCACTAGGTGGGGTAGTCTCTGGATGGTCTTTCCTTCAGACTCTGCTCCACACTTTGTCTCTGTATCTCCTTCTGTGGGTATTTTGTTCCCCCTTCTAAGAAGGACCAGAGTATCTACTTTGTTTGTCCTTTTTCTTGGGCATCATTTGATATGTGAATTTTGTCTTGGGTATTCCAAGCATCTGGGCTAATATTCACTTCTCCCTTCATGTGTACTCTTTGATTGGTGGTTAAGTCCCTGGAAGCTCTGGGGGGGAGGGGGGAATGGATGGTTCATGTTGTTGATCCTCCTATGGGGCTACAAATCCCTTCAGCTCCTTGGGTCCTTTCTCTAGCTCCTCCATTGGGGACCCTGTGCTCAGTCCAATGGTTGGCTGAGAGCAATCCCCTCTGTATTTTTCAGGTACTGGCAAAGCCTCTCAGGAGATAGCTATATCAGGTTCCTGTTAGCATCCACAATAGTGTCTGGGTTTGGTAACTGTATATTGGATGAATTCCCACGTGGAACAAACTCTTAATTGCCTTTCCTTCAGTCTCTGCTCCACATTTTGTTTCTGTATCTCCTCCTATTGGTATTCTGTCCCCCTCTTTTTTTTTACAACTTCTTTTTTATTGGATATATTCTATATTTACAATTCATTCCCCTTTTTCTGGTTCCCCACCCCCCAAAGGTCCTACATGCCCTTTTCCCTCCCCCTGCTCCCTCTTCCACCCCTTCCCTCTTCCCTGTTCTTGTATTCCCCTACACTGATGCTTTGATCCTTTCCAGCACCAGTGTCCACTCCTTTCTTCTTGTCAGACATCATTTGGTATATTAATTGTGTCTTTGGTGTTCCAAGATTCTAGGCTAATATCCACTCATCAGTGACTGCATACCATGGGTATTCTTTTGAGACTGGGTTACCTCACTTAGTATGATGTTCTGCAGCTCCATCCATTTCTCTAAGAATTTCATGAATTCATTGTTTCTAATGGCTGAATAGTACTCCATTGTATATATATATATACCACATTTTTTGTATCCACTCCTCCGTTGAAGGACATCTGGGTTCTTTCCAACTTCTGGATATTATAAATAAGGCTGCTATGAACATAGTAGAGCATGTATCCTTATTGCATGCTGGGGAATCTTCTGGGGATATGCCCAGGAGTGCTATGGTTGGGTCCTCTGGAAGTATCATGTCCAGTTTTCTGAGGAACCGCCAGACTGATTTCCAGAGTGGTTGTACCAGCTTGTAGTCCCACCAGGAATGGAGGAGTGTTCCTCTTTCTCCACATCCTTGCTAACACCTGATATCTCTTGAGTTTTTAATCTTAGCCATTCTGACTGGTGTGAAGTGAAATCTCAGGGTTGTTTTGAATTGCATTTCTCTAATGACTAAAGATGTTGAACATTTTTTAAGGTGTTTCTCAGCCATCCGAATTTCTTCAGGTGAAAAGTCTTTGTTTAGCTCTGTACACCATTTTTGGATAGGGCTATTTGGTTTCCTGGGGTCTAACTTCTTGAGTTCTTTATATACATTGGATATTAGCCCTCTGTCAGATGTGGGGTTGGTGAAGATCTTTTCCCAATTTGTTGGTTGCTGATTTGTCCTTTTGACAGTGTCTTTTGTCTTACAGAAACTTTGTAATTTTATGAGGTCCCATTTGTCTATTCTTGATCTTAGAGCATAAGCAATTGGTGTTCTGTTCAGGAATTTTCCCCCTGAGCCAATGTCCTCAAGGGTCTTCCCCAGTTTCTTTTCTATTAGTTTTAGTGTGTCTGGTTTTATGTGGAGGTCCTTGATCCACTTGGAGTTGAGCTTAGTGCAAGGAGATAAGAGTGGATCAATTCGCATTCTTCTGCATGTTGACCTCCAGTTGAGCCAGCACCATTTGTTGAAAAGGCTATCTTTTTTCCACTGGATGTTTTCAGCTCCTTTGTCGAATATCACTTGGCCATATATGTGTGGGTTCAATTATGGGTCTTCAATCCTATTCCATTGATCTGCCTCCCTGTCACTGTACCAATACCATGCAGTTTTTAACACTACTGGTCTGTAGTATTGCTTGAGGTCCGGATATTGATTTCCCCCAGAAGTTCTTTTGCTGTTGATAATAGTTTTAGCTATCCTGGGTTTTTTTGTTATTCCAGATGAATTTGAGAATTGCTCTTTCTAACTCTATAAAGAACTGAGTTGGGATCTTGATGGGGATTGCTTTGAATCTGTAGATTGCTTTTGGCAAGATTGTCATTTTAACTATATTAATCCTGCCAACCCATGAGCATGGAAGATTTTTCCATTTTCTGATGTCTTCTTCAATTTCCTTCTTCATAGACCTGAAGTTTTTGTCATATAAATCTTTAACTTATTTGGTTAGAGTCACACCAAGATCCTTTATATTGTTTGTGGCTATTGTGAAGGGTGTCATTTCCCTAATTTCTTTCTCAGCCTGCTTATCCTTTGTGTATAGGAAGGCTACTGATTTGCTTGAGTTGATTTTATAGCCAGCCACTTTGCTGAAGTTGTTTATCAGCTGTAGGAGTTCTCTGGTGGAGTTTTTTGGGTCACTTAAGTATACAATCATATCATCTGCAAAAAGTGATAGTTTGACTTCTTCCTTTCCGATTTGTATCCCTTTGACTTCCTTATGTTGTCGAATTGCTATAGCTAGTACCTCAAGTACTGTATTGAAGAGATATGGTGAGAGGGGGCAGCCTTGTCTTGTCCCTGATTTTAGTGGGATTGCTTCAAGTTTATCTCCGTTTCCTTGATGTTGGCTACTGGTCTGCTGTAATTGCTTTTACTATGTTTAGATATGGGCCTTGAATTCTTGTTCTTTCCAAGACTTTCAGCATGAAAGGATGCTGAATTTTGTCAAATGCTTTTTCAGCATCCAATGAGATGACCATGTGTACTTTTTTTTTTCATTGTTTCTTTCTTTTTTTATTGGTTATTTTTTCTTTACATTTCAAATGTTATCCCCCATTCAGGTTTCCCCTCTGAAAACTCCCCATTCTACACTCCTCCCCCTGCCACCACGTGGGTGCTCCCCCACTCACCGCCCCTTCTTTTCAGAAGGAAAGCCTACATCCTGATTCTATTGGCTGTAGCATCAGTGATCTACATTTTCTTTTTTTTTTATTTATCTATGTATTTAACTTTATTTGTTTTTTTTTAATTTTATTTTCTATATTCTATGTTTACATTCCAAAGGCTTTCCCCTTTCCCAGTTCCCACCCACCATAGTTCCCATAGTTCCTCTCCCCCCCCATCTGTTCCCCAATAATTCCCCCTCCCCCCTCGGTTTCTTTACTAAACTGGAAGCAATCTTTACAGGCCCAGGGTCCTCTCCTTTCTTCTTCTTGGGAATCATTTGACTTGCTATTTGTGTCTTGAGTATTTAGGGCTTCTGGGCTCATTAATATCCACTTATCAGTGATTGCATTTCAGGTGCATTCTTTTGTGATTGGGTTAATTCACTCAGGATGATATTTTCCAGGTCTAACCATTTACCTACAAATTGCATGAATTCATTATTTTTAATTGCTGTGTTGTATTCCATTGTATAAATATACCACATTTTCTGTATCCATTCCTCCTTTGAGGGATATTTGGGCTGCTTCAAATTTCTGGCTGCTATAAACATAGTGGAGCATGTGTCCTTATTGCATGCAGGGGAATCCTCTGGGTATATGCCCAGGAGTGGTATGCCAGGGTCCTCTGGAAGTAACATGCCCAATTTTCTGAGGAACCGCCAAACTGATTTCCAGAGCGGTTTTACCATTTTGCAATCCCACCAACAGTGGAGGAGTGTTCCTCTTTCTCCACATCCTCGCCAGCACTTGTTGTCTCTTGAGTTTTTAATCTTAGCCATTCTGACTGGTGTGAGGTGGAATCTCAGGGTTGTTTTGATTTGCATTTCCCTGATGACTAATGATGTTGAACATCTTTTAAGGTGTTTCTCGGCCATCCGAATTTCTTCTGGTGAAAATTCTTTGTTTAGCTCTGTGCCCCATTTTTTGATAGGGTTATTTGGTTCTTTGCGGTCTAACTTCTTGAGTTCTTTGTATATATTGGATATTAGCCCTCTGTCGGATGTGGAGTTGGTGATGATCTTTTCCCACTTTGTTGGTTGCCGTTTTGTCCTTCTGACAGTGTCCTTTGCTTTGCAGAAACTTTGTAATTTTATGAGGTCCCATTTGTCGATTCTTGATCTTAGAGCATAAGCTATTGGTGTTCTGTTCAGGAACTTTTCCCCTGTGCCCAAGTCCTCCAGGGTCTTTCCAAGTTTCTTTTCTAATAGTTTCAGTGTGTCTGGTTTTATGTGGAGGTCCTTGATCCACTTGGAGTTGAGCTTAGTGCAAAGAGATAAGATTGGATCAATTCGCATTCTTCTGCATGTTGACTTCCAGTTGAACCAGCACCATTTGTTAAAAAGGCTATCTTTATTCCACCGGATGGTTGTGGCTCCTTTATCAAAGATCAAGTGACCATAAGTCTGTGGGTTAACCTCTGGGTCTTCAATCCTGTTCCATTGATCTGCTTGCCTGTTGCTATACCAATACCATGCAGTTTTTAACACAATTGCTCTGTAGTACTGCTTGAGGTCAGGGATATTGATTCCCCCAGAAGTCCTTTTATTGTTGAGAATAGTTTTAGCTATCCTGGGTTTTTTGTTGCTCCAGATGAATTTGAGAATTGCTCTTTCTAGATCTATGAAGAATTGAGTTGGGATTTTGATGGGGATCGCATTGAATCTGTATATTGCTTTTGGCAAGATGGCCATTTTTACTATATTGATCCTGCCAATCCAGGAGCAAGAAATATTTTTCCATCTTCTGAGGTCTTCTTCGATTTCTTTCTTCAAGGACTTGAAGTTCCTGTTGTACAGATCTTTCACTTGTTTGGTTAGAGTTACGCCAAGATACTTTATGTTGTTTGTGGCTATTGTGAAGGGTGTTATTTCCCTAATTTCTTTCTCTGCCTGCTTGTCCTTTGAGTACAAGAAGGCCACTGACTTGCTTGAGTTAATTTTATAACCTGCCACTTTGCTGAAGTTGTTTATCAGCTGTAGAAGTTCTCTGGTGGAGTTTTTTGGGTCGCTTAGGTAAACTATCATATCGTCTGCAAATAATGATAGTTTCACTTCTTCCTTTCCAATTTGTATCCCTTTGACTTCCTTATGTTGTCTAATTGCTCTTGCTAGAACTTCAAGTACTATATTGAAAAGATATGGAGAGAGAGGGCAGCCTTGTCTAGTCCCTGATTTTAGTGGGAATGCTTCAAGTTTCTCTCCATTTATTTTGATGTTGGCTACTGGTTTGCTGTAGATTGCTTTTACTATGTTTAGGTATGGGCCTTGAATTCCTGCTCTTTCCAAGACTTTTAGCATGAAAGGATGCTGAATTTTGTCGAATGCTTTTTCAGCATCTAATGAGATGACCATGTGGTTTTTTTCTTTCAGTTTGTTTATGTAGTGGATTACATGTAGCGGATTACGCTGATGGATTTCCATATATTGAACCATCCCTGCATCCCTGAGATGAAGCCAACTTGATCATGGTGAAGGATCGTTTTGATGTGTTCTTGGATTCGGTTGGCAAGCATTTTATTTAGTAATTTTGCATCGATGTTCACAAGAGAAATTGGCCTGTAGTTCTCTTTCTTAGTTGGATCTTTGTGTGGTTTTGGTATCAGGGTAATTGTGGTTTCAAAGAATGAGTTGGGTAGTGTTCCTTCTGTTTCTATTTTGTGTCATAGTTTGAAGAGTATTGGTATCAGGACTTCTTTGAAGGTCTGATAGAATTCTGCACTAAAACCATATGGTCCTGTGCTTTTTTTGGTTGGAAGACTGTCTATGACCCCTTCTATTTCTTTGGGGGTTATGGGTCTGTTTAGACGTTCTATTTGATCCTGGTTTAATTTTGGAATTTGGTATCTGTCTAGGAAATTGTCCATTTCCTCCAGATTCTCCAGTTGTGTTGAATATAGGCTTTTGTAGTAGGATCTGATGATTTTTTGAATTTCCTGTTTCTGTTGTTATATACCCATTTTCATTTCTAATTTTGTTAATTTGAATACTGTCTCTGTGCTCTTTGGTAAGTCTGGCTAGGGGTTTATCTATCTTGCTGATTTTCTCAAAGAACCAGGTCCTGGTTTTGTTGATTCTTTGTATGGTTCTCTTTGTTTCAACATGATTGATTTCAGCCCTGAGTTTGATGATTTCCTGTCTTCTACTCTTCCTGGGTGAAATAGGTTCTTTTTGTTCTAGAGCCTCAGGTGTGCCATTAAGTTGCTAGTATATGCTCTCTCCTGTTTCTTTTTGGAGACACTCAGGGCTATGACTTTTCCTCTTAGCACTGCTTTCCTTGTGTCCCATAGTTTTGGGTATGTTGTGCATTTTCATTAAATTCTAAAAAATCTTTAATTTCTTTCTTTATTTCTTCCTTGACTAAGGTATCATTGAGTAGAATATTGTTCAGCCTCCACGTGTATGAGGATTTTCTGTTGTTTTTGTTGCTATTGAAGAACACTCTTACTCCATGGTGATCCGATAGGAGGCATGGGATTAGTTCGATCATTTTATATTTGTTGAGGTCTGTCTTGTGACCAATTACATGGTCAATTTTGGAGAAGGTACCATGAGATGCTGAGAAAAAGGTATAGCCTTTTGCTTTAGGATGAAATGTTCTCTATATATCTGTTAAATCCATTTGTTTCCAATGTTTCAATGAGTTTCCCTGTGTCCCTGTTTAGTTTCTGTTTTCCTGATCGGTCCATTGAGGATAGTGGAGTGTTGAGGTTCCCCACAATTGTGTTAGGTGCAATGTGTGCTTTGAGCTTTAGTAAAGTTTCTTTTACGAATGAGGGTGCTCTTGCATTTGGAGCGTATATGTTTAGAATTGTGAGTTCTTCTTGGTGTATTCTTCCTTTGACTAGCAAGAAGTGACCTTCTGTGTCTCTTTTGATGACTTTGCTTTGAAAGTCAATTTTATCTGATATTAGATTGGCTATTCCAGCTCACTTCCTGTGACCATTTGCTTGTAAAATTGTCTTCCAGCCTTTTATTCTAACATAGTGTTTGTCTTTGACTCTGAGGTGTGTTTCCTGTATGCAGCAAAATGTAGGGTCCTGTTTCCGTATCTAGTCTGTTAGTCTATGTCTTTTTATTGGGGAATTGAGTCCATTGATGTTAAGAGATATTAAGGAATAGTGATTATTTCTTCCTGACATTTTTGATGTTATTTTTGTTTTTGAGTAGTTATCTTCCTTTGAGTTTGATTGAAGAAGGTTATTATCTTGCTTTTCCTTGGGTGCAGTTTCCCTCCTTGTATTGGAGTTTTCTTCCTATTATCCTTTCTAGAGCTGGGTTAGTGGAAAGATATTGTATAAATTTGGTCCTGTCATAGAATATTTTGATTTCTCCATCTATGTTGATTGAGAGTTTTGCTGGGTATATTAGTCTTGGCTGACATTTGTGTTCTCTTAGGGTCTGCATGAGGTCTGCCCAGGATCTTCTAGCTTTCATAGTTTCTGGAGAGAAGTCTCGTGTGATTCTGATAGGTCTTCCTTT
Organism: Apodemus agrarius; assembly: GCA_964023405.1. Classification (NCBI taxonomy): domain Eukaryota; kingdom Metazoa; phylum Chordata; class Mammalia; order Rodentia; family Muridae; genus Apodemus; species Apodemus agrarius. The sequence continues at coordinate 138,298,395 of OZ030010.1, read as the reverse complement.
ATATGTTACTTGGCCTTTTTCTCTTACTGCCTTTAATATTCTTTCTTTGTTTAGTACATTTGGGGTTTTGATTATTATGTGACAGGAGCTATTTCTGTTCTGGTCCAGTCTGTTTGGAGTTCTGTAGGCTTCTTGTATATTCATGGGCATCTCTCTCTTTAGGTTGGAGAAGTTTTCTTCCATAATTTTGTGGAAGATATTTGCTGGCCCTTTAAGTTGTAGATCTTCACTCTCATCTATCCCTATAATCCTTAGGTTTGGTCTTCTCATTGTGTCCTGGATTTCCTGGATGTTTTGGGTTACAAGCCTTTTGCATTTTGCATTTTCATTGACTGTGGAGTCAATGGTTACTCTGGTATCTTCAGCATCTGAGATTCTTACCTCTATCTCTTGTATTCTGTTGTTGATATATGCATCTACGACCCCTGATTTCTTCCCAAGGTTTTCTATCTCCAAAGTTGCCTCCTTTTGTGATTTCTTAGCTGTTTCTACTCCTGTGTTCAGCTCTTGGATAGTTTTGCTCAGTTCCTTCATTTGTTTGTTTGTTTTTTCTTGCAATTCTTTAAGAGATTTTTGTGTTTCCTCTTTCATGACTTCTGCCTGATGGTTCAAGTTCTCCTGCACTTCTATAAGTGATTTTCTTGTTTCCCTTTTATTGGCTTCTGTCTGTTGGTCCATATTATCCTGGAGTTCTTTAAGTGATTTTTGTGTTTGCATTGTAAGAGCTTCTACCCTATTGATATTCCACTGCATTTCTTTAAGAGATTTGTTTATGTCTTTTTTGTGTTCCTCTAGCAGCATCATGACCAGTGCTTTTATATCCAACTCTTGTTTTTCTGGTGTGTTGGGGTATCCAGGACTTGCTGTGGTTGGCGAATTGGGTTCAGATTGTGCCATATTGCCTTGATATCTGTTGCCTTTTGCCATCTGTTTATCTCTGGAGTTAGTTGGTCTTATTGTTACTGGTTGGAGTTTGAAGCTCCTGCGAGCCTGGCCTTTGGCGCTGCTGTAGTAGAGGGCGTCTGTGCTCCTGACCCCATCCGCCAGTGGTCAGCAGTGACCTGAGGCAAGATGACAGCCTAGCTGACCCCAGCTGCCAGCAGTCCGTGGTGTCCCTAGGCAAGATGGCAGCCTCACTGCAAGCCCCGCTAGCCAGTCTCCAGTGGTCAGCAACCAGCCGCTGAGCTGTAGGTACACTGATCTCCTGCTGAGGTCCTCTGGCTCTGGGCTCCAGCAAGGGTGTGATCTGGTTGTCTATGCTAAGCTAAGCTAGGTTTCTGTCTACGCACCTGACCTCAGTCACCAGCAGTCCGTGGTGTCCAGAGGCAAGATGGCAGCCTTGCTCTCTGTTCCCCCTTTTAAGAAGTACCAGCTTTTTCAAATTTGGTCTTCCTTCTTCTTGAGCTTCAGTTTGTTTGTGAATTGTATCTTGGGTATTCCAAGCTTCTGGGCTAATATCCACTTATCAGTGAGTGAATACCATGTGTGTTCTTTTGTGATTGGATTACCTCACTCAGGATGACACTTTCTACTTCCATCCATTTGCCTAAGAATTTCATGAACTCTTTGTTTTTAATAGCTGAATAGTACTCCATTGTGTAAATGTATAACATTTTCTGTTTCTATTTCTCTGTTGAGGGATATCTGTTTGTTTGTTTTTTTCACAGCTTCTGGCTATTATAAATAGGGCTGCTATAAACATAATGGAGCATGTGTCCTTATAACATGCTGGAGAATCCTCTGGGCATATGCCCAGGAGTGGTATAACAGTGTCCTCAGGTAGTATTATGCCCAGTTTTCTGAGGAACTGCCAGATTGATTTCCAGAGTGGTTGTACCAGCTTGCAATCCCACTAGCAGTTGGAGGAGTGTTCCTCTTTCTCTACTTCCTCGCCAGCACCTGCTGCCTACTGAGTTTTTGATCTTAGCCATTCTGACAGATATGAGGTGAAATCTCCCTGAGCACAACATGGGCACAGGGGAAAATTTTCTGAACAATTTAAGAATTTGTAATTTAACATTAATAAATAGAATATAGCTAAAAATATACACATCAAACAGAAAAAGGAACAATGTGTAGTTGGTTCAAAAGTTCCTTCCCTAGACACAAAGATTTCTCTAACATCCATGTTAGAACCAATAGCATAAATGCCAGAAGGATTAGAAAGTAACATTCAGTGGTCATAGATCCTCGATATTTTTTGTTTCCCCCAAAATTGTGTTAAAAGTTATTATTAATCTGCAATTCACAGTATGTTATGTTCTTCAAATTTAAAAGAAATATCTTGAATATATATATATATATATATATATATATATATATATATATATTCATATGCAGTAAATTTATTACTCCATGAAGTTGAATGTAATTTTCCCTGTGGTTTTAAACATAGTGGTGTTTCAATGAAGTATGCCCTGAATCAAAAGGAGGTATGATAGAAGTGTGGAGCATACTCACTCTGACTGATCATGCCCTGAGTATCAAAGGTTTTTAAACACTTGGACTGCCATCCGTGCTTGAAATTCCTGGTTTACAAAATTTTATTATTTTTTTATACTGACAATTTTGAAATACAGAGTTTTATTTCCCTACTCCTATTTTATCTCATGTCCTGATCTTTCCACTTGTCTTTGTTCATTTCATATCATATCCTGGCATGGTTTTTATGATCTGTTTGTTTTTCTTCATATCCGGATAACTTATATGTAGCCCCCCGCAGCTACATTCTAATGGGTTACCAGACTCCTTGGAAGGAAAGATGGGCATAGGAACAGGGTAGAGAGAGAAATATGGAATCAAGACAAGATTTCCTGCTCAAGGTTCAAGGTTTAATGGAGGTCTCCAAATATATAGATGGGGGAAGACCCTTCCCCCAAAGGCTGGATACAGGTCTGCAGAACTGGTTCTACTTGCTCTGCAGGAGGCTGGCATCAAGTGGCTGCTGGTATTTCTCAGGAAGCAGCAGGTTCTTGGAGAACAATGTGCTTCACCTTGGTCTGAGTGCTCCACCCTAGGTGGGAAGTTGTAGCTAGCAGAGCTCTGAAACTCCCACTCAAAGGCTGGGGGGCAGGGCACACTTATATATTAAGTTTGAATATGAAAACTTATATATCTTCAGATATGAATGATGTTTTGTATGCTGAATATTCAAATGAGTGATTATGTGAAATCTCTGAACACTTGGTTTTGGATCATCATGGTTTGCTGAATCAGAGGGTTTGAACAGCTTATCTCAATTGTTTTGCTTAATTCAGATGTTGTCATACTCTGCCCAGATTCTTGTCCAATGAGCTTAAACACAAGATAGTATCTACAATACTTCCTGTGCCTGGGCTGAGCTTAGCATGCATTGTAGAGAGGAAAATTATTCAAGTCTTGAACAAAATTACATTAAAAAAATCAAGAAATTGTTAAAAGCACAAAGTCTTTAGTGATGAAATAAAGATTTAAAGCCACACAGTACTTCAATAGAGACATGTTCTCTATAATTTTCCAATTTAGGCTCAGTGTCATCTAGAAAAATTCAGTATCTACAACTGTATTCTCATTTTAATGAGATATTATTTAATTATATGGTAAGGTTAATTGACAGATTGTCAGGATCTAACATAATCTGAATGGGACTCTGGGCATACAGGTAGGGAAGTCTCATAATTATATTAATTGATGTAGAAAGACCTCTCTTAAATGTGGGTAGGATTTTTTCTTGTCTTGGGTGTGTCCTGCACTTCATACAAAGGAGGAAGTTAGCTAAGCCCAAGCAATTAATATTCTCTACTGTTTCACCTTGAATATAATATTACTAGCTACTGCAAGCTCCAGCTGTCTTTGATTCCATTTCATAAAGGGCTGTACTTTGAACTGTGAGCTAAAACAAATGGTTTTCCCCTTAAACTGCAATTGCTAGAGTAGTTTTATAAGAATATCAAAACAGCAAATTACAGAAGTAAAATTATCAATCTTATTGAATTTATAGCTATATTGCTTTTTGGTATACCCATGTTCATGAATACACATATAATCTGTAACTCACACTGATGCATACATTCATAAAAAGCCCAATTTTAAATAAAGAGTTCACTTTATTGCCATACTGGTTTTGTTGTTTTCCTTTGTTACTTCCACAGTTTCTGCACATTACTAAAATGAGAAATTAGTCCAGTATATCCAATCATAAATTATAATTTTCCATCCATATTATGAAATATTTTTAGAAAATCTACTTATTGATGAACACTAACTCTTAGCATCATGTACATTATATATTGAACACTATATAAAGAAAAAGAAACAATAAGAAGACAACATAGCTAAAGTTACCTAAGACTTATGAAAGACTCTGCATAGGAAGTGACATCTTAAATAGTAATACACTTTATACATAACAGCAAGAACAATGATAAGACAAAAGACTAGCTCTAGACTCTAAAGAAAATTTGAAGATTATTAATGATAGAACATCATATGTAGTGTGTGTAAAGAACCATGGAACAAATTCAGAAAAAGGCTTCAAGGGTAATTGAATCTAGGTAGAAAAGAGTATCTATAATACAAATGAAAGGGAAGTTACATATTTTTTTTAAATATTTTATGGAGAAAGATGGTAACATTTTAGATACATTATATAGGGAGTAAAAAGGTTCAATTTAATATTAAAAGCCTACCAAGACAAGAATCTGGAGAAAAGTAGGAAATCCAGAAGGTGAATTCAGCAGTGAAGGAGAATTCCAGTTATGTAAGTGAGTAAAGATGACCTTCAAGTGGGTGACCACATAGTAGATGGAGAAAGAAATTAGTTTGGAATTAGAGAAAGACAGAGGTACAATTGGAAAAATATTAGAGACCATTTATTGTATATAAAAAGAAGCTACAAGAATTATCTCAGAATAAGAAGCACAGAAAATAATATTTAGAACAAATTACTGTTCTTGGCTTGTTGACTCATGTATATAGTTTTGTTTTATATATATATATATATATACACACACACACATACATACATATGTATATTCAGTCATCAGTCTTGCATAGCAAGTGCTTTTCCTTGTTAGGGCATTATCAACATTAAAGTGTCTACTGTGCATTTATGCTTCATCAAAAATTGGGTTGATTTCTTTTTCACTTTTCCTTTGACTATAGATATATATGAGAGCTGTATAATACATATGACTGTAACCTCTCCTAAATCCTTCTCGGTCCAGAAGTTCTCCCTTGCATCACTTTTTCCCTTGAATAATTCTCCCTAGTAGTTCACCCTGAATTGTTTCCTTAAGCCTTATTTTAGGCAACTTTTAATTAACTCTTAGAGATTTTTCTTCTTTTTCCCAGTAATTTATTTATTTACTCATTTTATATCTGGATCACTGCCCCACCATCCTGTCCCTACCTCACATAGTTCCTCTCCACATAACTCCTTGTTCTTCTCCTCTGAGAGTAAATCTTCCCCTGAGTGTCCCCCTCCCACACCTTAGCACCTCAAGCCTCTGTAGGGTTAATTTCTGCTTCCATTGAGGTCAGACAAGGCAGCCTAGTTAGAGAACAGGGATCAAGAGGCAGGAAACAAATTCAGGGACAGTCCCCAGTTCAGTTGTTGGGTACCCATATGAAGTCCAAGCTGCACATCTGCTACATATGTGTGGGGATCCTAGATTCAGTCCCTGTATGATCTTTGGTTGGAGGTTAAGTCTCTGAGAGCCTAAAAGGGTCCAGGGTAGTTGACTCTGTAGTTCTTCCTGTGGAGTCCCGGCCCTTTCCAGGGCGCTCAATCCTTTCCCAAATCTTCCATAATTGTCCCTGATCTCCATCCAATGTTTGGCTATAAGTCTCTATATCTGTTTAAATAAGCTGCTGGGCGGAACCTCTCGAAGGACAGTTATGCTAGGCTCCTGAGTGCAAGCATAACAGAGTATCTTTAGTAGTGTCAGGGATTGGTTCTTGCCCATGATGAGTCTCAAGTTCAGCTGATTATTGATTGGCCATTTCCTCAGATTCTGCTCTGTCTTTTTCCCTGAATTTCTTGAAGACAGGGCAGATTTGAGGTCAAAAGTTTTTTGGGTTGGTTGGTGTCCTTACCCCCTCCAATGGAGATCCTGTCTGGCTACAGGAAGTGGCCACTTCAGGTTCCCTATCACTACTGGGAGTAGACTCAGCTAAAGTTACCTCCATAGATGCCTGGGAGCCTCCCAGATCTCAGGTTTCTGGAATGTCCTAGAGATGCCCACCACCACTACCCCACTGAACTCCGACTACCATTCATTCTCCTGGCCTTCTCTCCTGTTTCTACTCACACCTGATCCTGACAACCCCCTCTATTCACTTCCCCATGTCCTCTCCCTCCCAGTACCCTCCATCCATCTGCCTCTTATGACTAATTTACACCCATTCTAAGTGAGATTCAAACATCCTTGCTTGTGCCTTCCTTCCTGATTAGCATCTTTGGGTCTGTGAAGTATAGCATGGTACCTGTGTTTTATGGTTAATATCCACTTATCAGTGAGTACATACCATACTTGTCATTTTGGGTCTGAGTTACATCACTCAGCATGATATTTTCTGGTTCCATCTATGTGCCTGCAAAATTCATGATGTCTTTGTTTTCAATAGCTGAACAGTACTCTATTGTATAAATAAACCACATTTTCTGTATCCATTCTTTGTTTGAGGAACATCTGGCTTGTTTTCAGCTTCCATCTACTACAAATAAGGCTGCTGTGGACATAATGGAGAATTCATCCTTGTGGTATGGTAAAGCAACTTTTGGATATATGCCAAAGAGTGGTATAGTTGGGTCTTCAGGGAGATCTATTTCCAATTTTCTGAAGAATCTCAAGATTGATTTCCAGAGTGGTCCTATTAGTTTGCAACCCCACCAGCAATGGAGGAGTATTCCTCTTTCTCCACATCCTTGCCATTCAGTTCTGTCCCTGGTGGTTTTGATCTTAGCCATTCTGACAGGTATAAGGTAGAATCACAAAGAAGCCAAAAACATACAGTGGGAAAAAAAATCTTCAGTAAATGGTGTTTGTCCTGCTGGTAGTCTTATGTAGATTAATAATAAGATATCCATATCTATCACCTTGTACAACATTCAAGTCTAAGTGAAACCAGGACCTCGATATAAAACCAGATACACTGAATCTAATAGAAAAGAAAATTGGAAAGAACCTCAAAATCATTGGCATAGCCGGAAATGTCCTGAACAGAACACCAATGGCTCAGGCTCTAAGATCAAGAGTTGACAAATGGGACCTCATGAAACTAAAAGTGTTTGTAAAGCAAAAGACACAATAAATATTACAAATCAGAAACCTGCAGATTGGGAAAAAATCTTCACTAACATCACATCTAATAGAAAGCTTATATCCAAAAGTATATAAAGAACACAAGAAATTAAGTTCAAAAAAATAGCCCAATCAAAACATTGGGTACAGAGCTAGAGAATTCACAACATGAAAATCTTTTTTTTTTTTCAAGACAGGGTTTCTCTGTGTAGTCCTGGCTGTCCTGGAACTCACTCTGTACTCCAGGCTGGCCTCGAACTCAGAAATCCACCTGCCTCTGCCTCCCAAGTGCTGGGATTACAGGCATGCGCCACCACGCCCGGCTTTAGAAGAATCTTGAAGTATGGAAAACTAATAAAAGAAATGTTCAAAGTCCTTGATTGTCTGGAAAATACAAATCAAACTAATTCCACCTTATACAAAGCAGAATGTTTGGGAAACATTTAATGAGTGCTTTCCTTAGGGGTTAGTATTCCTTATCTTGGTTTATCTTTGGTAAGTGGTATCTGTCTAAATGGATGGTAGAAAGTTTTGCTGGGTCCATGATTACATCTCTGGTTCCTTAGGGACTGCAATACGTTTGCCCAGGCCCATCTGTCCAGACCCTTCTTTCTTTTAGAATCTATTTGAGAACTCAGGTACAATTCTTATAGGTTTGACTATATTTTGCTTGGTATTTTTCCCTTGATGCTTTTAATATTCTTTCTTTCTTCTGTACATTTTCCTAGGTAGCACCCGCTTTCCAGTGAGGCAGACAAACCTATGGCCTGGGAATGAAGTACAGATCCTGGGTTCTAAGAGTTCCATATGATGTATTTTTCTCAGAATCATTCTTTCTCCCCAGATTTCTCCCATATCTCTCCCTACATTCCCAAACCATGAAGACTTCTGTTTTCTCCTTCTCTCCCCTTTCTTCTTCCTACTCTCCTCCTTTTTCTCCTTGTACTTCTTTTGCTCCTCCTCCGTATCCTCTTCCACTTCCATTTCTTCTCTCATCATGTCCACTTTATGTTTTATCTATCTATCTATCTATCTATCTATCTATCTATCTATCTATCTATCTATCATATATCTATATCTATATCTATCTATATATACTCTGTTGACTTCCATTGTATATTGGGTAACATACCAGAGGCTACACCTTTAATGAAAATTAGAAGATAAAATTAACCTCAAAATATTGTTTATATATCCAGTGAAAGCTACGGAGTATGGATAAAGTGAAGGCTCAGAAAATTGGAGCTTGATAAAATTGATGCTTCTTATGTGTTGGCAAGGATACAGAGAATCCCACTGCTGGTGGGATTGCAAAATGGTACAACCACTCTGAAAATCAATCAGGAGGTTCCTCAGAAATCTGGAAAGAGATCTACCTGAAGACCCAGCTATACCACTCTTGGGAATATACCCAAAAGATGCCCCACCATGTCACAGGGGCACATGTTCCACTATGTTTTTAGCAACCCTGCTTGTGATTGCCATAAACTAGAAACAACAAAGATGCCCAGGAAAGGAGAAGAATGGATACAGAAAATGTAGTTAGTTCATTTACACACTGGAATATTACTCAGCTATTAAGAATGAGGAAATCATGAATTTTGCAAGTAAATGGATGGAACTAGAAAATATCATTCTGAGTGAGGTAACTAAGAACCAAAGGGATATGCATGGTATGTATTCACTAGTAAATGGATAATAGCCAAGAAAGTACAGAATACTCAGGATACCATCCACAGAGCTCAAAAAGGCTAACAAGCCAAAGGACCCAAGTGAGGATGCCTCAACCCCACTTGGGAGTGAGAAGAAAGCAGTCACAGGAGGGGGAGGGAGGGAGGGAACTGAGTGTGCAAGGCAGCAGGGATGAAAAGAGGGGAACATGTTCAGGTATTGGTGAGGTGGGCACAGGACTGAAGCCTTGAGGGCCAGTTAAAAGAATCCAAATGGGCAACTTTGGAAGGGAGGATATGGAGGAACCCTCTAGAATGTACCACAGACCTGGGAGGTGAGAGACTCTCAGGACTGAAAGGGAGAGAACTTAGATTAAATGCCTTACAATGGGGAGAGGGAACTTGTAAAGCCCACTTCCAGTAAAAGGAGGTATAAAGCTGCCATCCCACAGTCAAAAACTCTGAACCATAATTGTTCCTGTCTGAAAGAACTGTAGGAAATAATGGATAAGAGACTGAGGAAAATGAGGTCCAGAGACAGGCCTAAAATGAGATCCAGCTCAAGGAGAGGCCCCAAGGCATGACACTATTACTGCTGTTATGGGGTCCTTACAAATGAGGTCTGTCATGACTGCCCCTGAAAGGCCCAGAAAGCAGTTGAAAGAGTCAGATGTAGATATCTATACCAAGCCAATGGACAGAAGCTACTTACCCCAGGGTTGAATTAGGGAAAAGATTGAAGAAGCTGAGGAGGAGGGCAACCTTGTAGGAAGACCAGCACTCTCAAATAACCTGGACCCTTGCGTATTCTCAGAAATTGAGCCACCAACTAAGTAGCATGCCCAGTTGAAAATAGGCCCCAGCACATATACAGCAGAGGACTGCTGGGTCTGGACTCAGTCAGAAAAGAAGCACCTAACCCTCAAGAGACTGGAGGTGACTCAGTGAGGAAGTCTGGTTGGGTAGGAGTAGGATGGGGACAGGATGGTGATATTCTCTTGGAAACAGGTTGGGCGTGGTTAAGATGTAGAATGTGGAACAGTCAGTAGGTGAACAAGAATGGAGATAAAGTCTGGACCATAAAATGATTAAAGCATAAACATTGTAACATCCCTTCATGTTAAAAGTCTTGGAAAGATCAGGAATTCAAGGTCCTACCTAAGCATAATAAAAGCAATATATAGCAAACCCATAGCTAACGTCAAACTAATTTAAGAGAATCTTGAAGCAGTCCCACTAAAATCAGGGAGTAGACAAGGCTGATCACTCTCCCCCTATCTTTAGGATATAGTACTTGAAGTTCTAGCTAGAGTAGTTAGACAACAAAAGGAGGTCAAAAGGATAGAAATCGGAAAGGAGGAAATCAAAATATCACTATTTGCAGATGATATGATAGTATACTTAAGTGAGTCCAAAAATTCCACCAGAGAACTCTTAAAGCTGATAAACAACTTCAGGAAAGTGGCTGGTTATAAAATTAACACAAACAAATCAGTAGTCTTCTTATACTCAAAGGATAAACAGGCTGAAAAAGAAATTAGGGAAACAATAACCTTCATATTAGTCACAAATAATATAAAATACCTTGGTGTGAGGCTAACTAAGCAAGTAAAATATCTGTATGACAAGAACTTCAAGTCTTTGAAGAAAGAAATCCAAGAGGATCTCAGAAGATGGAAACATTTCTAATCCTTATGGATTGGCAGGATTAACAGAAGAAAAATGTCAGTCTTGCCAAAAGCGATATACAGATTCAATACAATCTCCATCAAAATTCCAACTCAATTCTTCACAGAGTTAGAAAGAACAATTTGAAAATTCACTTGGAATAACAAAAAAAAAAAAACCCAGAATAGCAAAAATATTCTCAACAATAAAAGAACTGGGAGAATCCCCATCCATGATCCCAAGCTGTACTACAGGCCAAGAGTAATAAAAACTGTATGGTATTGGTACAGAGACAAGCAGGAAGATCAGTGGAATAGAATTGAAGATCCAGAAATGAAGCCACACACCTATGGTCAGGTGATATTTGACAAAGGAGCTAAAACCATCCAGTGGAAAAAAGACAGCATTAAAAAAATGGTGCTGGTTCAATTGGCAGTTAGCATATAGAAAAACGCAAATGAAACCATTCTTATCTCCCTGTACAAAGCTCAAGTCCAAGTGGATCAAGGACCTCCACCTAAAACCAGGTATACTGAAACTTAATAGAGGAGAAAGTAGGGAAAAGCCACAAACACATGGGCACAGGGAAAAATTTACTGAACAGAACACTGATGGCTTATGCTCTAAGATCAAGTATAGACAAATGTGACCTCATAAAATTGCAAAGCTTCTGTAAGGCAATGGACACTGTCAATAGGACAAATCAGAAACCAATAAATTAGGGAAAGATATTTACCAATCCTACATCTGATAGAGAGCTAATATTCAATGTATACATTGAACTCAAGAAGTTAGACTCCAGAGAATCAAATAACCCTATTATAAATGGGGTACAGAGCTAAATAAAGAATTTTCAACTGAGGAATATTGAATGGTGAAGAAGTACCTAAAGAAATGTTCAAAATCCTTAGTCATCAGGGAAATGCAAATCAAAATGACACTGAGATTGCACCTCACACCAGTCATAATGGTTATGATCAAAAACTCAGTTGACAGCAGATGTTATCAAGAATATGGGGAAAGACTAACACTCCTCCATTGGTGGGGTTTGCAAGCTGGTACAACGACTCTTGAAATCAGTCTGGTTGTTCCTCAGTAATTTGGACATAGTATTACCTAAGAACCCAACTATACCACTCCTTCGAGTATACCCAATAGATTATCCAACATATAATAAGGACACATGCTCCACTATGGTCACAGCAGCCTTATTTATAATAGCCAATAGCTGGAAAGAAGCCAGATGTCCTTCAACAGAGGGATGGATATAGAAAATGTGGTACACTTAAACAACGGAGTACTATTCAGCTATTAAAAACAATGAGTTCATGAAATTCTTAGGCAAATGATGGAACTAGAAAATATCATCCTGAGTGAGGTAACCCAATCACAGAAGAAGACACATAGTATGTAGTCACTGACAATTGGATATCAGCCCAGAAGCTTGGAATACCCAAGATACAATTCACAGACCACATGAAGGTAAAGAAGAAGGAAGACCAAAGTGTAAATACTTTGGTCCTTCTTAGAGGATTAGCAAAATACTCACAGGATGATATATAGAGACAAAGTGTAGGGCAGAGACTGAAGGAAAGATCATCCAGAGACTGCCCCACCTGGGGATACTTCCCATATACAGTCACTAAACCCAGACAATATTGTGGATGCCAACAAGTGCTTGCTGACAAGAGCCTGATACAGCTGTCTCCTGAGAGGCTCTGCCAGAGCCTGACAAATACAGATGTGGATGCATATTATTTTTAGGACCATATTTGAAGTTATCTGTAAGTACAGTTTTTTTTCAACAAATGGGAAAAGGAAGATAGTTCTTGCATATCCCATTTGTTTCCTCTGCATGATCTAATAATGTATTTTCATAAGGAACAAAAAAGTATTACAAGTGATTGCATTCTGCATGGGATATCCCTTGATGTATATTTGATTTCAGCTATATTTGTACTGCTTTTGCATCACTTTTTTTCTTTTTACTACTATTTGTCTTCTTCAGGGTCCAAGAACTGAATTCCAATAAGGGAGAGCATCATATTGAAGATAATTTGAGACTATATATCTTGATGTTGAATTGTGTTCCAGTACAGAATATTATGATATTATTTGGTTTACATCCCACTATTATTTCTCACCACCATTTTACTATTCTCTTTGTAAAAGAAAACTCATCTTATGGTCTAAGGATACCTTTAAGGTGGTCTTCCCTTTAATTTACCAGAAGCTTAGAATAAGCACTATGTAACTATCTGAAATTAGTACTATACATTCTATCTGCATGGCTTCTTTGATTTCTATGAGCATTCTCCAAAGGAATAGAACTAAAAAATCTGCTCCAAAGAGTGCCAAACACATCTCTAATTTGATTTTGTGTTTTGAGACATTCCAGCAGAAAGGAAGATGAGGAAGTCTCTCTCAAATTTTGATTCTGTATTTCTTAAACACTTCAAGCAAATGAAGGTTAGTAGACTTCCTATTCTCTGTAGTAATCATTTTGAAATAACAAAGGCATAGCTGTTGAGTAGATGATGTCTTTTTCTGGTTGCTGTCTCAAAAGGTGATTGTGTATTGATGGCTGTTGGATTACACTGATGCAAGAGGTCTCAACCTTGACAGAATCCTGAACCCACAAAGCCTGTTTGATCTGTGTTTTCTGTATTGGTATTATTCTATGTCAGGTACTTTGGTACAAACTTATGAATACAAATGTCAAGACATGATAAAAGTGCCTGCTTCCACCTTCATTATATTCCAAATGAAAATGTAATTAGAAAAAAGTACTAAAGGATTTAACTTTTGACTTTAATCTTAGAATATCTTTTAATCAAGACAAAGATTTTATTATGTAGCTCTGGTTGGCTTTGATTCATTAACAGCTGTTCTATTGTTATAAATGCTAGAATTACAAGACTGTACTACCAAACCTACCTACCTCAAATATTGCTGTATGTATGAGATGCATTTCATTACTCACATGGTAGCTGAGAATCAATGATGGGTAGTGTTTAATTAGCCAATTGTTAGCATGCATGTGTACAAACTGACAGCAAAGTCAACTAACAATTGGCTCCATCTTTGAAACATGTTTTGCTCCAATTTCATGAAGTTTTAACTACAATCATTTTGAAATATTCATGATTATTGAATTGCCTTATTTCTGTACAGAAACAAGATAAAAGTATTCATTTGAAATCTGTTGTCAGAAAATACTTGATATGGACAACACTCAGTTTTATAGTGCCTAATTGTTTACTCATAAGAAATAAGCATTTGTCCTGAGTTAGTTATTTTCAATACCACAGAACAAATAAAAATATCCTCTTTCTTGAGTGTTTTATTTTTCTAAGAAAGTTTGTCCACATATATGAGGACAACAGTGATTAATATAGCAGTTATTGTAGGTGTCAACATGACTTATGCAAGACAATGAAAGCCAGGAATTTCTCCCCTTTCTAAGATATTATTTTAAAGATTTATTTATTATATATATTTATGAGCCGACTGTTTCTGTCTTCAGACACATCGGAAGAGGGTATCAGATCCCATTACTGATGCTTGTGAGCCACCATGTGGTTGCTAGGAATTGAACTCAGGACCTCTGAAAGAGCAGTCAGTGCTCTTAACTGATGAGCCACCTCTCCAGCCCCCTTTATAAGATTCTTTACCTAGCATTCCTTGATGCACACACATCTTACTATATCATCACTCTACTACTTAAACTTATGTTCTGTGACCTAATTTTGATTTCTATGTATCCAGTTATTTCTTCATTAAACAAAATTATATTGAATGCTGTCATATGCTATCATGTTCTAGAAAAGATACAGATATTACTAGGAATAATGAATGATAGTTATGATTATCAAGAATTTCACATTAAAAACCCAACTTACCTGTGTATACAAGTGTGACAGAACCTAAAATGTGAGTTGTGAAAAACAAAGGTGGAACTATATTTGAAATAGTATGAAAGCACGCTTAGTGTTCTTAATACATTTGTAGAGCTGGGAAGAACTCCCCCTGTTAACATTCATAACAATCAAATGACCCCATTTAAAAAGAAATATTTACTATAAATCATACATTTGTAGAATGGCTTTGGGTATATATACTTGCCTTTCTGTTAATTACTCTAGCCACCCTTTTTGAATTACATGGTTCATGTACAAATATAGAATTAGTGACAGTACAGTGGTTTTTACTGATACCTTCAGGATAACCCACAATTCTATTTCAAACTATACACACACACACACATACACACACACACCACACACACACACACACACACACACACCACACACACACACACACACACACACACACACACACACACATATATATATATATATATATATATATATATATATATATATAGAGAGAGAGAGAGAGAGAGAGAGAGAGAGACAGGGAGAAAGTAGTACACATCGGCTTATATTCATACAGATGCACATATATGTTTACAAACATGTATGCATGCAGGCATATCCCCACACCCACAAAAAGATTTTTTTAATTTTCACTGTACAAATTCAAGATCACCTACATCCCCAAAAATACTTAGAAAATCTCATATTCTCAGGCCAAATTCTAGACCTATAACAGCTAAGTTGCTTGTGTAGAACCCAGACATTTTCTCCACAGAAACAAGTTAAAATATAAAGTTCGTGAATGATGGTTCAACAGCTATAATAACAAAGCCAGTTCATTTTATATCTTTGTCTTCTACTTTGATTTGAGGTTCAAGACATATTTATTCAGTCACTTTCGAATAAGGCTGATAAAACTTCTAAGTTCATATACTTTCAAAGAATTCAAAGTATAGTCTTAACATTTTATTGAAAAATTACAATCAGTATATAACACAAAACTTAATGTATGACTCAATAACATTTTACATACTATGTACCTGTTATTAACACATAGCTCAACAGAAAATATTCCTATTAGACTGGTAGATACCTTCTCAGTTACTACTATCTCCTTTAAGCTTTTATAAAGGCAACCCATACACACACACACACACACACACACACATATATACATCTATATAAATTTAGATTTGTTTATATATATATGTGTGTGTGTGTATATATATATATATATATATATATATATATATGATTGATTGATTTTTGATTTGCCTTGTGGCTGCAGAGGTCAGAAGAAGGAATAATATAAGACATCAAGTCTTCTGGAACTAGACTTAACAAATAATTGTGAGCCATCATTTATGTACTCAGACTCAATTTGGCTTCTCTGATAGAGCAAGAAGCATTTCCAAACTTTGTGTTAACTCTGTTGTTATTACATGACTTATAATAGTTTTGTTCTTCTTGCCATGAGTGGTGTCTTGAGTACATCTTCACATGTTTTATATATCTATCTCACTTTTATATTATACTTTCTGTTGATAAGTATCTCTCATGTTACTATACATAGTAATAAGTCATTATTTATAACATTTCACTTTACTTATACAGTTTATACATTTCATTGTTGATGTGCAACTAGAAATTTTCATGGTGAAGCAGTCTGAATAAAACTGTCATAATTATGTTGCTTATATCTTTTGATAGACCATAAAACATAATAATTTCTATTGAGAATGTGTACAGAATATTATTCCTGGGCGATAGGGTAGATGTAGGCTTACTGCCAACCTAATTTCTAAAGAGGCTCTATCACTTTACAATAACACCAGGAACATATGGCAGTCCTAATCATTCTACATTCTTGCCAAAAATTATTATTGGTTCTTATTTTAACTGTTGTAGTGGGTATATAGCACATCTCATTGTGGCTTTAACTTTAATTTGATAATATGCAATAATAGTCTATGTACCTATATGTACTTCCTGCTCTTTTTCACCTTTATTATTATCCTTTCATTCTTTTTTCTTATGCTCCAGATTTTAGTCCCCTACCCTGGTATACCTTCCAACTGTTCCACATCCAACACCTCCTCCTGCCCCCTGTCTCCATGAGAATGCTCACAACCCACCCTCAAATCCCACCAGACCTCAAAACTCCCTGGGACCTTCAGTCCCTTGAGGCTTAGGTGAGTCTTCTCTGACTGAAACCAGACCCTGCAAACCTCTGCTCTATATGTGCTTGGGAACTCATATCAGCTGGTGTATGTTGCCTGGTTGGTGATCCAGTGTCTGAGATATCTCAGGGATCCAAGTTAATTGAGACTGCTAGTTCTTCTACAGGGTCGACCCTCCTTAGCTTCTTACAGCTTTTCCCTAATACAACCACAGGGGTCAGTTGCTTCTGTCCACTGCTTGGGTGCAAATATCTGCTTCTGACTCTTCCAGCTGCTTGTCGGGTCTTCCAGAATGCTGTCATGCTAGGTCCCTTTTTGTGAGCACTCCATAGCCTCAGTAATAGTCAGGCCTTGGGGCCTCCCCTTGAGCTAGATCACACTTTGAGTCTTTTTTTCCCAGGGCTCTTTTCCATTTCTGTCCTGGCAGTTCTTTCAGGCAGGAAAAATTATGTGTCAGAGTTTTGACTGTGGGGTGGCAACCCCATCCCTCACTTGATGACCTCTCTCTCTGCTGGAGGTGAGCTCTACAAGTTCCCTATCCCTTCTGTAGGACATTCCATGTAGGGTCTCTCCCTTTGAGTCCTGAGAGTCTCTCACTTCCTAGGTTTCTGATACATCCACCTCCTGAATTTGCATGTTTTAATTCTGCTGGCCCTGAGGCCTTCAATACTTTTTCCCCACCCAATTACATGTAAGGTGCCCCTGTTTCCCCCATCAAGTTTCCCTCACAGGTCCCTTCCTCCTTCTCCCATTTGTGGTTGTTTTCTTCTCCCATCTAAGTGGGATTGAGGCATCCTTACTTGGGCCCTTCAGCTTGTTAGCTTTTTTGAGTTCTGTGGACTTTCTCCTGAGTATTCTGTACTTTTTTTTTTTTTTTTTTTTTGCTAACACACGCTTATTAGTGACTACATACCACGCATGTCCTTTTGGGTCTGAGTTACTTCACTCAGAATGATGTTTTCTAATTTCATCCATTTGCCTGCAACCAGGATATTCTGGTTCTTAATAACTGAGTAATATTTCATTGTGTAAATGAACCATATTTTCTGTATCCATTCTTCTGTTTTGGGACAACTGGGTTGTTTCCAGGTTCTAGCTATCACAAATAAGGCCACTATGAACATTGTGGAACTTGTGCCCCTGTGGCATGGTAGGGCATGTTTTGAATATATTCCCAACAGTGGTATTTCTGGGTCTTTATGTAGATCTTTTTCCAATTTTCTGAGGAATCTCCAGACTGATTTCCAGAGTGGTTGTACCAGTTCGCAATCCCACCAGCAGTGGAGGAGTGTTTCTTTTTGTCCACATCCTCAACAACTTGTGTTATCACCTGAGGTTTTGATCTTAGTCATTCTGATTGGTGTAAGGTGGAATATCAGAGTTGTTTTGATTTGCATTTTTCTGATCACTAAGGACTTTGAACATTTCTTTAGGTACTTCTCAACTAATTGAGATTCCTCTGTTTTGAATTTTGATGGGGTTGTTTGTTGTTTTGGTGGCAAGTTTCTTGAGTTCTTTATATATTTTAGATATTAGCCCTCTATCATATGTGGGGTTAGTGAAGATATTTTCCCAATCTGTTGGTTCCTAATATGTCTTATTGACTATGTCATTTGCCTTACAGAAGCTTTTCAGTTTCATGAGGTCCCATTTATGAATTCTTGATGTTAGAGCAAGAACCCTTGGAGTTCTGTTTAGGAAATTTCCCCCTATGCCAATGAGTTCAAGGCTCTTTTCCACTTTCTCTTCTATCAGATTTAGTGTACCTAGTTTTATGTTGATGTCCTTGATCCACTTAGACTTGAGCTTTGTGCAATGTGGCAAATATGGGTCTACTTTAATTTTTCTACATACAGATAGCCAGTTAGACCTACGTCCTTTATTGAAGATGTTTTCTTTTTTTTTCATTGTATGTTTTTGACTTCTTTCTCAGCAATCAAGTGTTCATATATCTTTGGTTTTATTTCTGGGTCTTCAGTTCTATTCCATTGCTCAAACTGTCTCTGTATCAATACCAAACTATTTTATCACTATTGCTCTATAGTAGAGCTTGAGGTCATGGATAGTGATTCCTCCAGTCTTTCGTTTATTGTTCAGAATTATTTTCACTCTTTTGGCTTTTTTGCTTTTCCAGATGAATTTCTGAATTGCTTTTTTCCATGTCTTTGAAGAATTGTGTTGGAATTTTGATGGGGATTGCACTGAATCTGTAGATTGCCTTTGGTAGGATGGCCATTTTTACTATGTTAATCCTGCAAATCTATGAGTATGGAAGATCTTTCCATCTTCAGAGATTTTCGATTTCTTTCTTCAGAGACTTGAATAACCTTCAAGTTATTGCCATACAGATCTTCTACTTGTTTGGATAGATTTATCCCAAGATATATTACTTGTGACTATTGTGAAGGTAGTTGTTTTCCTAAATTCTTTCTCAGCCCACTTATTATTTATATAATGGAAGACTACATATTTATTTGAGTTAATTTTATATCCAGCCACTTGGCTGAAGTTGTTTATCAGTTGGAGAAGTTCTCTGGTAGAATTTTTGGGGTTTCTTATATATACCTGATTTCATCTATAAAAAGTGATATTTTGACTTCGTTCTTCCCAATTTGTATCCCTTTGATCTTCTTTTGTTATCTAATTGCTCTGGCTAGAATTTTCAGTACTATATTGAGTAGGTAGGGAGAAAGTGGCCATCTCTACGGGAGATAGAAAACTGTGATCAGGATATATTGTATACATCTTTAACAAATGATAAACAAAGCAAAACACTGTCTCTGAGATCTAGCCTTCATAGTCCAAGAATGGCATTAAATCTTCCAAAGGAAAGAGGCACCCAGAAGTCCTACTCTACTATCATGCTTACTAACAACACAAATGACCAATAAGGCATAATAACCTTAAAGGTGCAGCAGTGGCATGTGTATCTTGGTAGTAACCTAAAGTTGACGATTTGGGCTTAACCACTTGACAAAACCTAGCCAACTACTAAAGGCTACTAAAGTCAAGAATCTTGGAATACAACCAGGAACTACTACTTTTGTAAACCATCTATATCCTCAATGATATTCTAAATATTTGTCCTTATAACTACAGATAATATAGTCCTCACTCTGCATCAAGAAGGTCTTTATAGAAAACTGCAACCAATCAAAATGAAGAGTTTTATACCCTAGCCCCAAGGGATATATCTATAACACCCCTGTACCTACAACTTAAGTATCATGGTGAAAGATGGTAAAGGAAGATTTTAAGAGCCAGAGAAATTAGGATTTTCCTATGAGATTGTGTCTAGTAGGAATACCAGTAGTTGCACCAATAAAATCTATGACTGCCTATACATGAGCTCAATGACAACAACAAAACAATAGACATGCTAGGATGGGGCAAGGGCCAAGAGGCTTCAGCCTTACAGTTGCATGCACATGCAACTATAGCACAAAGTATAGCCAACCAAGGAGTGCTGAGAGCAGGTTCCAGTTCTATATGAATAATTATATGTCATAACTAAAAATAAATTTTAGCTCCAGTGTATAATCACCATTTTTATAAGCATACTGTCCTTTCTCTTATACATTAACTAACAAGAGATACCCATATCCCAAAAGATTTCAATATTTAGGATTGAAATTGATAAGCTACTAGATTCAAAGTATCACCTTAAATATCATTTTTAAAAATACAATGGCTCTTTCAAAGTTCATGTCTTTTGCCTAGGTCAATTTATCCTATTTTGTATCATACTCCCAAGTATTATATTTAAGTCAAGGACCTGGATTTCAGCCTCTATATTTATCTTAAGGATTTATATTATTCTAAGTAATTTTTGTGTCAATTTTGATAAGCTGTTTAACATTCTGATGTCTCGTTTTCTCAGCTTTGTATGCATTTCTTCTACTTTCTCTTTCAGCTAACACATGCAATCAAATATCATGGTCAGTATTTGGAGACAGACAAACTCTAAGTCAATCCAGTTGTCACAACATTTCCAGTTTGCTTCTTTATATTGTGTACCCATCCTTGGGTTTTAATATGTACCAACTACAAAGTCTTAACTTATTGTTCGAAGTCCTTCCAATTTTTAGTTTTCTCCTTCATTTATAAAGGTTATCTGGACTATCAATTTAACTTTTCTTTTATAATATGAATTACATAGTTCTGCAAAACTCCCATTCTTTCATAAGAACACTAACAAACACATGCAGAAGCAGCACATTCACACTGCAGAACTAGTTTCATGAAGGAGATGTGTTTATATAATAAGCCAAGTATAATTGGCTCCAAATGAGAGACAACATAGGTTAAGAACATGTGTTTTTCAGATCTGGTTTTCAACCCTAACTCCAATAATTGGTAGTTGTGGCCTCAGATCACTTTTTAAGTCTCTTTGTGCCTATATCATCTTTTACTATTAGTAACTATAATAACAAAAATCCAATCTCTTTAATGATAATTCATTCAACTGCTAATTTTAAATTTGTAGAATCTTCAAATCCTTTCCTTTTTACAAAGTAACTATTTTCAATTGTATTTCTTCCTAGCAAAAGTTATATGGTGTACTTATTTAACTACTGTTATCATTTCTTGCTACATATATTAGAAAATATACTATTCCTAGATAAGTTTGTTTCATCTCCTTGATTTTTCTACCAAACCTATGGCAAAACTCTAGATTATGCTCTCATCATAAACACTAATGTTAAATAATGATATACGGTTTATTTCCTCAAACAAGGCCAGATCTATTTCAATAGGTCACATCTATTTCAACAATGATACATCGCCTAACCCCAAATAGTGGCATTCCCTGGTGTCTAAGCATTTACATACATGAACGTATGGGAAACATTCTGATTCAAACCATCATATGGATGTTCATTTTTTTCTGTGAATTTACTGGTCCATTGAGTTATAATAACATACACCAAATTTCTTTCTAGAAAGAATTGTCTACATTCAATAGATATCATTCATCATGTCTACATGATGAATGCCTAAATTCATCATCATTGCCATCTATTTACCAAGGTTGTTCATTCTTACTTTTACTGATAACTTCAATTACACTTCTCAAAATATCTTCCCACCATTATATTTATTAATAATCTTGGTTTTCATGGTCCTCTATTACTCAGAAACATTTTAGTTACTTGATTCTATACTCATTCTTGTTTTTTTGATTTCTTGAATACCATCTGTATTAATAACACTAATATGTACTATTCATAATTGTCTATTAGAGGTCTGCAGTATCTATATACTTCCTAGATGGTATTATTAAGTCTAAAGTTTTTATTATCAAAAATATTCTGATCCCTTCAGACTCTATGTCTGAAAATCCAAACCATGATTTTAGTCCTCAGCCTCATACAAATAACATTTCCCTATCATTTGTATTCATTTTTTTCTCAGATTTTCAGACTCAGACTTAACATGATGAAATAATATGTTCTCTCTGTTAAACGAAACTTTCTCTATCTGTATTACCAGCCATGGTAACAAGACAAGATTCTTGTTTTGGTTTGATCTTTATCTTTCATTTCATCTTCATTCCACTCCATAGATTTATAAATGTACCCTAGTAGTCTACCCATTGACTTTAAGTCAATATCACATCTTAACATCTATTGCAAGACTCTTATTGAACTCTTGGAACTAATTTTTTAATCCATATCAAACCTTGTTTCTACAGAGTTATTATTTTCTTTCTTTTGTACATGGCATGTATAATGACAGCTAAACAAATCAGTTCTGATTATTTATATTTCTCTTTTGCAAAATAAATAATACTCATTCGACATTTGTACTCTAAAAATGTAGCTTTTTTATCATGACATCTATAACTGAATTATCAATAGATAGCTACATGGATGGTTTTCTAACTCATCACATATTTAAAATTAGAAAATACTAATCCACAATTATAGCTTGCTAGTAACAGTGGCAATATTTGATGGCCCTTTCAGATGGATTGTGATATTAAGATGAAATGGAGACTCAGAAATAATGGAGAGATGTCTCAATAAAAACTATCATTAGTGTGCCATTAGATGTGAAGTTGACAAGCACATTACACTCAACAGCTAGTAGGTTGGATGTTTCAACTTGAAAGATGTCAGAGATAGATAGCAATTCTAATCTCTGCTTTCATTTAGTTCCAAAAAATATTCTACAATTCTATTCCAGCATTTAAATGTGGGTTTTTAACTGAGCCTAATGATATGCCATTGGTTTCTTTCTCCTACAAATGAAGAAGATCTTTGGATACTGGAAAAGAGCCAAGTTCTTGGCAATTCTTCTAAAAAGCCATTTGCTCTTAAGACACTAAGTATTATAAATCATCATGTTCTGCCCATAAAATTATAGTTTTAAGATGTTCAAGATACAGAATATGTCAGGCTTCTGTTGCCAAGTCAAGACTAACACTCTTATGTGTTTTGTTTTCCCTTATGTGTGAGTACACTTCACCATGAAAAAGTTTACTGTTACTTTTTAAATATTTCTATAGAGTGAATGTAAACAGATGCATTCAAAAGACTTTTTAGGTTTAGTTTCATAAGTTCAGGGCTTAAAATTAACTAAACTAGTATATAAGTGATATTCAAGACTATAAGTTTTAGCTGTGTCTTGTTCCACATGGAGCTTGTGCCACATCAGGGATCATCTAAATGAATATTCTGTAGTCTTATTATTAGTAGACAAAATGAAAATTGACAAGAGAACTCAAAGTTCATATCTGCAGCATAGCTTTTTATCACCAAGTTTAGAATTTTTTCTAGAAAGATGTAGCACATAAATGAAAACCATCTCACACTTTGTTTATCAGTAGTGAAATTTTGAATGAAATATTATATTCATGTATGATATTTACTCTTCCATTTGGAGTAAAATTGAACATTTTTATTTTTGCTTATCAAACGTTTACACTTTTTTATTAGTTTAGTTTATTATTTTTGTTAATTGCTCAAGGATGACCTAAATACAAGTTTTCACATTCTGTCCTGAACTTACCCTGCAAAACTTCATATTTGCTACAGAACTTAAAATACTCTCCCTCTTTACTATAATCAAATGCTTCACCTTAATGTTCTAATAAATCTGAATTTTTGGACTTAAAGTCTGTTCTTAAACTAAAATTTTTAATATAAAATTATTTTAACCCTTTATTTTTTGTGAATACATTTACCCCCAAATGCCTTCCTTTAATACTTATTAGTAGGATATCATAAATTTTGTCAGCTATTGTGGTTTTATGCTAATTTCTTTTAAAATATTTTAAATTTATTCTTTATTTCCTTTTGAGCCAATTGTTGTTGAATATTGTGTAGTTTAACTTAAATAGGTGTTTGTGAATTTACCTACTTCTTAAATCTAGGTTGCAGATATTGAAAAGTGGTCTGCTAGTCAGCCTTCAAGGTGCTATACATTTTGTTGGGAAACAATTTCCATCAATCATGTTCCTGACTGTAGGCCCTGTTGCAGGCTTCCAAGAAAAGTTAGATTAAAAATATTAAATACACAGAGATTCTTCAAGGGAAAAATTCTCATGTTATGCCTTATCTGACTTAAGGGGAAAGAAAATAGGAAATTCAATAGGGTCATTTTTACCTTGTCATGAAGCTAGAAACTATTTGGGAAAAAAACAAGTTTATATGCATGCGCATGTGTACGTGAATGCATTGAATATCTTTTTACACAGTTCATCATACCTGGATAACTCAGTAGTCAACGCCAGGTGTATTACTCTATTGATATCTAGAGTCTCTCACTTAACTTAGAGCTCACTACTTTAACAAACATCTCTGGTCAGCTAGCAACCAGAAACTGAGGAACCTCTCTCTGCTTCCTCAAAGCTGAAATTACACAAGTGCCAGTGCACTGAGTTTTGTAGCAGTTGTTGTTTTGTTTTGTTTTGTTTTGTTTTGTTTTGTTTTGTTTTGTTAGCATGGATGCAGATCTCAATGCAGGACCTAATGTTTGTATAACAAACATTGTACTGGCTGAGTCAACTTCCAAGCCTCTGCAGAATAGGCAAGAAGTAAGTGGCGCTAAATTAACAAAATGTTAAAAATAATAATTATGGATTACTATGCTTTAAAAGTGAAGGAGGGATTCCTGACACTATTATTGAGACTACGGAGTGCTCACAAAAGGGACAGAGCATGACCATATTCCAGAAGACCCAGAAAGGAGCTGAAAGGGTCAGATGCAGATATTTGTACCCAACCAGTGGACAGAAACAGTTGACCCCTGTTGTTGGATTAGGGAAGGCTGAAAGAAGCTGAGGAGAAAGACCCTGTAGGAAGACCAGCAGTCTCAACTAACCTGGACCCCCGATATCTCTCAAACACTGGACCACCAAACAGGAAACGTACAGCTGGGGCTGATATGAGGCCCCCAACACACATAGAGTAGAAAACATCTGGGTGTGTGTTCATTCAAAGATGATGCATCTAACCCTCAAGAGACTGCATTAATTAACTGATTGATTGATTGATTGATTGATTGATTGATAATAAAAAGTGAAGGAAAAATAATATGATAAAATGGCCAAGAAGCACCTAAGGAAATGTTCAACATCCTTAGTCATCAGGGAAATGCAAATCAAAACAACCCTGAGATTTCACCTCATACCAGTCAGAACGGCCAAGATAAAAAACTCAGGTGATAGCAGGTGCTGGCTAGGATATAAAGAAAGAGAAACACTCCTCCATTGCTGGTAGGATTGGAAGCTGGTACAACCATTCTGGAAATCAGTCTGCATTTCCTTGGAAATTTGTACATAGTACAACCTGAGGACCCAGCTATAGCATATATCCAGAAGATGCCCAACATGTAATAAGGACACATGATCGGCTATGTTCATAGCAGCCTTATTTGTAATGACCAGACACTGTAAAGAAGTCAGATGTCCTTCAACAGAATAATGGATACAGAAAATGTGGTACATTTACACAATGAAGTACTACTACTCAGCTATTAAAATAAAAGATTTCCTAAAATTCCTAGGCAAATGGATGGAACTAGAACATATCATGAGTGAAGTAACTCAGTCACAAAAGAACCCATATGGTATGCACTCACTTATAAATGGATATTAGCCCAAAAGTTTGGCATACCCAAGATACAATTCACAGACCATATGAACCTCAAGAAGAAAGACCAAAGTGTGGATGCTTCAGTCGTTCTTAGAAGGGGAAACAAGCTCCTGTTAGCAAGCACTTCTTGGATCCACAATAGACTCTGGGATTGGTGACTGTATATGTGTCTCTGGATGGTCTTTCCTTCAATCTCTACTCCACACTGTCTCATTATTTCCTGGGAGTATTTTGTTTTGTATGCTGTCTCCTGAGATGGTCTGCTAGAGCCTGACAAGTACAGATGCTCACATCTAACCATTGGACTGAGCACAGGGTCTCCAATCGAGGAGTTAGAGAAAGGACTGAAGGAACTAAAGGGGTTTGCAACACCATGGGAAGAACAACAATATCAACCAACCAGACCCCCAGAGCTCCCAGGGACTAAACAACCAAATAAAGAGTACATGGAGCAACTCATGGCTCCAGCTGCATATGTAGCAGAGAATGTGCTTGTTGGGCATCAATGGGAGGTGAAGTCCTTGGTCCTGTGAAGGCTTGATAGATGCCCCAGTGTAGGGGAATACCAGGGTGGAGAGGGTGGAGAGGGAGGAGTGGGTGAGGAGGTGAGGGAGCACCCTCATAGAAGTAGAGGAAGGGGAGATAGGATAGGGTGTTTCTTGAGGGGAAACCCAGAAATGAGATAAGATTTGAAATGTAAATAAATAAAATATCCAATAAAATTAATTTTAAAAATGTGCTCTACATAATAGAATCTTCCTTTAACTAAAATGTTTATTGTAACAGCCTTGCAAAGAAAAATATCATGATGTGAGTTAGCTAAACCCAAACTCCATACATCTCAATTAATTCCTATACAGTTAAAATAGTCATTCTTAATTCTAAACCCAGACATCTCAATTAATTCCTATAAGTTAGAATAGTGAAATCATGGAGTTTCACATTAGATTTTATATTTTTAATAACAATTATTTCAGTGTGCTATACTCTACAATAATTTTTGGAACAGTCATACACTTGGAAGAAGTATCACTTTAAATATTTTTTCAAGTCTATGAGGTTCTATAAAAATGAAAGTCAGCACAGGAAACTAAACCAATTACTACATCTGGAGCAGAAAAAGAACAGTTTGATTACTTGGTACACAGGTCAGGTCACAGAGTTCCAGCACCAGTAAATAAGGGAATATCTTTGCACAAATGCAAATGTGCTAAATAGCTAAGCTGCAGAAATAAGGGTCATATGGTACCATTTCTTATGATTCTACAAATTTATACTTAAGTGGCTTTAATTAGAAGACATTTTGTAGGTTTTGTTTTCTTTCTTTCTTTCTTTCTTTCTTTCTTTCTTTCTTTTTTTTTTTTTATTTTTTTTTTTTTGGTTTTTCAAGACAGAGTTTCTCTGTGTAGTCCTGGCTGTCCTGGAACTCACTCTGTAGACCAGGCTGGCCTCGAACTCAGAAATCCCCCTGCCTCTGCCTCCCAAGTGCTGGGATTACAGGCGTGTACCACCACGCCTGGCTAGGTTTTGCTTTCTTTTCCAAAATTTTGTGATTAAGCAGGAAGATAGAATGGGCTGAAGGAGAAGAATGTGGGAGGTTTCAGAGGGACGAAAAGGAAGGAGGTGAGGAAATTATATTTTAACTAACATTAAAATATGTTCATATACATAAGAATTTTCATATGTACCTTGGTGTGTGTCTCTTCATTTATCCTCCATTAGTATATTATAAAATATTTTTCAGCAATTTGATTCTGGAAAAAATTATCCTCTACTCTAAGAAACATATAGTGAAGCCGGGCATGGTGGCACACGCCTGTAATCCCAGCACTTGGGAGGCAGAGGCAGACGGATTTCTGAGTTCGAGGCCAGCCTGGTCTACAGAGTGAGTTCCAGGACAGCCAGGACTACACAGAGAAACCCTGTCTCGAAAAACAAAAAACAAAAAACAAAAACAAAAAAACAAAACAACAAAAAAGAAACGTATAGTGTTGATTTGAATGAGAATAATATTCACATGGCTCCTAGGTATGAATGATTGTTTCCCAGTTAGTGAACTACTTAGGAAGAAGTTATGACCTTGTTGGAAGTGGTGTGTCACTTGTGTGTACACTGAAGCTTCAAAAATCCATGTCAGACAGTCTCTTTCTCTGTCTGCTGCCTGTGAATCTGATGGAACCTCTCAACTCCAGCTCCAGCAACATACGGAAAGAAGACAGTGAGTCAAAGAAAAGATTTTAAAGGGAATGGTTTAAAAGTGTATGTGACTTTCCAATCTATAGACTTATCTGAAAATATTAGTATGTATGAACATTAACATAGTGTATATTGTTTATGCTAATATTATACACACATGCAATTTATGTATAAATCAAGAAGAACTTCTAAGACAATGTATAAATTCAATCATGTCTGACATTGCAACTAAAGATCATACTATTGATTTGAGTAAATTTATTAGAGCTCTCTCAGTGAAGTATCTCTTGGCAAGACTAAAATACAAAATAGTGTTTTCTGTGTGTGTGTGTGTGTGTGTGTGTGTGTGTATGTATGTATGTATGTCACAGAAACAACATACCTCAAAAATGGAAGACCATAAATGTTAATTTTAAAACTAGTCCTGCTGGGACTAGATTCCCCAGGGTGGGGTGATACACAAGGGGCCTCCCATTTCTCTGAGCACAAGTAATGGGGGAGGGCATTTGTAAGGGCAGGACTAGAAAGAGAGGAGGGAGGGGGACTCCAATAGGTATGTAAAGTGATAATAGATAAACTATGGAAAATAATAACTAACAATGTTAATTGCCAAAGCAGATATAAATTTTTGGTGTTACATAATTCCACTAATAGTATTGAAGCATTAAAAAAGAATGAGATAAGTAAAGATATAATTAAAGATCCTTTACAATCATTGTATGCAGTTTGCAGCTCACAGTTTTCCTTTAATTAAACTCTATTTGCTCTATTAGGCTATTTAAATTGTACAGAATATGATGTTCTATGTAATGCTTTTAAATATAAGATTCTGTTAATTCTTTCATTCAATATTACTGTTCTGTTGGCACAATGAAATGCTAGAGAAAAACATTTTTTGTTGCTTTCTTAGCAGGATGAAGTATTTAATACATGCAAAACATGAACAGAAAGTGAATTGTAAGGAAACTTTCTGTAAAGATATCCAACATCCTTATTTCCTGTAACACATTATGGTTTAGAAACCTAGAATTTGCTTGAAAAAATTTTAGTGCAACCTGTAAACCTGCAACCTCTTATCCAAAGCCTGCTTTCATCTCTGAGGGGATGGTACACGCAAGATTATCAGAAGAGAGGACTCTATCATAGTTAACCACAATAGACAATATGCATTTAGAGTGCCTTCAAGTGTACTTGGTACACTTCAGCACTTCAAATAGTGACCTAGCAAACTGGAGAATGGCTAAGTGGGCAAAGGTGCAATCAAGGTGATGTATATCTAGTAATTAATGGTGGAGAAAGGAGAGCTTGCACCAAGGAGCACTGAGAAAGCCACAGCCTCCTGCTGAGATGAGATATTTGAGGTCAAAAATAACTAAGTTTGAGGTCAAGTATGGTGATGAGAGATTTTTCAGAGCCTCCTTCTCCTTATAAACCTCACATTGGTTTTATAATTTTATCTTTATTTTCATTTATTTCCCCTCCTGTTTCTTCCTATCTCATCCACTGTTAGCACTGTCTTTTATATAGCTTTCTCTATTCTTTGTAAGTCAACTTCGCCTTTGATCTTTAGCAGTCAACACAATTTAACTTAGTTGGGAGATGGGAAATCAAACTGAACTTGACACTGATCCTTCTCTGAAATTCCAAATGACCCTCAAGACATCTAAGATGTATGACTCAGTGTATCATGTGAAAATATTGGAGGAGTGTTTACTGAGTCTTCTAGAAATGCTTGAGTTCTTAGTGCCCTGAGACTTGACCCTGAGCAGATCAATTGTCAGAAGGGAACAAAGTGTTTCAAATTTCTGACATCCTGCCCTTGCTGCAGAATAGATGTCAGTCGATATCCTGGGATAAGAACCTGAAGCTCTTAAATTGGAATTTCCAAGTTTTGTTCTTGTTTCAAATACTGTTTCCATGATAATAACTTAGGGTGCAATTTTTCCCTTCTGGAACTCAATTTTCTAATATAAATTAAGAGACTTGTTAGGGAATGCAAGTAAGTGTCCATTCCATTGGGAATTACCTCTAAGAGAACTTTGGGACACAAAGTTCAGAGGTACTCTAAGAATAAAGGCTCAATGTTGTCAACAATGTCAATGGACATGGTCATAACTGCAACCTGTCATTTTAAGTAATACAAGTCATTGAGAACACTAGATTTGGAGTCAAAAGTTTCTAGATCCAGTGATCAACTTCATAACCATTAATTTGTTACTCAATATACTGAAGCCTCATTTTCTTTAACAGACAAAGAATACATACTGCATAATTACTATTCTTCTTGCTATAACAAAGTATCTGTAAAAACAATTTAAAGAGGGAAAGGTTTATTTCCATTCACAATTGGAGGATACAGTCAATGATGATAGGGGAAAGTATCATGGCAGGAGCAGTTAAGCTTATTATATTGCATCTACAGCCAAGAAACATCAAAAGTGAAATTCTGGTGGTTAGTTCATCTTCTTTTTTTCTAAATCTAGGAACTCTACCTATATAGTACTGCCACCCACAATTAGGATGGCTTTGCCACCCCACTTAACATGATATAGATAGTCCTTCACAGATATGCTCAAAGGTTTGTTCTTATGGTAATTCTAAGTGGCATCAAGTTGACAATCATGAATAAGCATCACACCCACCTTTTGCAAATACTATAAATAATATAATAGTAATTCTTACAATGCTTATAAAACATTTTCATTGTAATGAAATCACACAGTACATAGAGAAACCTTTCTTCATACAAGCCCATAGAAGGAAATAGCAAAATATCTGCCATATACAAAAGACCTGGAAATAGTTTCCTTTTAAAAAATTAGATATTTTTCTTACATTTATGTCTTGATTATGGTTGCACTTCCCTTTACTACTGAGATAGAAAATAGAGAAGAGTGTGAAGTGCAGGAAATATTTCTGTAGAGACTGTAAGTTAGCATATAAAAAAAACAAAACTGTTAGCAAAGAGGAAAGCTAGAATATCCCCCAATTGTGAAGTCTGACTATAACCCACAAGAGCCACAGAAAATATCTAAGCATACCCCAAAGTAGTTGAAGGTAATGGTGCTATGTAATAATAAAAAACCCACAACCTGGGTAGAGAAAGAAACAAAACAAAGCAAAACAAAGCAGAAAAATAAAATGGAAAGAAAAACAAGGGGGAAAAGGAAAAAAGACAAAGCACAGGAAACACATACATCAATAACATATAATGAGTTAAAAACGAGCATTGAGAATACAATATGATTTTACAATGAGGTATAGTGTTGGGCTGCCTACCTGTGTTGCAGGTGAAATGCACAAATGCTACTGCCAATGGTAATTAGCTCAGGAGAGGCAGAACAGTCTGCAGTATGGGATCCAGTCAATATATTCCCCAGGTGAGGAACAGCAGGATCTGTGACAGATGTTGTGGGTGGGTCCTGGCCTCTACTGGGTACTTTACTAGGAATTGGGACCTGGGGTCTGTGCTTCTCCTCAGGGTATCTACATGCCAGGCAGAGAGTGGATGGCTGAACCTGGGACAAGGGGGCAGAATCTGTTTTAGTTCTGAGTGAG
This sequence comes from Apodemus agrarius, assembly GCA_964023405.1. Taxonomy (NCBI): domain Eukaryota; kingdom Metazoa; phylum Chordata; class Mammalia; order Rodentia; family Muridae; genus Apodemus; species Apodemus agrarius. The sequence goes on along the minus strand of OZ030010.1, from coordinate 138,266,861 downwards.
TGCCAAGAATTTTGAAGGGCTAGGTAAGAAAAGGCTGTCTCCAGATTTAGGAAAGGAAATTTAGAGCAAAGGCCTCCCAATGCCCCATCCTGTGTTGATCTTTTATGAAGAAGGACCTTGCTTGTCTAGCCTGTTTTATTTGATAGCAAATGTAAATACATACACCTTACTCATGGTGAACCAGGCATTAAATACCTTTTGCAGGAAAGAATGCCCTGAAAGGGAAGTTCCCTGGATAAACACTTGAAGCCTATCTAGATACAGTATTAGCATAGAACACTCCAGGTTTTAATGTTATGTGACTAATTGTTGTGGTCTTTTTAGTGGGGTGTCAAGGTTATATGTTTCAGGACAGGTAGTTTCGCAAGGAGCTGGTCCCACACCTAGAGTACTCAAGTCTGAGATTCCCTGGGGTTTGAGACTTCTAAACCTTACTAGTTCTTCTTTCTGGTGGCACATTCCACTTGCCCCACAGTACAGTACCGAACAGTCTTGAAAAGATAAAACACAAATGGCAAAGAAAAGCATTTTTGTTTTTATTGGTTATTTTATTTATTTGCATTTCAAATGTTATCTTTCTTCCCAGTTTCCCCTCCATATGACCCATATCCCTTCCCCCTCCCCTGCCTCTATGAGAACGCTCCCTACATACTCCTGCCTCAGCACCCTAGCATTCCCCTATCCTGGGTCACTGAGATTTCACAGGACCCAGGGGCTCCCTCCCAGTGATGCCAGATAAGGCAATCCTCTGCAACATATCCAGCTGGAGCCATGGGTCCCCTATGTGTACTCTTTGGTTGGTAGTTTAGTCCCTTGGAACTTTCAGGGGTCTGGTTAGTTGATATTGTTGTTCCTCCTAAGGGGCTGTAAACCCCTTCCACTCCTACAGTCCTTACTATAACTTTCCATTGGGGTCCCTGCTCTCAGTCCAATGTTTGGCTGTGAGCATTCACCTCTGTATTGGTCAGGCTCTGGCATAGCCTTTCAGGTGACAGTTAAACTGGGATCCTCTCTGTAAGCACTTCTTGGTATCAGCAATAGTGTCTCAATTTAGTGTCTACAGATGGGATGGATCCCTAGGTAGGGCAGTCTCTGGATGGCCTTTCCTTCAGTCTCTGCTCCACACATTGTCCCTGCATTTACTTTTGTCAAGAGGAATTCTGGGTAGCAAAAGGGGAGGGGGAGATAGGAGTAGCCACTAGAAAGTCACACATGCCAGGAACCCAGGAGGTTCCCAGTACCCAAAAGGGAGGACACTAGCCAAAATACCCAACAAAGTCAAGATAGAAGACCATATCCAATGGACAGGCATGGCCTCAGGTTGAGGAATGGGGCCACCCACCTACTTCAAAGAAACACTTTTGGAACAAGTTCAGTGTCCTGAGTCATCAGGAAAATAAACATTAAAACTTTTGAGATTTCATCTTACCATAGTAAAATTGATCAAGGTCAATAAAGCAAATGACAACAGATGCTGGGGAAGTGATGAGGAAATGGGAATTCAATTCATTGATGATGCTAGTTCAAACTCATATAGCCTCTATGGAAATCAATGCTGATAATCCTCAAAAGATAGAAATTCCCACCCTGTCTACTTTCCCACCCAGGTCCCTCATTCATTCCTTGCTGTGGATGGGCCTGAGGTTACTCTTGTGAACCAATCCCCTAATGAATAAGTCAACCGATCACTGTGACATACCATGTACATCCTTTTGTGTCTGAGTTACCTCACTCATGATATTTTCTAGTTTTATCCATTTAGCTGATGTCCTCATTCTTAATATCTGAGTAGTATTTCATTGTGTAAGTGAACCACATTTACTATATTTATTCTTCCGTCGTGGAATATCTGGGTTCTTTCTAGCTTCTGGATATCATAAACAAGGCTGCTATGAACATAGTAGAGCACATGACCCTGTGGGGGCATGTTTTGGGTATATTCCCAAGAGTGGTATTGCTGTGTCTTAAGGTAGATCTGTTTCCAATTTTCGGAGAGAGTGGGAAGGAAGAAGGGAACCTGATCTGGTCTTGGTTAAGGGAAAAGGACTGAAGCACTGAAGGCCAGAAGAATGGAAACAGGCAACCTTGTGAGGTAGGAGGTTAGGCTATAGAATGTACCAGAGGTTGACCAGGAGGTTGATCCTGTAGGAGGACTAGCAGCCTCAATTAACCTGGACCTCAGAGATCTCTCAAACACTGGAACACCAACCAGGCAGCATACACCAGCTGATATGAGATCCCTAACACATATACAGCAGAGAACTGCCAGGTCTGGGTTAAGTCAGAGAAGATGCACCTAACCCTCAAGATACTGGAAGCCCTAGAGAGGTTAGAGGTCTGGTGGGGTGGGTAGTGGGGATATCTTCATGGAGACAGGGGTACAGCGAATAGGTATGGGATGTGTAACCGAGGGTAGACAGGGAGAGGAATAAAATCTGTAGTGTAAATAAATAAATAAATAAATAAATAAATAGTCTTAACAAATAAAAGTTTAAAAAGCTAGAAATCAATCTATTCCAAGATCCAGCTCTACTACTATTTGACATATAGCCAAAGGACTCTATACCATACTGTAGAAATACCTGTTTATCCACGTTCATTGACACTTTATTCATAATAGCCAGAAATTGAAAACAGGCTAGATGCCCATCAACTAATGAATGGAAAATGAAAATATGGTACATTTTCACAATGGGATACTATTCACCTATTATGAAAAAATGAAATTTGCTGTAAATGGATAGAGCTAGAATCAATTATCTTTCATGAGGTAACCTAGACCAGGAAAGACAAATATTACATGCCATAAGGACATCTTTCATGTGAATGATAGATTTACACTGTTAGCTTAGAAATCTTAATAGTTGTATCAGAGTAGGGGTGCAGAAATATCAAAAATGTTAGTGTGTATTTGTAAAAAAAAATCTTTAAAAGAAAATGCCAAAATTGCACTCTTGTAACCCTAACAAAAAGTCTGTATCTAGGCTAGCAATATTTTGACATGTGCTCTATATAGATGTCTCAGTGACATAGATCTTCTTCCAAATAGATGTTTGTATAGATCTTGAAATGGCCATATCACCATATGTACTATAAAAAGATATCAGATACATACTACTCTAATAAAAAATTGTAGTGGAAGGAGTTATCATCCTATCAGCATTTATAGTATGTAAGTAGTCTCATGTAAGACTTTAACTGAGAGTCATGTACTCCAACTAATAAACACATCAGAAAATGTTTGCACAGCTTAGGAATGATATATTTGCTGATATGTGCTTTGGTAATTCTCAAGCACCACTGATTCTGAGCAGGATAGATTATCTAATACCTTCTGAATAGCTGAGTATACAGGCTTGTGTATCATGACAAAAGGGTTTGTGAAAGTCTTTGTAATTTTGGTTTCCCACACATTTTTTGTATACTGATTAGAAGCACTGATGTAAATTTAGAACCTGCCATCCCTTACTCACATTTTTCTCATGAGTTTGTGTTCTTTTCACTTTAAAACACCTCTTTTCTGATTTGAGTAATGATTGTAGAGAAAAGCCAAAATTCACTATCAAATAAAAGCCAAAAATGATTTTGATAGAGAATGTAAAATTATGCATAAATACAAAACATGTACAGAAATCGAAAAGGTTATTTCAGTAATTTACCTTCCCTTCCACCCAAAATATTTTCTCTGATGACCAATGTACATAATTGAAAGAGAAAAAGCTCTGATTATTTTCTAGTTAGTATTCCAAATTTTGTTCTTAAATATACATAGCTATTCTCCAATTAAATAAATGAATCCTGAGACATGGCTTTTGGTATTTTTGGTATATTAAAATCTTTGTTTATTGCTACTTATAAAATTGTCTCTTAATCATTTAAAAGCTTATTGTATATTAGATTTTATCCACAGAATTACAACTCTTATGTTTAAAAATATGTGTATATAACTAAAAATAAGCATGCGTTGTAATAATGAATTCATTTTTTATATTCAGATTTTTTTTGGTACCTTGCATTTTGCATTCACCCTCATGAACATATGTGCACTTTAAAGAAAGTGGAATATTAGAGAACTTCTATTTGTTGTCTTACTTTTCTTAACATATATCATTCTTGGGGCATATAGAAATTCGTGTTATAAACAGAAATTTGTGTTTACCATAGTGGCCATGAGCACATAACCATTGTTATGTGTGTGTATGATTACATATTTACACTTGAATAAAACAGAGGTTTCTATGTCCCACAGCACTAGATTTCCACATTACTTTGTTGTTGAATGCCTCAAAGGCCACCTCAAAACCATGCTAGTTTGTTTTGATTCTAAAAATATTCTAAAATTTATTCTAACATTTGGAGAACAAGGGAATACTCTACTGAAGAGCATAAAAATATGAAAACTTAAAGATCACCAATAACACTATTTAAATACAAAATTGCTTTCACCATAGCTTATATTTTTTTATTTCTGCCATTTGCTCTAAATCATTACTATTAATGTCTTGTCCATGGCCAGTCATATAATACCATTCAAAATAGATTTATAATAAAATATGCCTATTACTCTAAAACACTTGCCCTTAGAATTATTATGAAGTTGAGTGACAATATTTATTGTAGTCTTCTTAACCAAATGATTGCATTTCTACAAATTAAAATGCATGCTTAATGGTTCTTACCTTTCACAGAAATCTGTGCATATGTGTGTGTTCTTTTTTTATGTTTTTATTTTTCTCTCATATATTAACTCACAAACACAATTTCCCCTATCTCCATTCTTCTAACTCCTCCCTACCCCTCTCCCCCAGATCTGCTTTTCCAAAATTTCCCTTTTTTTAGTCTTGCTTGATTCTATTTTGGGTCACTGGGATTTCTACCCTCTAGTTCCTGGCCTTCCAGGCACTGTTGGCATGGACTCCCTATCACGGTGTGGTTCTCAACTTGGAGAAGTCATTCTTTGACCACTCTAAGAGTTTCTGCACCACCTTTGGCCCAGTTCATCTTGAAGGTAGGACAGAATCTAGATTGAAGGCTTTGTGACTGAGGTGATGTCCCAGTTCCACTTCTTGAAGCCTTGTCTGGTTACAGAAGATAGCTGATTGAGGCTCCAGATATTCATAGCAGAGATTATTTGAAATGATAAGGGTGGGACTATTTAGTATTACATTCCTCCTTGCAAAACTACAAAACTGAAATTAAAGTTTAAAATAGCTAAAATATTTTTATTTTAATACATATCTCGAAACAAGCAAATGAACAGTCATGAAGAATCCACTATCACTGTGGAGATAATCTAGCTCTTTCTTTTTTAGTCATGACAAAAATTTGATTCCACTGAGGTAAAGTGATAAGGTCATATATAGCCCAGCCTGACCTCAACTCACTGTGTAACTGAAGCTGGCAATAAAGTCCTGCCATGACATCATGAATTTTGTTGTGACAAGGATGCAATGTCATGCCTCTTCTGAATACTGGTGACAAAGGCATTTAAAAGTAATCAGTTTCAGTGATTACAAGTCATTTCAGCATGGTAATTGAAGACCACTAAGAATAGAAACACGGAAGAAAGTATCTCTAAAGGTTTTATTTTTAAAAAATATGCTGGAAGTAACTGTTGAGCAAGATAGAACTGTGGTAGATACATCTTAGAAAAGCAGTTGACAAAGCCTTTAGAATGAAAGCAATGTATCTGGAAATCAGATCCTTTTAAATTTTCATTGAAAAAAGAATACTTTTAAGTTGATTAGAGATAAATATAGGGCTAAGTCTTTCTTTAGATTCAAGTTACAAAAGCAATTGTCATGTCATTCAGTCTGAAGTGGCTATTCCTCCTAAGCAAAAGCCAAATTTTGAAAAGAAATGGCACAGCTTAAAAATAGGTCAAAAACTACCAAATATATGGTTCTCATCACAGACTGCAAAAGTGTGAAAAAATGAACCAAATATAGATAGAAAAGAAGCATGTATTTTAAGAAAAGACCCAACAGAAAAATATGAGGTGTAGATTTAGAATTTAGCTCATATAGAAAATGTAAATACTCCTGATATACTTTGAGTAGCTAAAAGTGATGAAATGGGGAACTATTTAGTACAAAAAGCATTTTCAGACAAATACACATTCAAGCCATCCTGCAGCATGTCTTCCATTCAGCACCAGCAGGAACAGTGTTTCCTCAAATGGCTTCCTCTGATCACTTTTTACTGAATGGAAGGGGTAACTGTGTTATTGATAATAAATAATACAATCCATCAAAAAGTTACTGTCTAAAATAAAAGCATGGACTTTAAAAAATTACTCTTGTTTCATGAACCATTACACTGGAAATCTCCAAACTACAATAATTGATCTAGTTATCTTTCTCAGATTAGTGTTTATAGCCAATGACATCAATCTAATGAATTATGTTTAGTGAGATAGGGTTCATCAATGACTCTTTAAATGTGATTTACCCCAGCCCATCTTATTCAAAATAGTATTAACCTTTGTGTTACATTCTGTTACTATTAGATTACTCCTGCAGCTATTTTATGGTATATCTTCCATAATAAATGGTAAATTGGAAATGAAACTTTTTGCAGGGGAAACCATAAAAAGATAATTCTTCACTTTAGTAAGAATTACCTTTGCCTGAAACGCTGAAGTGTTGGTGAGAATGTTAAGCAAATGTATCACCTTTATGCTATTTGAATGGTAAATAAGTAAATCCATAAAAGGAAATGGTATATAGATTCTTCAAAAATCTGAAAAGAAAATTATCATTATCCTACAATCACACCACTTGGTATTTATACACAAAAAATTGAATTAGCGTGTCAGAAATGCCTTTATTTCCATGTCTATTGTAGCAATATTCATAATAACTAAGAAACAAAAACTACTATGTCCATCAATTGTTGAATAAAGAAAATACGGTACACAATATAAAATGGAACACTATTCTTCCAATAGTAGAATGAAATTCTTCCATTTACAGCATTTTTTGTGAACACGAACATCAATATATTAAGTACTAAACAGGGTATGTTTGGGAGTGCCAATAATCTTAGTACTTAGAAGCCAAGGTAGGGGGAATCTAGATTTTAAGATAGTTATAATCTACTCAGATTGTCTCAGGCAAGCTTGAGTTAGCGAAGATTCTGTCTATAAAAATTAAACTAAAATAAATAAAATTTCAAAGAACCATGAACACCAAAATAATAAAACATCTGACCAAATGTCCTTCTGGATCACACAGCAGATTTATTTGTAGTTATTTTAAGGAATTATCATTTATTCTTTCATGAAAAATGCACTAATTTGCATTCCCATCAACAGTATGAAAGCTCTATTTGTTCCACATCTTTAGCAGAATTTTGATGTTTTATTTATTTTTCAGAATAAACATTCTACATTTTGTTAAATGGTTTACAATGCTTATAATACATAATCATTTTTGGTGTCCATCAGAAGATTGATGATGAAAATGTGACATAATATATCCAGTAGAATATTTTTAATCCACAAAAATGAGTGAAATCTCATCATTTGTAGCAAGATCGATAAAACTGTCAGGATTTAGGTTGGGTAAGGTAAGTTAGACACAGAGTAAAGAACTATCTTGTCTCATTTGTGGAAGCTGATGCAATAATAAATTTAATATAAATGTAAAATAATGATAAATGAAGATTGAGAAGGGAACACAAATAAGAGTTTGGCAGCTTTAATCACTGCACATGTGCACATGCCTTGCACTATCATGATGATTTACTAAGATAGATCTATAATTGATACATAAACAAATTTTAATCCAGCTAATTCAAAATTGATTTTTTTTTGTAGAATAAAGGGCATTTGGAAAAGCAAACAGCACTTGAGGATGTTTTCAGTATATATGTATATGTAGATAGATAGATAGATTATAGATAGGTGATAGATAGATAGATAGATAGATAGGTAGGTAGGTAGATAGGGAAATTATGAGCTACTGGAAACACTAAAGTCTTAACACAAAATAATATGATCAAAGTAAGATATATACATTACAGACAGCTAGCAGCTGGGGCCAGGTAGATGGACAAAGTCTGAGTCTAACATCATCGACTACCCAGCCACTCAGGCTCTTGCCTGCACCCAGAGCCTGATCAGCATGGCCAGCAGTCTGTGCACCAACAGCTCAGCAGGCTGTTGCCAACTGCTGGGGGCCAGCTCGATTGGCTTGCATTGGAGGCCACCATCTTGCCTCGGGTCACTGCAGACAGCTGGCAGCTGGGGCCAGGTGCGTGCACAGAGTCTGAGTCTAACATCAACTACCCCATCAGGCTCTTGCCTGCACCCAGAGCCAGATCAGCTCGGCTGGCAGTCTGTGCACCAACAGCTCAGCGGGCTGTCACCAACTGCTGGGGGCCAGCTCCCGTGGCTTGCAGTGGAGGCTGCCATCTTTCCTCGGGCCACTGCAGACAGCTGGCAACTGGGGCTGGTGCATGGACAGAGTCCGAGTCTAACATCAACTACACGACAGGCTCTTGCCTGCACCCAGAGCCAGATCAGCTTGGCAGGTGGTCTCTGCGCCAACAGCTCATCAGGCTGTCTCAGACCGCTGGGGGTCAGCTCACTTGGCTTGCAGCAGAGGCCACCATCTTGCCTTGGATCACTGCAGACAGCTAGCAGCTGGGGCCAGGTGTGTGGACAGAGTCCTAGTCTAACATCGACTACCCCATCAGGCTCTTGCTTGCACTGAGAGCCAGATCAGGTCGGCGGGTGGTCTCTGCACCTACAAGCACAAACACCAACTTGCTCGGGGTCTGTGCCTGGATTACAGCGGAGGCTGCCATCTTGCCTCAGGGCACACAGACAGCTAACCAGACAGAGACCTGTGGACTGAGAGCACCAGCATCTAGGCTCCAGCAGTCCAACCAGGGAAGCTCTGGTCTTGCAGGGAATTCCCGGGTTAGACAGAGCCCCAAGACCTGACACCATTGTGGAGCTGGTAGCCTGACTAGGTCACCATAGAGAAACAACAGAGGAGCCTAGGTCACCATAAAAATCTAACAGACAAGCCCAGATTGGTGGAAAAAATATCCGATTCTTAAGAGCTGGCATCGAGGCAGGCCAGGAAGAGATGGTGGGAGGCCAATTGTACGTCCAGAGACCAGTAGCAGATACCTTCCAGTCTTCACCTACAGAGCACGGACAACCTCTACAACAGCAGTGCCAAATGCCAGGCTCACAGGAGCTTCAAACATCAACCAGTAACTACAAGAACAACTAATTCCAGAGATAAACAGATGGCAAAAGGCAAATGTAGGAACGTTACTAACAGAAATCAAGGCAATATGGCAGCACCTGAACCCAATTCTCCAACCACAGCAAGTCCTGGATATGCCAACACACCAGAAAAACAAGATCTGGATTTAAAAGCACTGGTCATGATGCTGCTAGAGGAACACACACACACACACACACACACACACACACACACAAATCTCTTAAAGAAATGCAGAGGAACATGAATAGGTTAGAAGCCCTTACAATGCAACACAAAAATCACTTAAAGAATTACAGGAGAATATGGGTCAACAGACAGAAGCCAATAAAGAGGAAATGAAAAAATCACTTAAAGAAATGCAGGAGAAATTGAGTCAACAGGCAGAAGTCATGAAAGAGGAAACACAAAAATCTCTTAAAGAATTGCAAGAAAACACAAACAAGTGAAGGAACTGAGCAAAACCATCCAGGATTTAAACACAGAGGTAGAAACAACTAAGAAATCACAAAGAGAGACAACTTTGGAGATAGAAAACCTTTGGAAGAATTCAGGGGTCATAGATGAAAATATCAACAACAGAATACAAGAGAGAGAAGACTATCAGATGCTGAAGATATATAGAAACCATCTACTCCACAGTCAAAGAAAATGCAAAATACAAAAGGCTTGTAAGCCAAAATATCCATGAAATCCAGGACACAATGAGAAAACCAAACATAAGGATTATAGGTATAGATGAGAGGGAAGATTTACAACTTAAAGGGCCAGCAAATATCTTCTACAAAATTATGGAAGGATACTTCCCCAACCTAAAGAGAGAAATGCCCATGAATATAAAAGAAGCTTACAGAACTCCAAACAGACTGGACCAGAACAGAAATACCTCCCATCACATACAAATCAAAATCCCAAACGTACTAAACAAAGAGAGAATATTAAAGGCAGTAAGAGAAAAAGGCCAAGTAACATATAAAGGAAGACCTATCAGAATCACACCACACTTCTCACCAGAGACCATGAAAGCTATAAGATCCTGGGCAGATCTCATGAAGACTCTAAGAGAACACAAATGTCAGCCAAGACTACATTTTGCCACGGACCGACTCAGTCGGAACACACGTGGGGGAATCAGGGTCTTTGGTATGCAGGAAGGCACTGGTCGCAGTGTGAAATGACAGACAGACACACACAAGATCTGAATGCGTCTGAATGCACTTTACTGTTCTGAAGCAGGAACTTTTATACAGGCAAACTGGCATTACATTACTAAAGAAAAAATGTATCCAGTGAAATGTTTACAAAGAATGGTTACCATGAGTATCTGGCACAAGGAAATACAAAATTAGTCAGGTATGAACGTCAGAGATTACACACAAGGTCATCGCGTCCCTCTGTGGTCAATGATGAATTAGTAATTCAAGAGTCAGAGATTACACACAAGGTCATCACGTCCCTCTGTAGTCAATGATAAATTAGTAATTGGAATTAGTAATTAGTCCTTGGAAACACTATGTATGCTATCTTCTTGTAAGACTTTCTCAGGCTTATTTTGAAACTTTACTTAACTGATGGTTTCCATGTCAGAGTGCCAAAGCCAGCTAACCATACAAATAATATAAATTGTTGGGAGGTTAATTCTTTAATGTATCTAGGTAATAACTGTACAGCTGATTAAAAGCAAAGCAATGGATCTCTAGAAGATAAATCATGGCCAGTGCTGTAGTTCAAAGAATAAATTCCCAGTGAATCATCACGCCTGGATGCTCGCACCTCCAGCTGGCAGGGACATCTTGTAAGTAAAAGAACAGGTCAGAAAAAGGTCACACAGCTTGCCATGAGAAATTTCAGCTCAGCCCTATCTGCAGCCAAGGAGGCCCACAGCGGCATTCACCTTGAACAGCCCTGCCAAACAAGGCTTTTCCCAGTAAATATCACACAGCTTCCGCCTGGATTGCAGCTTGGCTGCGTGAAATTACGGTATTCAAGAAATGCGTGTGATATCTCCCGCTTTTTTATTTTTTTTTAATTTGAGCTCATGAATATCTCTTTTGGCAGCAGAAATGGAGGAGAAGACTAGTTTGAAAATTATTGGAAGGATAAGAAGAAAAAGAAAGATTACCCCTGCAGCCACGGCGATGACAACAATCCAATGTAACCAAGTTACAGGGTTCAGAGACTTCAAACCAGAACTAAAAGCCTGAGCCAAATCCTCTAAGTTAACCGATCCATCTTGTGCTTTACTCATAACCGCAATTTGAGTTTTTAATTGAGCCATATCATGAGAGATATCATTATCTTTCCAAATTCCCAACAAATGATTTTTTGTAAGAGTCCAATTATGTTGCTTATCATAGATTAATGGCGTTACGCATATGTATCGAAAGCTGGCATGACATCTGGTGGAAAGCTGAACCTTAATATTTTCTATCTCTTGTCCTAACTCCAGAACTACATCCTCTAAAGCATCAATTTTTGCTTCTAATTTCTTATCTATAACCTCTTGTTTTACCAGTGCCAAAGAAACATTCTTACTCAAATCATTAACAAAGTGTGCAGTCTTCATTTCTGAGACTAAAGCAACTGATGAAACTGTAAGTGAAGTCACAATAGCTATCAAGGCACTGATACCTAACATTAAAGTTGCTACAAAACGCTTTGGCCTAATAAGCTCACTAATTCTTGTAACTACCTGTAAAGCCTCATTGTCAAACCAAGCTTCGTCCTTTAGATCTACAGGAAGCATTACGTAGGAAGGTCTTTGTAATATCACAATGCGTGAATAGGATTCAATCAACTTATGATCAATACAATTAGTCAAAATACATTCGGAACAGTGAACCTCATAAGAGTGCCCTAATTTAGTAATGATTAAATCTGTATCATTTCCAGCAAGTATACTATAAGGATAGCTCAAACAAGATCTAATCGCTACAGGTAGAGATCTAGACTCCAGAGGCCTCTTAAAGTAAATTATACTAGATGCAGCAAGAAGTCTAAATAGTCCTGGAAATGTATTCAAAACATCACCTGAAGGAGAATGACTAACATAGATAGGTTCTACCCATCCTGGTGTAAACCACCTATTAATAGGTTCTAAAGTAATCCTTTCAGGTTTATATCCATGATACTGTAATTTTTCACCAAGAAGAAAAGCTCTATAGTTATTATTTGGTGTGGCTACGGAATAATCATAAATCCTCTCTTGATTCTTCCAGGGAGTATGTGCTATAGCCCAATGTTCAAAACCACATTTAAGCCAACTTGGTCTTTCATAACTCCGAGGAGGCTCCCACATCTTATCTTTATCTTTATAGTTCCGGGAACACGAATCTAAAGGGATGTCCTTAAATAACTTCTTAAAGGTTTCATTATGAAAATTAGTCCCCAAAATCTTAAGTTTAATTTCCCACATAAATCTTCTATGATATGGAGGTTCTTTCGCTGGAGGCGATTTATCTGGAGCATCAGCAAGAATAGTTTTATAGGCAAGAGAAAGACAACCCATAGACCCTGATCTAGCTAAATCAATGCAAATCGGAGCAGAGTCTGACATCCCCTTATATCTAAATGGAGTAGAGGTTAGATGTGAGGAAAGAGTAGCATGTCCCCCCATAAGTCCAGTATCATAGGTCATCACTCTAATATTTACATTCTCCCCCCAACCCATGGGATGAAGAAGTGGGGGATGAGGAACATAAGCCCAATATGAAACTGCAGACACAGGACACATTTGCATAGAAAGGATAACAAACATAGCAAGAAACATATTTTCTGTTGATAACTGCTTTCTGTTGCTAGTGATCATCTGCTGCGCTTCTCGGGCGAGTCTCCTCAGCTGTCCCCAGGTGGGCAGCAACAGTTGAGGTCTCCCGTAGAACAGCAAGATCAAGCCCCATCATTGTTCTCAGCATCTTCTTCTCTTTCAGTCTCTGCTTTCTCCTCTGATTCCTCGATAGAGGCCCTTTGATTAAACGGCCGGATGAGCCTGTCTGGAATCCAGATTGGACTATCTGCATCCTGTGGAAAAACACAAGCATACCCTCTTCCAGAGGAAATTAAAGCATCCGGTCCTTTCCAGGATCCGGTTAATAAGTCTTTTCACATTACTTGTGGAAGTTGTTCTCCTTTTATTCCCCCCCAATGTTTCATAGCAGGGGAGTTTCCTTGTTCATCAGTATTTAAATAATTTATCACAAAAAGAGCATGATTCAAAAGGTGATGGGGAGAAAAATATTTATTAGCAGCCCTGAGGCATTCAATCTGATTTTTCAAAGTTTGGTGAGATCTCTCAATTATTGCCTGTCCTTGGGGATTATATGGTATTCCTGTGGTATGGTGTATATCCCATGCTCGCAGAAAAGAGGCAAAAGCCTTAGATGTATAAGCTGGAGCATTATCTGTCTTAATTCTCAATGGCTTTCCCATCATCATGAAGCTTTGTACAAGATGTTGAATTACATCTTTCACAGCTTCTCCACTTCTAGCAGAGGCAAACAGCACATGAGAATAAGTATCCACTGTCACATGAACATAAGCCAATTTTCCAAATTCAGGGATATGTGTAACGTCCATTTGCCATAAAGCTAATGCCTTAAGGCCTCGGGGATTTACTCCCATTTTTTGTGGATGGTAAACTTGAAGGCAATTACCACAATCCTTAACTATCTGTCTGGCTTGTTCTCTAGTAATATGAAACATCCTTCTTAAAGCAAGAGCATTTTGATGATGTAGCTCATGACTATTCTTTGCCTCTAATACATTCATAACTGTTCCTCTAGTTAACGCATCAGCCATATAATTTCCTTTACTAAGGGGGCCTGGAAAATTAGAGTGACCCCGTATATGTCCTACATAAAATTTTTCTGCTCTTTTTCTAATCGTATTTTGCAATTGCTGTAATAAATTTAAAATTTGAGACTGCCCTGAAAGCAAGGCTGTTTCTATGGCTGGAAACAAATTAACCACATACTTTGAATCCGTATAGAGATTAAATTTTTCTGTAAAATTTTGAAAAGCAAGTAGAACTGCTCTTATCTCTGCTTGCTGAGCAGAAGTCTGCACACTTTCCTCTATCAGAGGCTTTTGTCCTGGTACATAAACCACAGACCTCCCATTAGAGGAGCCATCTGTGAAAATACATAAGGCAGACTCTAAAGGTTGTGAAGAACACTTATTTGAGAAAATTATTTCTGTTTCCTTATAAAATTCAATTAAAGGATGTTTAGGATAATGATATTTAATTTGTCCTGTATAAACTTGCAATGCAATTCCCCAATCATCATCTTCCATCAATAGTATTTCAAATTGCCTTTTATTATATGGTAATATAATGTCAGGAGCCATAATGGGACAAGCTAATATACTAGCAGATGTTCATCCTGAAATGCCTGCCTCGGATTATTATATAATCTGCGACAGGTGAGCCCCCATTCAGCAAGGCTGTGGGGGACTAATTTTAGGAAAGATTTCCTGCTATTTATATGCTTTTCCTGTTATTATTATTATACATTTATAATAATCAATAGTAATAGCACATTCCTTTGGAGCAGATCCTTGCAGATCCATGAAGATGTCTTATAGTGATGCTATGTAGACAAATAGATGACTTTAGTTTTAATGATGATCCTATAAGAATTCCTAAAATTATATCTGTGATTACTAAGCTCTTTTCTAATGGGACTGCTACTAGATCCCTCCTATAGCCAAACTGCAATGAGAACTTTGCCAGTCTCCTAAGTGTCACAAGTTAATTGCTCTTAGATGGCAACCAGACTTTCTCCTACTCAGAGCACATTCCAAGAGGTTGTAAAACAATTAACTAAAGGTCATAAAAAGGGAACTAGGATTTATTATAGGTGTTAGGACAGAAGGTAAAATATTGACTGGGTTTTTCTATACAAAACGTCACTTATAACTTAGTTATGGTTTTAAACTTTCTACGAACCTGTAGAGAAGACAAGTGATAGCTAGATAATTACTCCTAATGGATATGCATGTAAACATTCTCTGTTGTAAGCTTCTATTTCAATTTAGGACTTGGTTTTCTGTGTGAACTTATGATGAACTTTGTAACATGTGATCATGCATTCTGAAAGACGTTTAAGGGCTGAGGACAAAGGGAAGTCAGACCAGAAGAACTGAATGAGAGGGACAGAGCTGAGAGGAGAACTGAACTGAGGAGAAGTTTTTTAGTCAGAAGAGAACAAGACTAGAAGGATAATGCAGAGTGGAATAACTTAGAAACTATAGGTAACATAAACTAACTAAGAGAATAACAATGTGCAGGAGGCAGAGAGAAAGAGGAAAAAAGAAGATGTTGCAGAGAGTAGAAGGAGCAAGCAGGCTTCTCCTTACCATTGGAAAGGACAGGTCCCATGGTAAGGACAAAGCAGGATTAGTCTTATTAAGAGAAACAAAGTCTTTTTCTTACAAACATGGATTTAATTCATTTAGCATTGAAAGGGTGGAAGCTTTTTCTTTCTCCATGCAATAAATATTGTAGTCCATCTTTCATCCAGAATGAGTGAGTTCTTTCTGCACCGGTGCTTGGTCTTTGCTCCATATGCATATGTAAGTATGGATGTGTGTGTAAGTATGCAATTGTGGGAATGTGTGCATGTATGTGTGTAAGTATGAAATTGTGAGAATGCATGCAAGCGGGGCCCAGCTGACTGCGTGAAAGATGTATGTGTGAATCTATGTATGAAGATGTATGAAGATGTATGTGTGAATTTATGTGAGATTATGCATATTCACGTATGTAGAAATTTTTCTGTCTACAAGTGTTATTCTCTTCTCCAGGTTCATTAGAAGTTTATTGCTCCTAACTTCCCCCCTAGACTGACAAGCAAGAGGCATCTGGACAATAGGGGAAAGGCTCTAGCAATTAACCCTTTACTTAATCTCCTGCTGTTTTAGGATGAGGTGTTAAATGCCTGAGACTGCAGTCTCTGGCTCCAGAGGAACACAGAAGGCAGGTCAGCTATGTTAGCCTAGTAACTTAGATTTAGATAAGTAAACCTTTTATTATACAACAACCCTAAACTTTCCGTAAGACAAAGTCTTACCCCCGCCAACGCTTCCCCCCTCCGCTGCCTCAAGAAGGACCAAGAAGAAACACCTTTGCTGGGGCTGGCTCCCAGCATTATTAATGGCGCCTTGAACAGGGACTTCTTGAGGTAAGTCCCCAAAATTCTGTGTGTAACTGGGAAAAGCTAGGATCTCGTCTAAAAGGAGAGGCGAGTAATGTGTGTGTCAGGTTTGAAAGAAAGCCTGAGGGAAAGGAGCCCCCCTCGGCTTGAAAGAAAGCCTCCCCTGCTTGAGAGAAAGCAGCCCCCCCCCTCGGCTTGAAAGAAAGCCCCCCCCTGCTTGAGAGAAAGCAGCCCCCCCGGCTTGAAAGAAAGCCCCCCCTGCTTGAGAGAAAGCAGCCCCCCCTCGGCTTGAAAGAAAGCCCCCCCTGCTCGAGAGAAAGCAGCCCCCCCTCGGCTTGAAAGAAAGCCCCCCTGCTTGAGAGAAAGCAGCCCCCCCTCGGCTTGAAAGAAAGCCCCCCCTGCTTGAGAGAAAGCAGCCCCCCCTCGGCTTGAAAGAAAGCCCCCCTGCTTGAGAGAAAGCAGCCCCCCCTCGGCTTGAAAGAAAGCCCCCCCTGCTTGAGAGAAAGCAGCCCCCCCTCGGCTTGAAAGAAAGCCCCCCCTGCTTGAGAGAAAGCAGTTGTCCACACCCTTGCTTGAAAGAAAGCAATCCCAGGCCTGAAATAAGGTCTCACAACCCCACCCCCACCCCTGGCCTGAAAGAAGGCATCTAGTAGGTTATTGATAATCACATAGCTGTTTTCACTTATAGTAGTTTTATTGGCTTGTATTAAACACTGGCCTGCATTCTGATATTGTTCCTGTTACGTGTAAATTGTTTGTAGCTATCAGGGGAGATTCCAACAACTACTGCTAACATCAACCTGAATCAGCATGGGTCAAAGTGAATCTAGAGACAGAGAGTTTTTTTATAGGTATTGTAAAGTATACTCTCCAGAAAAAAGGCATTGAGGTTAGCACTAGCCAGCTGACTGACTTTCTTCAGTTTGTACAAACAGTCAGTCCCTAGTTCCCAGAAAGGGGATACATGGGAGAAAGTAGGGTTAGATAGTAAAAACTGGTTTACAGAGACTGGAGGATTAGGTATGCTTCTTATAGCGTTTGCTATTTGGAATGCGCTTAGGAAGGCATTAGCAGATGATGTAAAAGTCATATGAATTCAGGAAACAGATTCACCTCCTTGTGAGGGCACCCTGTTACTACAGTCTCACTCAGGATGTAAGAAAAGTGTTTATGCCTTGACGGAAGAGTCTGAGAAAAGTAATTCAGGAGAAAATAGTAATGAGTCAGGAGAGGAAATATCAACTTCAGAGGAGGAATCTACTCCGAAAAGAAAGTAGCAAAATATCATAATCATAAATGGCCTACCATGCAGCATTTAAATATAAGTCATTCCAAAGACCCCTTGAAAAACTTAAAAAGAAACTAAAGAGGCCTACAGGAACTGCTGCTGGTGTACCTCAAACTCAGCAACAGGGTAAACCGGTAGACTGTTTCCCAACGAGTATGGAGAATTACAAAGAAGAGAATGGTCACTTATGGGAACCTTTGGCATTTAAATTGCTTACGACCCCTCATGACTGGTTTTAAATAGCCAGAGCCTATCTAACTAAATATGAATTTTTACTGTGCATAGATATTTAAAAAAAGAGAGAAAGAGAGAGAGAGAGAAAAGAAAAGAAAAGAAAAGAAAAGAAAAGAAAAGAAAAGAAAAGAAAAGAAAAGGAAAAAGTCAATTTTCAAACTTTTAAAGCCTCTTCTAAAATAAAGACCTACTAACTGGATAATAAAAAAGACTGGATGTTTTTCCGGGAGAAGCTCTGTTTATATATTTACAGGACCCTGTAGATGCCAGACCAGCTGATTGTGCTAGACCCTCTCCAGGGACAGAGACTTCCACACCTGCCACTTCCTTCAAGCGTACTTTAGAGCCATCACCATCTGCAGACCCCAGTGACCCCAGCAAAAGAAGACACTGAAGACACAATTCCTGATTGCATCTAATTGGACTTTTAATTCTATACCCAGGGGATATAGGGGATATAAAATTGTTAAATATAAATCTGTTATCTATCATTTTCTACTAGAATGCTATTTTGACCTATTGTACAATATCACCATTGTGTTATACTTTTTTTTTCATTGTATACCAGCTGCTTTATATTTTGTCACCTATTGCTTTCTCACTGTCTTGATGTAATGCTTTTGCTTTGTCTGCTTTGGTATAGACTGTAAATTTTCTTTCTTGACCTAAGAGATTTATTACTGGGCTTATCTTAGACATTACTGCTTTAATTGCTATCTTAGGGTGAGTTGCATTTTCTGCTGCCTCCCTAGTCCAACAGATTTACACTGCTAACCACTTTAATTCATTGACAAAAATTATTTCTTTAGCACTGATTACTCAGGATAGAATTGATAGAGGTTTAACAGATAGAGCCAATGCTCTAGAGGGAACCATGCTTTACATAGGAATTAAGGCTCAAAATATTAAAATAGTCTAACTACTTCATGTCATGCCAATTTTAAGTGGATTTATGTCACCCCTCGGCCCTGCAATGAGTCAGAAATGTCTTAGAAACGGATAAAAGCACATCTACATGGTGTGTGGAACATTTCACAACTTGCTATTGATATGAACACTTTGCATTCCCAGATCAGTGCCATCAGTCATTCCAGACTTAAGAGTTCTTCAGCAGCAGAACTGGCTGATTATTTTTCATACTCAATCATATATTTTGTTAAGGACAATTCTTTATGGAATTTTCTTATAAATTTGGGAATTATTATAGGATTAGTTATCTTGCTTCTGTTTCTTCTTCCAGTCATCTTCAAGTGTTTAGGGTCTGCCATTAAGGATTGCTCAAAGAGAGATATATACGCTTCATTTATATTATTCGAAGGGAAGAGATGTCAGGAGCCATAATGGGACAAGCTAATATACTAGCAGATGTTCATCCTGAAATGCCTGCCTCGGATTATTATATAATCTGCGACAGGTGAGCCCCCATTCAGCAAGGCTGTGGGGGACTAATTTTAGGAAAGATTTCCTGCTATTTATATGCTTTTCCTGTTATTATTATTATACATTTATAATAATCAATAGTAATAGCACATTCCTTTGGAGCAGATCCTTGCAGATCCATGAAGATGTCTCATAGTGATGCTATGTAGACAAATAGATGACTTTAGTTTTAATGATGATCCTATAAGAATTCCTAAAATTATATCTGTGATTACTAAGCTCTTTTCTAATGGGACTGCTACTAGATCCCTCCTATAGCCAAACTGCAATGAGAACTCTGCCAGTCTCCTAAGTGTCACAAGTTAATTGCTCTTAGATGGCAACCAGACTTTCTCCTACTCAGAGCACATTCAAAGAGGTTGTAAAACAATTAACTAAAGGTCATAAAAAGGGAACTAGGATTTATTATAGGTGTTAGGACAGAAGGTAAAATATTGACTGGGTTTTTCTATACAAAACGTCACTTATAACTTAGTTATGGTTTTAAACTTTCTACGAACCTGTAGAGAAGACAAGTGATAGCTAGATAATTACTCCTAATGGATATGCATGTAAACATTCTCTGTTGTAAGCTTCTATTTCAATTTAGGACTTGGTTTTCTGTGTGAACTTATGATGAACTTTGTAACATGTGATCATGCATTCTGAAAGACGTTTAAGGGCTGAGGACAAAGGGAAGTCAGACCAGAAGAACTGAATGAGAGGGACAGAGCTGAGAGGAGAACTGAACTGAGGAGAAGTTTTTTAGTCAGAAGAGAACAAGACTAGAAGGATAATGCAGAGTGGAATAACTTAGAAACTATAGGTAACATAAACTAACTAAGAGAATAACAATGTGCAGGAGGCAGAGAGAAAGAGGAAAAAAGAAGATGTTGCAGAGAGTAGAAGGAGCAAGCAGGCTTCTCCTTACCATTGGAAAGGACAGGTCCCATGGTAAGGACAAAGCAGGATTAGTCTTATTAAGAGAAACAAAGTCTTTTTCTTACAAACATGGATTTAATTCATTTAGCATTGAAAGGGTGGAAGCTTTTTCTTTCTCCATGCAATAAATATTGTAGTCCATCTTTCATCCAGAATGAGTGAGTTCTTTCTGCACTGGTGCTTGGTCTTTGCTCCATATGCATATGTAAGTATGGATGTGTGTGTAAGTATGCAATTGTGGGAATGTGTGCATGTATGTGTGTAAGTATGAAATTGTGAGAATGCATGCAAGCGGGGCCCAGCTGACTGCGTGAAAGATGTATGTGTGAATCTATGTATGAAGATGTATGAAGATGTATGTGTGAATTTATGTGAGATTATGCATATTCACGTATGTAGAAATTTTTCTGTCTACAAGTGTTATTCTCTTCTCCAGGTTCATTAGAAGTTTATTGCTCCTAACTTCCCCCCTAGACTGACAAGCAAGAGGCATCTGGACAATAGGGGAAAGGCTCTAGCAATTAACCCTTTACTTAATCTCCTGCTGTTTTAGGATGAGGTGTTAAATGCCTGAGACTGCAGTCTCTGGCTCCAGAGGAACACAGAAGGCAGGTCAGCTATGTTAGCCTAGTAACTTAGATTTAGATAAGTAAACCTTTTATTATACAACAACCCTAAACTTTCCGTAAGACAAAGTCTTACCCCCGCCGACGCTTCCCCCCTCCGCTGCCTCAAGAAGGACCAAGAAGAAACACCTTTGCTGGGGCTGGCTCCCAGCAATATAATATTATGCATTTCTCTTCCAAATAGTTCCCTGGATCTCATTCTCCCTTTATTAATCAATAATGAGCACATATATGGATAAGAAGCCAACATTTTCTGTTGCACATGAGGTAAATGTATCCATTCCAACACACCATCCTGCCATAAGCATCCAGTGGGAGTGTAAGGTGTTTTAAAAATTATCAAGTCCCACTCTTTATCATAAGATATCTGCTTTACCCTTGCATCATTTAAGTTTTCCTCCACCAATGCTAAAGCTTTTATGGCTTCTTGAGTCCTAACTCTTGGAGACTTAGGATCAGTATCCCCTTATAATAGTTGGAACAAAGGACTTAATTCTCCTGTAGTAATTTTCAAAAAAGGTCTAATCCAATTAATATTTCCTAATAATTTCTGAAAATCATTTAAATTCCTTAATTTGTCTACTCTTATAGACACCTTTTGTGAGGCAATATAGTCATCATGAATTAACTGTCCCAAATAACTTAAAGGTCTATTCTTTTGTATCTTATCTGGGGCTATTACTAATCCAAATTTGGTAAAATGTTCAATTGTATAAAGTAATATTTCCTTATTAATTGATGGTGATTGATGAGCTATCAAGATGTCATCCATAAAGTGGGCAAAGTAAGCTTCAGGATATTTTTTTCTGATCAATATTAAAGCTTGATCCACAAATTTTTGACATAATGTCAGACTATTTTTCATTCCTTGAGGCAACACTTTCCATTGATACCTTCTATATGGCCTTCTCAAATTTACAGCTGGCACACTAAAAGCAAATCTTTTACAATCCTCAGGATGTAATTTTATAGTAAAAAAGCAATCTTGCAAATCAATTACTATCACATCACATCCTGCAGGAACTGCCACTGGAGAGGGCAGTCCTGGCTGCAACGCTCTCATATCTTCCATGGTAGCATTTACTGCCCTAAGGTCCTGTAGCAATCTCCACTTCCCAGATTTTTTCTTTATTACAAATATGGGAGTGTTCCAAGGACTATTGCTTTCTTCAAGATGTCCTTTTTCTAATTGTTCTTGCACAAGTTGTTCTATAGCCTGTATTTTTTCTTCTGTTAGGGGCCACTGATTGAGCCATACAGGCTGCTCTGATTTCCAATTTAATTTATCTGCATACAACAAGCCCTCAGCAGCCCCTATGAAAAATGCTGTTCACTCAGATTATCTGAGGTGACTAATTTTACATCCATGTCACTCATCATGTCTCTTCCCCACAAGGAAAAGGGGAGAGAAGGAACAACGTAAGGCTGAATCATTCCTGTCTTTCCTTCCAATTCCCATTTCAGGAACTGTGAACTTTGAGCCACATTAAAGGCTGTCCCTAAACCTAATAAAGAGGAAGAAGTCCTCTTGCATGACCAAGATGAAGGCCAATCCTTTCCTGCTATACAAGTCTTATCTGCCCCTGTATCCAAAAGTCCTTGAAACAACTTTCCATTTATTCTAACTGCTTTAAAAGGTCTTTCCATACCAATATTTTGGACCCATGCCACAACATCTGTAGAACCAAACTTCCCTTGTCCACGTTCATGCTTTAAGATTGGATTAGGTAAGTTAAGATAAGGCAGGAGCAGAAGCTGAGCTATTCTCTGCCCCTTATGAATTTGTATAGTTTCTTTTAATGGTCTAATCATGACTTTTATTTCTCCTGTGCTATCACTATCAATCACACCAGGCAACACCTCAAAATTCTTTTTATAATTTGAACTACAGCCAATTATTAACCCCACAGTTCCCTGTGGCAGAGTTCCCAAGGTAGACGTAGAGACCAAGGAAACACCGTCCCATCTAGAGAATATTACATCATCACAAGAGGCTAAATCTAAACCAGCACTACCAGGAGTAGCTCTAGGCAAATCATGTATAGTAAATTCAGGAGTCTCAGGATTCAGAGGACTCCCTGATGTAACTACAGCAGTTTCCTCTCTTTCGAGTTCGGGGCTGAGAGGCTGCCCCTGATTTAGTTTTTTGATTCCTTCTCCTCCTTTTCCCCATTAAGGGGTGTTCCATCCTTGTGGAACCTAGACTTGCACTCACTTTTCCAGTGCCTGCCTTTCTGGCAACGAGGGCATGCTCCTGGGGGAGGACCCCTTCTATTGGAGTCCCTCTTATTGTTTCCTGGACATTGCCTTCGCACATGTCCTACTTTCCCACATTTAAAACAAGTGGGCCCGGAGGTACCTTTCCCTCCTTTGCCATAAGTCTTTTTAACATAGGCACTGAATTTCTCTCCCTTCATAGCTGCAGCGTAGGCCATACCTTGGACTACGCCTGGTGAGGCATCCACGCAGGCTTTCACATAGTCCTGCACTGTTCCTGTCTTTCTAATAGGCCTTATCAAATCTTGGCATAAAGCATTAGCATTTTCCCAAGCCAACTGCTTAAGGAGTATCTCAGTACCTTCTGAAGGAGGCATCATTCTAAAGACTGCCTCTTCAAGTCGAGAGATGAAACTTTGATAAGTTTCCTCATTTCCCTGCCTTACTCCAGAGAGAGTAGTTCCTTTGGTTCCGGGAGGTGGCAGCTTTCTCCAAGCCTGTACAGCATTTGTTGTAATTGCTTCCAACACATCCCTAGGGATGCTCACCTGACTCTGAGGAGAAGTATATACTCCTGTGCCTAGCAGCATATCCATGCTTGGCTTGGAGCCTCTTTTCTTAGCAAACTGAATAACGGTATGCTTTGATCTATCCTCATATTCTGTTCTCCACAAGACATAATCTCCTGGTTCTAATGTGGCTTTCGCTGTCTGATGCCAATCATGAGGAGTAAGCCAGTGACTGGCCACCATGTCCAGGACCTGGACTGTATATGGAGCAGAAGGGCCTGATGTCTTAACGGCTGATTGCAGCTCCTTCAGTGTCTTTAAAGGGAGAGGCTCCCATACAGGCTCCTCATCTCCTTTACCTTCTACCACTGGAAAGGAGAAAGTTAAATCTCCCTTCCTTCTAGCTTCTTCCACTGCTCCTTGGAAGCCCCTTGGAAGCAAAGGATGCCTTCCTCTTTTCCCTTTTTTGTCCGCAGGTTGCTTTTCGTCCAGGTCTCGATCTGACTCGATATTATCACTAGAATCTTCATCAAAAGCCTTTAACGGCATTGTTATAGAGTTTGTACCATAAGAACATGCAGGCTTGTTTAAAGGCTTAGCTTCTCTCTCATCCTGCACGGAAATAGTCTCCTGAACAAGTCCCTCAAGGTCTGTGGCATCCGACAAAAGCTCCCTCATCTGTAGCCACAATGGATAAGCCTGAGGGGGGAGCTCCCCTTCACCACGCTCCTGAACGTACTTTCTCATATCTTTACCTATTTTCTTCCAATCTGATAAAGACAAAGAACCTTCCTCCGGGAACCAAGGGCTTATCTTCTTCACGAAGTCAAAGAACTCTCTGGTTGTGCTTTCTGAAACTTTAAACCCTCTGCTAGCCATCATATGCTTAAATACTGAAAAGAACATTCGTTCCTGTTTTGACTCGGTCTGCCCCATGATATCAGATTACTTGCCTATAACTAGCGTATTCTCTGCTAGCGGAGCTGCAGCCTCCTTTGCAAGACACCGCCAGTAGCCTTGAAAGAAAGAAAGAAAGAAAGAAAGAAAGAAAGAAAGAAAGAAAGAAAGAAGGAAAGTTTACCTGCCCAAATCTCCCTGTTCAGAGGTGCCAGCTGCCACGGACCGACTCAGTCGGAACACACGTGGGGGAATCAGGGTCTTTGGTATGCAGGAAGGCACTGGTCACGGTGTGAAATGACAGACAGACACACACAAGATCTGAATGCGTCTGAATGCACTTTACTGTTCTGAGGCAGGAACTTTTATACAGGCAAACTGGCATTACATTACTAAAGAAAAAATGTATCCAGTGAAATGTTTACAAAGAATGGTTACCATGAGTATCTGGCACAAGGAAATACAAAATTAGTCAGGTATGAACGTCAGAGATTACACACAAGGTCATCGCGTCCCTCTGTGGTCAATGATGAATTAGTAATTCAAGAGTCAGAGATTACACACAAGGTCATCACGTCCCTCTGTAGTCAATGATAAATTAGTAATTGGAATTAGTAATTAGTCCTTGGAAACACTATGTATGCTATCTTCTTGTAAGACTTTCTCAGGCTTATTTTGAAACTTTACTTAACTGATGGTTTCCATGTCAGAGTGCCAAAGCCAGCTAACCATACAAATAATATAAATTGTTGGGAGGTTAATTCTTTAATGTATCTAGGTAATAACTGTACAGCTGATTAAAAGCAAAGCAATGGATCTCTAGAAGATAAATCATGGCCAGTGCTGTAGTTCAAAGAATAAACTCCCAGTGAATCATCACGCCTGGATGCTCGCACCTCCGGCTGGCAGGGACATCTTGTAAGTAAAAGAACAGGTCAGAAAAAGGTCACACAGCTTGCCATGAGAAATTTCAGCTCAGCCCTATCTGCAGCCAAGGAGGCCCACAGCGGCATTCACCTTGAACAGCCCTGCCAAACAAGGCTTTTCCCAGTAAATATCACACAGCTTCCGCCTGGATTGCAGCTTGGCTGCGTGAAATTACGGTATTCAAGAAATGCGTGTGATAACATTTAACAGATATAAATAGAGCATTTCATCTTAAGCAAAAAACTATACCTTTTTCTCAGCACCTCATGGTACCTTCTCCAAAATTGACCATAAAATTGGTCACAAGAGAGACATCAACAAATATAAGAAGATCAAACTAATCCCATGCCTCCTATCAGATCACCATGGGGTAAGAGTAGTCTTCAATAGCAACGAAAACAAGAGAAAGTCCACACACACATGGAGGCTGAACAATATTCTACTCAATGAGACCTTAGTCAAGGAAGAAAGAAAGAAAGAAAGAAAGAAAGAAAGAAAGAAAGAAAGAAAGAAAGAAAAGATTTAGAATTTAATGAAAATGAAGGCACAACATACCCAAATCTATGGGACACAATGAAAGCAGTGCTAAGAGGAAAACTCATAGCTCTGAGTGCCTCCAAAAAGAAACAGGAGAGAGCATATACTAGCAACTTAACGGCACACCTGAAAGCTCTGGGAGAAAAAGACTCTAATTCACCCAGGAAGAGTAGAAGACAGGAAATCATAAAACTCAGGACTGAAATCAATCAAGTTGAAACAAAGAGAACCATACAAAGAATCAACAAAATCAGGAGCTGGTTCTTTGAGAAAATCAACAAGATAGATAAACCCTTAGACATACTTACCAAAGGGCACAGAGACAGTATCCAAATTAACAAAATTAGAAAGGAAAAGAGAGAGATATAACAACAGAAACTAAGGAAATTCAAAAAATCATCAGATCCTACTACAAAAGCCTATACTCAACACAACTGGAGAATCTGGAGGAAATGGACAATTTCCTAGACAGATACCAAATACCAAAATTAAATCAGGATCAAATAGATCGTCTAAACAGTCCCACAACCCCCAAAGAAATAGAAGGGGTCATAGAAATCTTCCAAACATTAAAAGCACAGGACCAGATGGTTTTAGTGCAGAATTCTATCAGACTTTCAAAGAAGACCTAATTCCAATACTCTTCAAATTATTCCATAAAATAGAAACAGAAGGAACACTACCCAACTCATTCTACGAAGCCACAATTACCCTGATGCCAAAACCACACAAAGATCCAACTAAGAAAGAGAACTTCAGACCAATTTTCCTTATGAACATTGATGCAAAAATACTCAATAAAATTCTTGCCAACCGAATCCAAGAACACATCAAAATGATCATTCACCATGATCAAGTTGGCTTCATCCCAGGGATGCAGGAATGGTTCAATATAAGGAAATCCATCAATGTAATCCACTACATAAACAAACTCAAAGAAAAAAACCACATGGGCATCTCATTTGGATGCTGAAAAAGCATTTGACAAAATTCAGCATCCTTTCATGCTAAAAGTCTTGGAAAGAACAGGAATTCAAGGCCCATACCTAAACATAGAAAAAGCAATTTACAACAGACCAGTAGCCAACATCAAAGTAAATGGAGAGAAACTTGAAGCAATCCCACTAAAATCAGAGACTAGAGAAGGCTGTCCTCTCTCTCCATATCTTCAATATAGTACTTGAAGTTCTAGCAAGAGCTATTGCACAACGTAAGGAAGTCAAAGGGATACAAATTGGAAAGGTAGAAGTCAAACTATCACTATTTGCAGATGATATGATAGTATACCTAAGTGACCCAAAAAACTCCACCAGAGAACTCCTACAGCTGATAAACAACTTCAGCAAAGTGGCTGGTTATAAAATCAACTCAAGCAAATAAGTAGCCTTCCTATACTCAACGGATAAGCAGGCTGAGAAAGAAATTAGGGAAATGACACCCTTCACAATAGCCACAAACAATATAAAGGATCTTGGTGTGACTCTAACCAAACAAGTGAAAGATTTGTATGACAAAACTTCAGGTCTCTGCAGAAGGAAATGGAAGAAGACCTCAGAAAATGGAAAAATCTTCCATGCTCGTGGGTTGGCAGGATTAATATAGTTAAAATGGCAATCTTGCCCAAAGCAATATACAGAGTCAACGCAATCCCCATAAAAATCCCAACTCAGTTCTTCATAGAGTTAGAAAGAACAATTCTCAAATTCATCTGGAACAACAAAAAAACTAGGATAGCTAAAAGTATTATCAACAGTAAAAGAACTTCTGAGGGAATCAGTATCCCAGAACTCAAGCAATATTACAGAGCAGTAGTATTAAAAACTGCATGGTATTGGTACAGTGACAGGGAGGTGGATCAATGGAATAGGATTGAAGAACCAAAATTGAACCCACACATCTATGACCAATTCATCTTCAACAAAGGGGCTGAAAACATCCAGTGGAAAAACAGATAGCCTTTTCAATAAATGGTGCTGGCTCAACTGGAGGTCATCATGCAGACTAATGAGAATTGATCTGCTCTCATCTCCTTGTACTAAGCTCAACTCATAGTAGATCAAGGACCTCCACTCAAAACCCAACACACTAATACTAATAGAAAAGAAACTGAGGAAGACCCTTGATGACTTTGGCTCAGGGGGAAAGTTTCTGAACAGAATACCAATAGCTTATGCTCTAAGATCAATAGACAAATGGGACCTCATAAAATTATAAATTTTATGTAAGGCAAAAGACACTGTCAAAAGGACAAATTGGCAACCAACAAATTGGGAAAAGATCTTCACTAACCCTACATCTGACAGAGGGCTAATATCCAGTGTATACAAAGGACTCAAGAAGTAAGACCACAGAAAACCAAATAACCCTATCAAACAATGGGGTACAGAGCTAAACAAAGACTTTTCACCTGAAGAAACTCGGATGGCTGAGAAACACCTTAAAAAATGTTCAACATTAGTCATTAGAGAAATCCAAATCAAAACAACCCTGAAATTTCACCTCACACCAGGCAGAATGGCTAAGATTAAAAACTCAGGAAAACACAGTTTCACTCGTTTGGTTAGAGTCACCATATTGTTTGTGGCTATTGTGAAGGGTGTGAGGATGTGGAGAAAAAGGAACACTCCTCCACTGCTGGTGGGACTTCAAGCTGGTACAACCACTCTGGAAATCAGTCTGTGGTTCCTCAGAAAACTGGACATGATACTTCCGGAGGACCCAGCCATACCACTCCTGGGCATATACCCAGAAGATTCCCCAGCATGCAATAAGGATACATGCTCCACTATGTTCATAGCAGCCTTATTTATAATAGCCAGTAACTGGAAAGAACCCAGATGTCCCTTAATGGAGGAATGGATAAAAAAAATGTGTTATATATACACAATGGAGTACTATTCAGCCATTAGAAACAATGAATTCATGAAATTCTTAGAGAAATGGATGGAGCTGGAGAACATCATACTAAGTGAGGTAACCCAGTCTCAAAAGAATACCCATGGTATGCAGTCACTGATAAGTGGATATTAGCCTAGAATCTTGGAACACCAAAGACACAATCCACATACCAAATCATGTCTGACAAGAAGGAAGGAGTGGACCCTGGTTCTGGAAAGGCTCAATGCATCAGTGTAGGTGAATTCCAGAACAGGGAAATGGGAAGGGGTGGATGGGGGAACAGGGGGGAGGGAAAAGGACATGTGAGACCTTTGTGGGGTGGGGAACCAGGTAAAGGGAAATGAAATGTAAATATAGAATATATCCAATAAAAAAAAGATGTATACATTATAAATACAGGGAATTTCAAATTGTTAAGAAATATTGAATAAAAATAGTTATCAAATACCTTATATATTTAGATAATATCATTTAGTAAAATATTGTTGGAAGAATAATGCAAAATATTTAAAGGCAAATTAGAGATAGTGGAAAAAAATAGACTACTGTGTGAGTACAAAAAAGTGTAAAGAAATTTGCAATTCTTAAAATAGATAAAATTAATAGACTATTTCACAAAACTTTCTTATAACCTAATTTAAGAACAACCAGAAAAATTAAAGCACAGATGAAACCCCATGACATAAGACACATAACCATACGAATGTGCACATTCAGCAAAAGTCTGGGGACTCTTTAAGACATAGCTTGCTTGAGATGAGAAATGTCAGAGAGGAGTCCTTCTTGATCCCACCTGGGCCTTTTGCTTCTAGACAGGCACTGCCCAGACCCCAATGGAAACTTCTCCAACCACTTCAGAAAGCTCCTATGCCCAGATTGTCTTCCTGTCTGTGAGTTGCCAGAGAACAGTTGAGAACCATGGATTAAAAGACAGATCTATTTTTCCATGCTAGCCTTCTACCTTTTAATGAAACAAGGATTCTTTTTTAATGAAAAAAAGACATTTCTCATGAAATGAGAAGTCAGGCAACACAGCCAGGCTCTGCTTGGTGTGAGTTCTGAGAAGAGATGCAATATTAAACTACCAAGAACCACTCCCACCCACAAAGCCCTCGAGTAGGCCAAGAAGTCCTCTACCTAAACAAGAGATTCAACTGGGAAGGAAAAAACTGTGTCCCAGCTTTAAGATCTGTCCCTCACAGGTCCCTAGTAGGAGATGCCCCACAGGTCTCATGTATTCTGCTGAACCCCAGCACTTTCACCTCTGCCCTAAGTGGAAGTGACCTGCGGACCTCCTTGCTTTGTCTAACCCATCTCAAATATGATCCTCCTGCCATGTCCCACCATGGGTCATCATCATCCCCTGGAGCCATAGGGTCCCAATGCCCCTGTCCAGGACTCAGTTTTGCCAGCTGATTGAAATAATCCCATGCATCCTATCAGATCACTATAGACTAAGGCTGGTCTTTAAGAACAACAAAAACAACAGAAATCCAACATACACATGGAAGCTCAACAATGCTATATTCAATGGTAACTTGGTTAAGGAAGAAACCAAGAAAGAAATTAAAAACTTTTTACAATTTTATGAAAATGAAAGCACAACATATCAAAATTTATGGGACACAATGAAAGCAGTGTTAAGAGCAAAATTCACAGCTCTGAGTGCCTCCAAAAAGAAACATATACTAACAGCTTGACAACATACCTGAAATCTCTATAACAAACGGAACCAAATGCATGAAAGAGGAGTACAGAGCACAAAATAGACAAACTCAGGGCTGAAATCAACCAAGTAGAAGCAAAAAGAACTATACAAAGAATCAACAAAAGCAGAAACTGGTTCTTTGAAAAAATCAAAAAAGATCAACCCTTACCAAGACTAACAAGAGGGCACAAAGACAATATCCAAATTACCAAAATCAGAAATGAAAAAAAAGAAAGACAAAACAACAGAAACTAAGGAAATAAAAAAATCATCAGACCCTACTGCAAAAGCGTATACTCAACAAAAGTAGAAAATCTGGATGAAATTGACAATTTTCTAGAAAGATACCAGATGCCAACATTAAATCAGGATAAGATAAACCATCTAAACAGTTCCATAAGCCCTAATGAAATGGAAGCAGTCAGTCAAAGTCTCCCAAAGGCCCAGGACCAGATGGATTTTGTGCAGAATTCTAAGAAGACCTAATACAAATAATACTCTTTAAACTACTCTACAAAATAGAAACAGAAGAAATTGTACCCAATTCATTCTATGAAGCCACAATTATCCTTATACCTGAACCACACAAAGACTGAACAAAGAAAGAGAACTTCAGACCAATTTTCCTTATGAATATCGAGGCAAAAATAATCAATAAAATTACCCTAAGTGAATCTAAGTATACATCAAAACCATCATCTATCACGTTCAAGTAGGTTTCATCCCAGGGAAGCAGGGAAAGTTCTATATATGGAAATTTCATCGATATAATCAACTATATAAACAAACTCAAAAAAAATCCACATGATAGTTTCATTGAATGCTGAAAACGCATTTGACAAAATCCAATACCCCTTCATGGTAAAAGTGTTGGAAAGATCAGGAATTCAAGGCCCATACCTAACACAGTAAAATCAATATACAGAAAACCAAAAGCCAACATCCAACAAAGTGGAGAGAAACTTGAAACAATCCCCCTAAAATCGGGGACTAGACAAGAAACAAGGCTGTTCTCTCTCTCCATATCTATTAAATATAGTACTTGAAGTTCTAGCTAGAGCAATTAGACAACTTAAGGAGGTCAAAGAGATACAAATTGGAAAGGAAGAAGTCAAATTATCACTAATTGCAGATATGATAATATACTTAAGTGACCCCAAAAATGCCACCAGAAAACTACTAAAGTTGATAAATTATTTCAGCAAAGTAACTGGTTATAAAATTAACTCACAAGAATCAGTAGCCTTCCTATACACAAAGGATAAACAGGCTGAGAAAGAAATTAGGGAAATGACACCCTTTGCAATGGTTACAAATAATATGAAATAATTTCGTGTGACTCCAACCAAGCAAGTGAGATATCTGGATGTATGACAAGAACTTCAGGTCTCTGAAGAAAGAAATTGAAGATCTCAGAGGATAAAAGATCACTCATGCTTATGGATTGGTAGGAATAATATAGTAAAAATGGCCATCTTGCCCAAAGTTTTAATGTAATTTCAATCAAAATTCCAACTTGATTGTCCATAGAGGTAGAAAGGACAATTTTCAATTTTACTAGGAATAACAAAAAAACCCAGGATATTGAAAAATATTCTCAACAATAAAAGAACTTCTGGGCCATCATCATCCCTGAACCCAAGCTGTATAAGAGTAATACTGATAAAAACTCCATGTTATTGGTACAGAGAGAGGCAGATACATGGAATAGAATTGAACTCACAGAGCTATGGGTACTTGATATTTGATAAAGGAGCTAAAACCACCCAGTGGAAAAAAGATACCCTTTTCAAGAAATAGTGCAGGTTCAAATGTCTGTCAGCATGTAGAAGAATGTAAATCAATCAATTCTTATCTCCTTGTATGAAGCTCAAGTCCAAGCAGATCAAGGACCTCCCTATAAGACCAAATACACTGAAACTAATTGAAGAGAAAGTGGGGAAGAGCCCTGAATACATGGGCACAGGAAACGTTCTTGAACAGAAAACCAATGCCTTATGCTCTAAGATCAAGAATTGACAAATTGGACCTCATAAAATTGCAAAGCTTCTATAAGGCAAAGGACCCAGTCAATAGGACAAAAGAGCAACAAACATATTGGGAAAAGATCTTTACCAATCCTACATCCAATAGAGGGCTAATATCCAATATATACAAAGAACACAAGACGTTAGACTCCAGAGAACCAAATAACCCTATAAAATGGGGTACAGAGCTAAGCAAAGAATTGTCAACTGAGAAATATCAAATGGCTGAGAAGCACCTAAAGAAAGGATGTTCAACATCCTTAGTTATCAGGGAAATGCAAATCAAAGCAAACCTGAGATTCCACCTCACACCAGTCAGAATTGCTATTGCTACTCACTTGACAGCAGATGTTGGTTAGGATGTGGAGAAAGAAGAACACTCTTCTATTGCTGGTGGGATTGCAAGCTGGTACAACCACTCTGGAAATCAGTCTGGTAGTTCCTCAGAAAATTGTATATATTACTATGTGAGGACCAGGCTATATCACTCCCGGGCATATTCCCAAAAGATGTTCCAGCATATAACAAGGACATATGTTCTACTATGTTCATAACAGCCTTATTTATAATAGCCAGAGGCTAGAAAGAACCCAGATGTTCTTCAACAGAAGAAAGGATACAGAAAATATGTTTCATTTATACAATACTCATTTACTCAACTATTAAAATCAACAACTTCATGAAATTATTAGGCAAATGGATGGAACTAGAAAATGTCATCTTGAGTGAGGTAATGCAGTCACAAAAGAACACACATTATATGTACTCAGTGATAAATGACATTAGCCCCAAAACTCAGAATATCCACAATACAATTCACAAACCATATAAAGCTCAAGAAACGGGAAGACCAAAGTGTGGATGCTTCAGTCCTTCTTAGAAGGGAGAACAAAATACTCATGGTGGGTAGAGGATGGGAGGGACTTGGGAGGAAGAGAGAAGGGGGAGGGGAAAGGGGGAAGGATCAGGTATGGGAGAAGACTGGGATGATACACAGAGGGTCAAGAATTATATATATATATATATTATATATATTAATTATATTAATTATATATATATATATATATATATATATATATATATAAAATCAATGGGGGATGGGGAAGTGGTGGTAGCTACCAGCACGTCCCAGATGCCAAGAAAACAAGAGTCTCCCAGAAGCCAACAGGGATGAGATTAGCTGAAATACCCAATAAAAGGGAGGGAAAACCTATAGAGACCATATCCAGAGGTTAGGCAACGTCACCGGATGTCGGATGGTCTAACCCACTCATCTCCAAACTTTTAATCCAGAATTGCTCCCATCTAAAGGAAATATGGAAAAAAGTGTAGAGTAGGGACTAAAGGAAAGGCTATCCTGAGAGTGCCACACCTGGGGATCCATCCCATATACAGACACCAAACCCAGACACTATTATGGATTCCAGGAAGTGCTTGCTGACAGGAGCCTAATATTTCTGTCTCCTGCTAGGCTTTGCCAGAACATGACAAATACAGAGGTTGATGCATCCAGGCAACCATTAGACAGAGCACAGGGTTCCCAGTGGAGGAATTAGAGGAAGGACTAAAGAAGTTGAAGGTGTTTACAACCCCATAGGAAGAACAGCAATATCAACCATCCAGACCATCCCTTCAGCACTCCCAGGGATTAACCTCCAACCAAAAAGTACACATGGAGGGACTCAAGGTCCCAGCTGCATATGTAGCAGAAGATGGCCTTATTTGATGTCAATGGGAGAAGAGGCTCTTGGTCCTGTGAAGGCTGGATGCCCCAATATAGTGAAATGCCATGATGGGGAGGTGGGAGTGGTTGGGTGGAAAGAGGAGCAACCTCATAGCAGCAGGGGAGGGGGAGGAGATAGTGGTTTTCTGGAGGGGAAATTGGAAAGGTTGATAACATTTGAAATGTAAATAGAAGAAGAAGGAGGAGGGGGAGGAGGAGGAGGAAAAGGAGAAGGAGAAGGAGAAGGAGAAGGAGAAGGAGGAGAAGGAGAAGGAGAAGGAGAAGGAGAAGGAGAAGGAGAAGGAGAAGGAGAAGGAGAAGGAGAAGGAGAAGGAGAAGGAGAAGGAGAACAAGGTTTTGCTTGAGTTGGAGTATTAAAGCTTCCCATCCCATGAGTGTGGTTCAGATCCACCTGCTGAATACACCACAATTTCTACTGAGCATCTGGAGTACACCTCCTTCTTGAGGCACAGGCCCAGTGGAGGTGGTACAGACTTCTTCATTTATTGAATAGTTGATATTCTTTGTGGCTCATGACTGAAATTCTTAATATGCAAGCCTTTTTGGCATTTAATAAGCTTTAGGATTCTTTTCATAATGTAGATCAGTTCCTTGGCTTGCATTGGAAGTTCTTGAACACCCATTCCTTTTTCCTTTGGGAGTTGGTGCTTTGTAACATACTGTCTGTAGATAGTACTGTGCAATTTAGTAAAAACAGTCTGTTGGGGTTCAGAATGGGCAAGTATACCAGGGTTTGCATATGTTTTCTGATTGCCAATGTACCTGGGAACTCCTGTACTTAATAATTGAATATCAATAACAAAGAAGTTTTGATTCCTGTCTATGCTTGTGTATACAAATAGTAAAGCATTGGTAGGGAAAAAAGAAAGTAAGTAAAATCCAAAAGTTCTGCTCCTTTCAAAAGGGAATAACATTTTTCAAATATAAATTAAAAATATCTAATAGAATTTAAATTAAAAAAGAAAAGAAACATTAATCTTGAACAAACACAGAAGCAATACTGAGAAGGCAAAAGAAATCACAGTGTATTGTTGCAGAACTAAACTATATAAACACTTTCTCTTTTTATTCGATATATTCTTTACTTACATTTCAAATGATTTCCCTTTCCTGGATCCCCCCTCCCAGAAAGTCCCATAAACTCTCTTCCCTTACCCTGTTCCCCAATCACCTCTTCCCGCTTCCCTATCCTAGTATTCCCCTACACTGCTGCACTGAGCCTTTCCAGGACCAGGGTCTCTCCTTTCTTCTTCTTGGGCTTTATTTGATATGTGAATTTTGTCTTGGGTATTCCAAGGTTCTAGGCTAATATCCACTTATCAGTGAGTACATACCATGAGTGTTCTTTTGTGATTGGGTTACCTCACGTAGGATGATATTCTTCAGTTCCATCCATTTGTCTAAGAATTTCATGAATTCATTGTTTTTAATGGCTGAATAGTACTCCATTGTATATATATATATATATATATATATATATATATATATATATATATATATACCACATTTTTTGTATCCATTCCTCTGTTGAGGGACATCTGGGTTCTTTCCAACTTCTGGATATTATCAACAGGGCTGTGATGAACATAGTGGATCACGTATCCTTATTACATGCTAGGGAATCCCAGGAGTGGTATAGCAGGGTCCTCCAGTAGTATCATGCCCAGTTTTCTGAGGAAAAGCCAGACTGATTTCCAGGTTGCTTGTACCAGCTTGCAATCCCACCAGCAGTGGAGGAGTGTTCCTCTTTCTGTACATCCTCGCCAGCATCTGCTGTCCTCTGAGATTTTGATGTGAGTTGAAATCTCGGGGTTGTTTTGATTTGCATTTCCCTGATGACTAATGATGTTGAACATTTCTTTAGGTGCTTCTCAGCCATTCGATATTCCTCAGGTGAAAATTATTTGTTTAGCTCTGTATCCCATTTTTAATGGGGTTATTTGGTTCTCTGGAGTCTGCCTTCTTGAGTTCTTTGTATATCTTGGATACAAGCCCTCTTTTGGATATAGGGTTGGTAAATATATTTTCCTAATTTGTTGGTTGCCATTTTGTTCTTTTGACAATGTCATTTGCCTTAAAGAAACTCAGTAATTTTATGAAGTCCCATTTGTCAATTCTTGATCTTAGAGCATAAGCTCTTGGTGTTCTGTTCAGGAAATTTTCCCCTGTGCCCATGTCTTCATATAAACACTTTCAAAGATACACTTAGTATACATCAAGTCTCTCACACGCACAAAATCAAAATATACATTATATTTTTGGATGTCATTACTATATTATTTACTTCGTGACTGTCATAACAGTAAAAAAAATAACAAAAACAACTGAAGGATGGTTTATTTTTGGCATATTGTTGAAGGGATGCAGTCACTTTTCAAGAGGAGGGTATGGTCACAGGA
Source organism: Apodemus agrarius (assembly GCA_964023405.1). NCBI lineage: Eukaryota > Metazoa > Chordata > Mammalia > Rodentia > Muridae > Apodemus > Apodemus agrarius. The sequence continues at coordinate 138,230,093 of OZ030010.1, read as the reverse complement.
CCAAAGGGCAGATGAAAATATTGTAACCATATTAAGAAAGCAGAAGTCAGTGAATTCCTGTTTTCTGCTTGCTTTCTCCTTTTACTCTAATCCTAGATTACATCCTATGGAATGGTACCACTCACATTTAGAGTTTGTCTTTCCTTCTTAATTAGCCTGTTCTAGATAAATTCTCACAGACAGGCCTAGATATTTGTTTCCATGGTGATTCTAAATCCCATCAATTTGACAATCAAGAGTAGCTATCATTAGTATCATGCTTTAGTTGACTGATTATATCTGTCAACTTCAATTTTGATGTCCTGGAAAGAAGTTGGAGAAGGAACATAGGTAGATTTTAGCAGTTCCTCCATCATTCTCATTTTGAATGATAAACATATTTATCTCACAAGTTTCTAAACTAAAGAAAGAAAAAAATAATTGCTATGTCATCATGGTATACAGAAATAGATCTTGATGACGTATTGCTATAATGCTTTAAGCCAAATGTAGAGATCAAAGCTGAGAAAGGAAGAAGAAACTTGGCTCTCTGTCCCTTTGAAGATTCTAGTGATTATACTGCTTGAAAAACATTTGTGTCTCTCGTTAACATTTTTTAAACAATTTTTATTGGTTATTTTATTTATTTACATTTCAAATGTTGTACCCCTTCCCTTAATTAGAACCGGCTAATTAAGAAGGAAAGATAAACTCTAAATGTGGAGCCCCTTTTCGCACTCCCTCTGCCTTGCTTCTACGAGGGTGCTCCCCCACCCACCCACCCACCCACCCACCCACTTCTGTCTCACTACCATAGCATTTCCCTGTGCTGGGGCATCAAGCATTCACTGAAACAAGGGACTCCCCTCTCATTGATGCCAGATAAGGCCATCCTTTGCTTCATGTGCAGCTAAGTTGATTTCATAGTCCCCAAACAAGATGTATTGTCTTATAATAATAAAAGTCATGTATAGTACCAATATAGTCAGGTTTTAGTAACCATAAGAAACACCTGAAATAAAAGGTATTTTGTTTCCATTTTTATTAAATTGGAACTGTATATAACAATTGATTTTGATTTTCCATGCCACATTTCCTCTACGCACATACGGTTTCACCTACAGCTTCAGAGAACAATTTCTTGTGAGATCAGACCCATCTTCTACTGGCAAGTTCTAACCTCAAGAACTTGATTTATTGCCTTTCTACTTCCTTCCCAGGATATTCTCCAATTGCATGGAAACAAAAATATTTATTCTTTATGATAAAAATGTGAGGCTACCGACACCAAGGGAAATCTTTAACAGATGATTGATAAAATTTAATAAATACCTTATTTTGCCTGTCAATCAAGTGGATTGTTCTTGTAGACACTATATTGTTCAGGAGGTCTGAACACAAATGATTGTCCAATATCCACAATAGTGCTCAAAAATTTACATCTTATGTTAATATATTGATTTTCCTCCTTCTCTGTCCTATTCTTTCAGTTCATCTACTTGTTTTTCTGGATTGAGTTTCCAAATAAACCACTTACACTTTTTGATCTTTTCTTTGCTTCTATTATCCAGAGAATGTAGACTATGCAGTGTGGTAAAGAAATTCTTCTTTATTCATTATATAGTTTCCTCTTCCCCAAACCAAATGAAAACAATGTCCTGAAGACTCCTCCCAGTAATGTATGTGTCTCTGAGGCAAATTTCTGACTGTTGAACCATACACATAAGTAATACAAGCTGGAGAAAACAAAAATAAGATAACTTTCAAAGTTTAACACCTTTGTCGTTCCTGTAGCTGCATTCTTATGCTGTTGCTGGCTTTAGCTCTAAAGACATTTTATAGGAATATCCTTTATCTCCTTGCAACTTCTTTACACAAAAACAGAATGTCTATCTCTTGCACAGATCCTTTTGCTGAGGTTTAGCTATTGATTGTGAATGAATAAATAAAGCCTAATATTTGAACAGAAAATACAGGAAACCCACCTTTACACCAGAGAAAAGATTTGAGAATTTGTCCTAGAATTACATCATCTATTTGATTATGTAGACTTTTTTGACATGAGAGCTTCCTTTCCACAGACATTGGTAATCATGTTTTGCTCTAAAATAAAACATTCTGATCTAATTTTGTTTTACTATCATTCTACTATCTGTATTTGATCTCATATCAAGAATTTCTAAGGAAATTTTTTATACTCACTACATATAACTACTCATTTCCTATTCACATTTTAATTTATTTCATTCTGGATTTTGTCTCCTTCACATTAAAACTCATCAATTTTATGGAAGAATTCCTTGATTTTAAAGCTGGGGAATATTATCCAGTCTTAATTTTACTTTTCTTTTCACTAGTGTCCTTCATATTTAGGTCTACTCTTAATTAAAAATAATGGCATGCCCACTTTGTTACTTGACAAAATTAGACGTTGTTGTTAATGATATCATATGCTCTGGGTATAACACAGAAAAATCATCTAGAGCTGATTTGGAAGCATCCTCCATCCTGGCTAAAAAATAATACTATAAGAGACCATATGACCCACTGAAGGAAAATTGTCAGCATGATTACTCAACTGTAGTCATCCTGTGAAATATAAGGGACTAACAAGGCAAGGCATGACCACTAGTACAACAGTAGCAAGTCTATTATGTAAAATAGTAACCACTTTTCATTGAATTTGAGATCTGTTGAATAAAAAGAAATGTACTTCTAGTATTATAAATCTAGTCAATGTCCATGGCTTGGAGAGGTCATACAAAAAATCCTACTGGGTAAGTTGCTGTTGTTTTCTTAAATGGACTTGATGCACCTATCAAATTACCTTCTCAATAATAGTGTTTATATTTATAGATTGTTATTGTTCTCGACTTGCATCACAGAAACATCTTTATGTAGTGGAGAGTAGTAACAGCAGTAGCTAATATCTGGTAAAGTATTGAGAGTTTGTAATATTCAAGTCCTCAGTCAGACATTTATGTCATCCCTCTAAGGATCAGGAAACTTAGCAGAAGAGGGTGTATCAAGTATATAAGGCATGGGCCTTTGTTCTCTTGAGCTCACAGGAACTGTGACTATTTACAGAAGTCATTGACAACATTAGAATAGTCATAAAGGGTAGGGCTGGATTTGGAGGCTTCACAACTGCCTGAGACATATTTGCACTTTAAAGTTAGTAAAGTATGTACTTATAATATGAATTAATAAAGATGTTAAAAAATCCTTATAAAATTTTACATATTAGTAAAATATGTACTTAGTAAAAATATATGAGATTATAAGAATCATTGATTTTACTTGCTTCACATTTCATATAATACATAGAATTCTGTACATACACATAGTTTAAATGAAGGTAAACCACTTGGGTTAATGCTTCTCATAAGAGCCAGAACCTATCTCATAAAGTTGCCAACACCAGAAATGAGAAACTCCTTTCAAGCTTTTGGCTATAGGGGTCCAAGAGAGTTCCAAACAGTATAAGCTATTGCTTTGGTCATTAGTTTCCTTCCTGCAGATAAAGGTAAGTCATTATTGCTGAAGACACCATATACTTCAGACACAGGGCTTAGAAGTCTTGAGGTCGACTGACCTGAATGCTTCTTCCCTGAGCCTAGACTTCATGGTAGCAGAAAGTGTTATGTAAGATGACAAAAGAAGGAAATAACTAGTTAGCCTACCTGGCTATGAACCACAGTAACTAGCATGGCAAGATATTGATGAATGTGCAATCAATAATGGCTCTTATATCTTAGCAGTTTCCCAAACTATCAGATTAAAGCCTTTTCAATAAGATGAAAATTGTGCCCAGAAAAAGAAACCTAGGTAACTACCTAGGGCAACTGAGATTATAAATCCTAAAGAATATCTGGCCACTGCCACTTATTAGATTACCATCATCCCTAACTAAATTAATAAACATTCCCTTGCTCACAGATAAGTTTAGCTTTCACTTCTAGTCAAAGAGGTTTCTCTTTTTTTGCAAATGGAGAACATCACAGAAAATCACAACTGGTCATAATGCAGAGATCAATGTATCCTGGAGATCCTAAACCCAGTGGATATAGGTACAACTCATGCTAAGTGAACATTTAGAGGAAAGTATAAATAAAATGTATCTCATGGTTTCAGTTATGTTTCAAGAAAGCTAGAAATATACCTCTCCCTACTCACCTGCAAATTTATGGCTTCTTTGACTTTTTGTTATTTATTATTGCTTGTACATATATATGCATGTATATATATATATACATATACATATACATATATATATGTTCAGTTCATATAATGCTAATTGTTTGTAATTTATAGAGCTGACTGTTGGGCACTGGGCAACTAATTGGTGTGCTCCTTTCTGAGAAAAGCTATCTCTCCTGTTCCCAGGTTTCTTCAGTTGGCTATAGCTCTTTGTTTAAAGTTGAGTAATCATGAGCTCTTTTTTCATTCAGCTTTGTGTTTTCATTGCTGTTATTCTTCTTCAGTTAACATTTGGTTGCTCAGGTTGATAAAACCTTATGGGTTTATCTTTTGATGTTACTAAGAGATACAATCTCATGGCAAACTCTCTGATCCTCTGCTTCTTACAGTCTTTCTGTTCTTCTATAATGTTCTCCAAGACTTAGGTTAGGGGATGTTTTACAGATGTAGTCATTGGTTGTAGATGTATCCATTTGTCTCTACAAATATTCATTTCATTCATTAATGGTTTGAGTAGTGGTCTCCATCTGTTCCAAAAATAGATTTCATTGATGAGGAGTAAAGACTATACTTATCGAAGACTATACTTATCTATGGATATAAGGAAAAAATTTTATAGATTACTGATAGGGATTATGCTCATTTAATAAACTAGTGACTATTGACTCTCCTCCAATAACCATGACTTCACTAGCACTCTATAGTTAGATAGGTTTCCAGTACCATGCACAGGCTCCTTTTCAAGGGAATCATGAATGCAATGAGAGGGCTGTTGGTTATCTTCAGCAAATGCATGTTAATACTGCACCCATAGAGTTATACCATTCTGGTTGTAGATATGGTTCATAGGTATCCTAGCTGAGTAGGACTAGTGATTGTCTCTCTCCTTTTATTTATTTATTTATTTATTTATTTATTTATTTATTATTGGATATATTCTATATTTACAATTCATTTCCCTTTTTCTGGTTTTCCCGCCCCCCCCAAGGTCCCAACATGCCCTTTTCCCTCCCCCTGCTCCCTCATCTACCCCTTCCCACTTCACAGTTCTTGTACTCCCCTACACTGATGCTTTGATCCTTTCCAACACCACTGTCCACTCTTTTCTTCTTGTCAGACATCATTTGGTATGTGGATTGTGTCTTTGGTGTTCCAAGATTCTAGGCTAATATCCACTTATCAGTGACTGCATACCATGGGTATTCTTTTGAGACTGGGTTACCTCACTTAGTATGATGTTCTCCAGCTCCATCCATTTCTCTAAGAATTTCATGAATTCATTGTTTCTAATGGCTGAATAGTATTCCATTGTGTATATATACCACACTTTTTGTATCCATTCCTCCATTGAGGGACATCTGGGTTCTTTCCAGCTTCTGGCTATTATATATAAGGCTGCTATGAACATAGTGGAGCATGTATCCTTATTGCATGCTGGGGAATCTTCTGGGTATATTCCCAGGAGTGGTATGGCTGGGTCCTGCGGAAGTATCATGTCCAGTTTTCTGAGGAACTGCCATACTGATTTCCAGAGTGGTTGTACCAGCTTGCAGTCCCAGCAACAGTGGAGGAGTGTTCTTCTTTCTCCACATCCTCGCCAACACCCGATGCCTTCTTAGTTTTTAATCTTAGCCATTCTGACTGGCGTGAGGTGAAATCTCAGGGTTGTTTTGATTTGCATTTCTCTAATGACTAATGATGTTGAAAATTTTTTAAGGTGTTTCTCAGCCATCCGAATTTCTTCAGGTGAAAAGTATTTGTTTAGCTCTGTACCCCATTTTTGAATAGGGTTATTTGGTTTTCTGGGGTCTAACTTCTTGAGTTCTTTGCATGCATTGGATATTAGCCCTCTGTCAGATGTGGGGTTGATGAAGATCTTTTCCCAATTTGTTGGTTGCTGATTTATCCTTTTGACAGTGTCTTTTGCCTTACAGAAACTTTGTAATTTTATGAGGTCCCATTTGTCTATTCTTGCTCTTAGAGCATAAGCAATTGGTGTTCTGTTCAGGAATTTTCTATTTGCAGATGATATGATAGTATACTTAAGTGACCCAAAAAACTCCACCAGAGAACTCCTACAGCTGGTAAACAACTTCAGCAAATTGGCCGGTTATAAAATCAACTCAAGTAAATCAGTAGCCTTCCTATACTCAAAGGATAAGCAGGCCGAGAAAGAAATTAGGGAAATGACACCCTTCACAATAGCCACAAACAATATAAAGTATCTTGGTGTGACTCTAACCAAACAAGTGAAAGATTTATATGACAAAAACTTCTGGTCTATGAAGAAGGAAATTTAAGAAGACATTAAAAAATGGAAAAATCTTCCATGGTTGTGGGTTGGCAGGATTAATATTGTTAAAATGGCAATCTTGCCAAAAGCAATATACAGATTCAACGCAATACCCACCAAAATCCCAAAGCAGTTCTTCATAGAGTTAGAAAGAGCAATTCTCAAATTCATCTGGAATAACAAAAAACCCAGGATATCTAAAACTATTATCAACAGTAAAAGGACTTCTGGGGGAATCAATATCCTGGACCTCAAGCAATACTACAGAGCAGTAGTGTTAAAAACTGCATGGTATTGGTACAGTGACAGGGAGGCGGATCAATGTACTAGGATCGAAGACCCAGAATTGAACCCACACATCTATGGCCAATTGATCTTCGACAAAGGAGCTGAAAACATCCAGTGGAAAAAAGATAGCCTTTTCAACAAATGGTGCTGGCTCAACTGGAGGTCAACATGCAGAAGAATGCGAATTGATCCACTCTTATCTCCTTGCACTAAGCTCAACTCCAAGTGGATCAAGGACCTCCACATAAAACCAGACACACTAAAACTAATAGAAAAGATTGGATCCAGTTTTGTAGACCCAGAACAGAGAAATCGTGGGGGGTGGGGTGGGGAATGATTGGGGAATAGTTGTGGGGGAGAGGAATTATGAGACATATGGTGGTGGTGGGGGAACTGGGAAAGGGGAAAGCCTTTGGAATGTAAACATAGAATATAGAAAATAAAAATTTAAAAAAAAATACAAGAAAAAAAAAGAATCTGGGGAAGACCCTTAAGGACATTGTCTCTCTCCTTTTAAAGATTGCATAGTATCTTTGGGAGGGGACCTTCAGGTCAACTCCAGCTCAGGGTTCTCTGGGCTCTATTTCTAAAGGGCACAGTGTCTTCACAAATAGGGACTTACCTTTCACATCTGGTCAATAGCATTAGGGTATAAAATAAATTCATATTTAAAGGAACCAAATCAATCATAGGCACATTGAGGTATAGGAGTGCCTGGCCCATTTGAGCAAAGTAAAGCTCTCTATTCTTTCTAACAACCTAAGCAGCTTTTGATAGTTTAGTTTTATTGAAATATATTAATTGAATCAAACCACATAATTGTATCTATATAACATTCAAACAGGTAGAAATTTGTTAGCTACATAATTTTTATTCTCCTGTGATATGTGGAATACTGCATGCGATCTCTGTAATATGCACATATTTAACTAAAATCCCTCAAATAATTATTGTTTCATAAAGTAATGAGTTATAGACTTAACTTTCCCTCTGTGCTATCTCTGAACAAAACAGTTGAGAAATGTATTCATAGAATTCATATTTTTACTTCAGGAGAGTGTTGAGTAGCTGTTTCTGCAGGACTGAAGCATGCTGGATTTAAAGATTGGAAAAAAGCTGATGAGACTCAAGGAGGTCATAAAACTTACAAGATTCAGAAATTCACTCTCAAAGGTTTCATAATCAATGAACAAATGCTGGAGAGGAGGACACTCTTTGGTGGAATATAAGAAACTCCAGAATAGTATTTCCATGAATATTCATACATTTTGATGTGTGGTAGTTTTCAGTGATGCAGTTAGCTGAGAATTACTTGTTCTCCTCTATGTAACCCCTCATCCATTCACCTGTATGGAATTCAAAAAACAGTCCATTTGTGAAGCAATCTAGATGTGGACAGAATGATTATCTTGGACTTACATTGTCCTTTCTATGCCTAGACTCAAGAAATGATTCCCCCAGAAAATCATAGAAGCACTAACCACCTGAGTCAAGAAAAATACTTCCATGGGTATTATCAAAACAACTTGCACATAATAAATTATGTACAAATTATTGCTATGTAATTAAGGATGGCTATTTCAATTACCCAAGTCAATAAAATTATATAAAAAAATAATTTGTAAATACTGAAATACTCTTACAATTTCAGGTTGGCCTAAGAATGATTTAACAGTATTTTACAGTCTTCGAGAAAATGTAATTCTGAGAAAATAATACTGTAATTATTGATGTTGTTCAGTGAACATTTGTAGGCTAAGAAAATTCGACTTGAACACATAGGCATCCTCACTTATTTTACTTCCAGTTTAGTCTGTATCATTTTAAGAATTGAAACAAACCTTTTACTATTGCTGCTTTTGTTTAAGAGACTATTTGTACTATGAGTTAGACTTGATTTCAATGAAAGATTTTCCCCCTTTCATGTAATTGTCAAGCATCTCTCTATTTTATATTTATACAGGGGACACACATAATATTTCCCTGGACTGTTAGTATACTTGATTGTTCTAAATTGTTGTGATTCTCTTACATTTCAGAGGAGACTGTCATTATGGTTTGATTTCTACTTTCTTAATTTTACCCTGTTTAATTCTGTACATGTGTTCAAGTGGAAATCATTATGGGGACTAATTGTCGGTCATAGCATTGAACAGTATACAGTTTACATCAGTATCATCTGTGGCTTTCTATAGTATTTGTGTCTAATTTCATCTTAAAGATTTATGATACTGCATTTACTTAAGTCTTAACTGCAGGGTCTCTTATGTAGCTCACTTGGTAGAGTGCTTACTTATCATGCATAAAGTTCTTCATTTAATTCTTATTGATGCATAACCTATATGGAGTAGTGAAGGCAAGAGAGTGAGAAACTCAAAATTATCATTGGCTACATAGTATTTTAAAGTTTGAGGCCATCCTAGGATAAACAATGCTTTTTGAACAATGCCAATGTACTACATATTTTATTGGCAAAAAACTCTTGAGGCTATATGCATTAATATGACTTGCTCTCCACCTCTGAGTTCAGCACAGTCATGATGACTTATTTCATAAAGTTACCATGTTGAAATCTCTGATTTTGCACCTAAAGCTTCTGATAGTCTGAAACCATTAAAGAGATTTCATTCCATACGTTAACAATTGCATAAAGTCAGCTATGGAAAAAAACAAAGAATAAGCAATTAAATTCTCTATGTAATACTGTTTTATTTCTTTGAATTATTTTGCATTTAGTTGCTATTTGGCCAGATCTCTTCATAATTGCTTTTTCCTTAGATAAACATATCAGTACAGTGGTTAGTTTCCAAAAGTGGCCATCTTACATAAATAAAGGCAAGAATAAGGCAGAAATAAATGGAATTCTGTGTTATATGAGGCATGTGACTTCAAGAAAATCAGGAAAAATAGGTGACACACCTAAAACTTAATGAACAAACCTATCATAAAATCTTCAAGGGAACTACAACGCTGTGACAATTGGAGAGCAAAGGAAATGTGAAATACATAATGCTCTTAATACTTTATTAAATATGCAATAATTTTTCTCTCTCTAATACAGTTACAAAGTGGTATAGTGTACACTTTACAACCTGAGTTGCTCTAGCTTAGATATCACATGTCCTCTATGGAAGACCAGTGAAAATCTAGCAATATTGTTAGAGAATAAAATGCATTTTTTGTTAAATGTAAGCAAATAGAAATCAAAATATCTGTTGATTGGAAATAATACAAACCAGAAGTTGAAGAGTAAAATGTTTGTGGAGACTTTCTCCAATATCCACTAATTCACCAATCATACATCCATTAAATCTAAAATTCAAAACTATAAGAGAAACTATGTATCTTTAGCAACATTTTGAAATGGGTCCCTGAAGGATCTACCCAACTGAATTAGCATTTTATTATGAGAGACCATTTGAGGAGAAACTATTTTTCTTCTGCTGTCTAAAGACATGGGAAAAAATTGTCCTAACATGGATGTTGGCCCTTTAATCTTAGACTATTCAGTTTCCATAGATGTTCATAAAATAAATCTATGTTCTTTATACTTTTATTTATTCTTCTCAATGTTTCTATTATAGCAGAACAAAAAGATTTAAACCACGTCTGTCATACTTGAATCATGTATCTTTTTAGTAATGCTTTGTAACTATGTGAACTAATAATATAAAATGTATTAGCCTAAATAGGTAAATTATAAAAGACAAAATGAAGCAACTAGAAAAATTTTCAATAATGATTTCATTGACTGTCTACTTAATATGTATTATCATGGACACTAAATGTTGAAAGAAATTAGTGAAACGTACAGGTTATAAGGCAGGAGAGATGGCTGAAAGATAAGAACACATATTAGTTTTGTAGAGAACCTAAATTCAGTTCTGGCAGCTCAAAACTGCTGGTAATTCTACCTACAGGGAATCATACTGTCCTCTTTCGACCTCCATAGTCATCCTCACTTGCCTGTAAATAGCCACCTCCCACCATTATGCACAAAAATTAATCCTCCCCTGAAACACATATACACATATTTTTCAGTTATTTTTATTTATTTATTTTTATGCTCCAGATTTTATTTCCCCAACATGTCCACCCACCAACCATTCCACCTCCCATACCTCATCCGTACCTCTCTGTCTCCACGAGAATGTCTCAATCTTCCACCCGCATCCTATCTGACCTCTAAACACCCTGGGGCCTCCAGTCTCTTGAGGGTTAGATACATCATCTCTGATGGAACACAGACCTGGCTGTCCTCTGCTGTATATGTATAGAACCCTCATATCAGCTGGTATATGCTTCTTGGTTGGTATCCAGTATCTGAGAGATCTCAGGGGTCCAGGTTAATTGAGAATGCTGGTCCTTCTACAGGGTCGACCCTCCTCTTCAGCTTCTTCCAGCTTTTCCTTAATACAGTCACAAGGGTCCATAATTTCTGTCCATTGGTTGGGTGCAAATATCTGCATCTGACTTTTTTCAGCTTCTTGTTGGGTCTTTTGGAGTGCACTCGTGCTAGGTCCCTTTTTGCGAGCTCCCCGTAGCCTCAGTAATAGTTTCAGGTCTTGGGGTCTCCCCTTGAGCCAGATCCCACTTTGAGTCTGTTACTGGACTTTCTTTTCCTCAGCCTTCTCTCCATTTCCATCCTTTTAGTTCTTTCAGACAGGAACAATTATGGGTCAGAGTTTTGACTGTGGGATGGCAACCCCCTTCCTGATTTGATGCCCTGACTTCTTGTTGAAGGTGGGCTCTATACGTTTCTTTTCCCGACTGTTGGGGATTTCACCACCATTTCATAATGTCCCTCCCTTTGAGTCCTGAGTGTCTCTCACCTCCAAGGTGTCTGGTACATTCTAGAGGGTCCCTGCCCCAGCTTCCTACTTCCTGAGGTTGCCTGTTTCTATTCTTTCTTCTGGCCCTCAGGGCTTCATTCATTTTCCCTCAACCAATACCAGATCAGGTTCCCCTCTCCCTCCCCCACACCCTTACACTTTTCTTCCCAGGTCCCTCCCGCTCTCCTCACTTGTGATTGCTTTCTTCTCCCTCCCAAGTGGGACTGAGGCATCCTCATATAGGCCCTTCAGATTGTTGAATTAGGATGGCCTCATTCTCAATAGCTGAATAGCATTCCATTGTGTAAATAAACCAAAATTTCTGTATCCATTCTTTTGTCTTTGTGACATCTCAGTTGTTCCTGGCTTCTAGCTATCACAAACAAGGCTACTATGAACATAGTGGAACACATGCCCCTATGGCCTGGTGGGACATCTTTTGAGTATATTCCCAAGAGTGGTATAGATGGTTCCTCAGGTAGATTCATTTCTAATTTTCTGAGGAACCTCCAGATTGATTTCCAGAGTGTTTGTACCAGTTTCCAATACCACCAGCAATGGAGGAGTGTTCCTCTTTCTCTACATCCTTGCCAATGTATTGTCATGTGAGATTTTAACACATAACCTTTAAAACATGTATTTCCTTTGAAAATATCATGTCAACCAAAGTTCCCAGAAAACAACAAATCAGCAAATATTCCTGTACAGAAGAATCCACAGGGTTTGTTAACTGATTAGAATGTGACCCTTGAAGACATCGGCTCAGGGGAAAAATTCCTGAACAGAACACCAATTGCTTATACTCTAAGAACAAGAATAGACAAATGGGACCTCATAAAACTACAAAGTTTCTGTAAGGCAAAAGACACTGTCAAAAGGATAAATCGGCAACCAACAAATTGGGAAAAAATCTTCACCAACCCCACACCCGACAGAGGGCTAATCTCCAATGTATTCAAAGAACTCAAGAGGTTAGACCCCAGAAAACCAAATAACCCTATCCAAAAATGGGGTACAGAGCTAAACAGAGACTTTTCACCTGAAGAAATTCGGATGGCTGAGAAACACCTTAAAAAATGTTCAACATCACTAGTCATTAGGGAAATGCAAATTAAAACAACCCTGAGATTTCACCTCACACCAGTCAGAATGGCTAAGATTAAAAACTCAGAAGACATCAGGTGTTGGCGAGGATGTGGAGAAAGAGGAACACTCCTCCACTGCTGGTGGGAATGCAAGCTGGTACAACCACTCTGGAAATCAGTATGGCGGTTCCTCAGAAAACTGGGCGTGATACTTCCAGAGGACCCAGCCATACCACTCCTGGGAATATACCCAGAAGATTCCCCAGCATGCAATAAGGATACATGCTCCACTATGTTCATAGCAGCCTTATATATAATAGCCAGAAGCTGGAAAGAACCCAGATGTCCCTCAACAGAGGAATGGATACAAAAAATGTGGTATATATACACAATGGAGTACTATTCAGCCATTAGAAACAATGAATTCATGAAATTCTTAGAGAAATGGATGGAGCTGGAGAATGTCATACTAAGTGAGGTGACCCAGTCTCAAAAGAATACCCATGGTATACAGTCACTGATAAGTGGATATTAGCCTAGAAGCTTGGAACACCAAAGACACAAATCACATATCAAGTGATGTCTCACAAGAAGAAAGGAGTGGACACTGGTGCTAGAATGGACCAAAACATCATTGTGGGAGAGTACAAGAACAGTAAAGTGGGAGGGGGTGGATACGGGAGCAGGGGGAGGGAAAAGGACATGTGGGACCTTTGGGGGTGGGGAACCAGAAAAAGGGAAATGAATTGTAAATATAGAATATATACAATAAAAAAAAATCAATAAAAAAAAGAAAAAGTTGTAGATTCAGAGTCAAATTATCTTTGGCTAACCTTAGTTCCAAAAATGAATAAATACCCATTGCCCAACTCTGTGAATTTTAGTTTTATTGACTACCACACAAGCCATTTTGGAATGTGTAAACTTAGCAGTAAGGTATGCATGGCACGCAGACACAGCCAGTCTTAGGCTCTTATACAAGCCGAGAAGTTCTTTTTCCAGAATCTCTTATTATAGTAAACTGAGATTTTTTTTTTAATTTGCCACAGCAAATAATTTTAGAGCTAGTCAGTACAAAGGAAAATTGATGTTTATTCGGAAGAGCTGTTAACATAAATTTGATCATGAGTAGGAAAGACAAGCACTTAGGAAAATGATAAGACACATCCAAGTGTGAATGTGAGCTATACAAGAGAGAGTCAAACTTAAGTGCCTTTACATCTGCTACAATTACTACTATCCTGGAACTTGGAGGGCCACAATCTATGCTACAATCCAGGTCCAGTCAATACCCATCCTCAATGAACCAATTAAAAGTGCCAAATTAATAGAAAAAGCAGGAAAAGGAGATTTATTCAATGTAGTAACATTGGAAAGAGAGGGACAAAGAGATCTAGAGATTTCTCTAGGGTTCTAAAGTAATAAGGTTAGAAGCCTAAGGTTATACACATCTAAGCATTCCCAGTCACAGTACATTTCTGCTACATTTCTGATCCAAACTGACCCATTCTTTATCTGAGCTTAAGTCTCATTCTATATGGTATCTAACAAGTTAGAACTATGCAAAATCTCTTTCAATGAAGTTGCCAGGCCCTTCAAGAGAATTGCATTGATATTGGAGTTACATCTAATCACATGGTATGTTGGAGCTGCACTAGATAAGATTATAGCTGACAAGGTAAAGCCATTTGTCACAAGGCTTGCACAATAGAGTTCTGCTATACTCTTCCTGTAAACAAAGTATATATCCTTATTTATGAGTTTCCAGGAATTTCAGGTTTTTACATTTGGGAAAGAAGTGTCTGCCAGAAATGAAGATATTCTAAAAAATATCTCTTAATCTATCTCACTATTGAAGCATTAGATCCCCCCCTCTCCCCCATGAAATAAGAATTATTCCCAGAAATCTCATGCTGGAAGAAGGAAAATGAACTAGGCAAAGGGTAAGGGGTTGGGTTGTCTCTATGCTCTCCCAGAGAGAGTTTTCACACAGTTCAAACAACTTGCCAAGAATGCCTTACAGGGTGAGACTGAACTTCAAAACTGATGGGCCAATGCTGAGAGTGACCATACCGTGACCAGGACTGCTTAGATTATCATGTCTTTGGTACTCTATTTAAACTTTAATCTCACTGCAGATCCGAGAAGACAGACTTTGGGTATTTTTAACCTTATTCCCCAATATAGCCCCACTAAGTAAACCTCTCATGTTTACCTTCAACTTTTAATTTGAACCTTTATCAGGTTATTGGGAATAGATGACTAGACCTGACTTGGGACACAGGTATGATTGTTAAATTTGATAATATAAGGCTAAACTTGAAAGTCATATATGGACAGGCCTTAAACACTCATCCCATTGGAAAATAGCTCTATTGGGGCTAGTGGGGTGACTCAGGGGAATTAAAGTACTTGACTCATGTGCTTGAGTTCCTGAGATTGATACCCAAGACCCAGAGTGAAATGAGAGAATGGATTCCCAAAAGTTGTCTTCTTATCTCTGCATACATGTACTCATATACTCAAGTATAATGAATAAAAAAACAACTAATTTATGTTTAAAAATAAAAGAAACATTTTCTCTGAATGTGTTATCATCACAGCAAGTGGTAATTGAGCAGAAATGTTGCTTGAGTCTGATTGGCAATCAGACTGTGGAGTGAAGACTCCTTTCTTTCCCTGTCTCTTCTCAGTTTTCCTCTTCTGGTATCCTAAGTCACTTCTATAAACCTAGAAGGCATGTTAAAATGTTTTGGTTTCTAGTTTTCCTTTACTCTGTAGCAATAAGAAACATTACTTACTTAATCCAAAGTCCTCAGTAACGAAAGGAGTTCATTTAATCTATTGGAGACCTCAAGTCAGGAGAATGGAGGCATTTGGGCCCAAATGTTAAAAAAAATAAAAATATCAGGATTAACTTGTGTTGAAGACATTGACACTTATTAAAGATGTTTTAAAATAATCTTAAGCATGAGTGTTAAGAGAGAGATGTTTATAGAAAGAGTAAGATGTAGTATGTATGGGGACAGGCTCCTTATGTCATAGCATTGAACATAAATACTGTTTGTTGGTTATATTTCAAAGGTAAGATAAGAAATCCCTTTCCCTTCCTTTTTCTTTCTCCTTTTAATAGATAAGATTATACTGTACTTGGCATTTTCATGGAAGGGATTAGAATCTGAGGAACTAAAACTAGGAACCACTAATGTTGCTCAAAGGGTTTTGAGCATGTCTTATCCTGTGAGATTTATGGTGAAGATTCCTAGAAAACTAGAAACATTTACAGATGGCAAAGGAGAAAGAACTTAAGTAGTTGTAATTCCTGCTTCTCAGTTGCCTTCACAAAGACTCTTGGATAAGGACCTTCCTTTAGTTTTCATAGCTCTACAATGTTTCATCTTTATTTTTTATTGGATATTTTCTTTATGTTTCAATTGTTGTCCCTTTTCCTGGTTTCTCCCTCCCAATCCCCACTATCCCATCCCCCATCCCCCTGCTTCTATGAGGGTGTTCCCCTACCCACCCAACCACTCCCACCTCCCTGACCTGGAATTCCCCTAGACTGGGGCATCAACCTTCACAGGACCAAGGGTCTCTTCTCCCATTGATCTTACCATACAACTTTAAAATGTGTATGTGACCACTTCCATATTGATGTATGTTATTCATGACAATTTGAATTTGGGTTACCAGGCAAGAGTTATACACATTTGCCTCAAAATAATTTTTCCATCTGATGTGAGAGCTATGTTTTGTATTGATATCAGAAAAACTATGCAGCAGGCTTAAGGAATGTGAATGTCTGGCAATGGCACCAGCTAATACAGAGCAGTGCTGCCAGGATAGTCTTCTGTGCAGTTTCGCTTTCATTACCACCAGGTCTTTCTTTCTAATTTCATTTTTGTGCTTTTATTGTTGTCTTACGTGATTTGGAGAAACTGTTTCTACTATTTCCAAGGTTGTTACAGTCTAGAGTCTAGGTATAATTTTTTTCTCTCTCTTAATAATACTGAAAGTTTATACTCTGTTCTCTTATGCTTAATGCTTAACATTGTACATTCAAAGAGTATACTTGCATATCAGCACACTGATTTATCATAATAACATATGATGATTTTATGACATCTCTCTGTTTCACTTCATTAGTTAGGAATAAACCCACATAGTTGAATTCTCCCAAAATTTTCCCCCATCACACCATTCAACTTTTGTCAACTCTTACCAATTTTATATTGACAGTTTTTTTATTCTTTTATTTTTAAAATTTATTTGATATGTGTATAGGTGTTTTGCCTATATGTATGTCTATGCACTATGTATGTTCCTGATGCTAGAGGGGCCAGAAAAAGGATCAGATCTCTTGGGACTGGATTTGTAAATTGTTGTGAAGCACATGTAGTTACTGAAAATTGAACCTGGGTACTGTGGATGAGCAGACAGTGCCCTTACTCACTGAGCCGTTTCTCAAGCCCAGACAGTGTTTTTATTATTCTTATGTTGTATACTTAAAATTATGGTTTTTTTTTAATATCTTGTTATTTTTAGTTCACATACAATATAATGAGCATCTGTATTGTCAGTGGCAATACAGATAACATACAATATAATTTTTATAATATATAACATATTTATATATTTTATATATAATTTACATAATATTTAATATTTAATACATATATTGTCTTAGTCAGGGTTTCTATTCCTGCACAAACTTCATGACCAAAAAGCAAGTTGGGGAGGAAAGGGTTTATTGAGCTTACACTTCCACACAGCTGTTCATTACCAAAGGAAGTCAGGACTGGAACTCAAGCAGGTCAGGAAGCAGGAGCTGATGCAGAGACCATGGAGGGATGTTACTTACTGGCTTGCTTCCCCTGGCTTGCTCAGCCTGCTTTCTTATAGAACCCAAGAATACCGGCCCAGAGATGGTACCATCCACAAGGGTCCCTCCCCACTTGATCACTAATTGAGAAAATGCCCCACAGCTGGATCTCATGGAGGCACTTCCCAAACAGAAGTTCCTTTTCCTATGATAACTCCAGCCTGTGTCATGTTGACACACAAAACCAGCCAGTACATATATATTATATATAATATATAATACAGTCACATAGAATATAATTTTAAACATCCACATTGTCAGTGGCAATTGGAGTGGGATATGAGCATCAAGCCCCATATTGTCTTTTGTATTAGGCTTAGAATTTCTGCTTAGAGAACTGTATTCAGGTAGTCAGTATTCTTGACTTCACCATGAGGAAAATCAGAATACATCAAATTGAAGCAGAGTTGGAATTTATTATGAATAGATTTTGGGTCCGTAAGATGGCTCAGCAGGTAAGGGAGCATGTTACCAAAACTGCCAACACAAGTTTGATCCTCAGGCTAAATCTGGTGGATGAAGAAAGCAGCTTCCTGCAGTTTGTTCTCTGGGATCTACATGCTTGCATACTTGTGTGCACTCACATTCTTATTCACACACACACACACACACACAAACAAATTAATTAATTAATTAAATTATTTTTAAAAGACTTGAAAATAATAGATTTTAACTCAGATTTAAACATGGATGTTAATACAAGGTACTTGTGGCATGGGAGTACATATTCAAGTGTGCATATGAGATTAACAGAGAGTGGTAGTGAAGTGTCTTAATAGCCATGCATATCAATAAAGTGTAAATTACAATACTTTAACAATTTCTAAGATACATTTGGGTTATTTTTCTTTCCTTTTCTTCCTCCTCTTTTCCGTCCATTGGTAAGTGCACTCATATGTTTGTCCCTGAGTTTCAATAGCTGGGATTCTAGAATAATAAAGATAAAACCACAGGTCACAAGGGTAAAGGACTACTAAGTCACAAAACAACCAAATAATGCATTTGAATTATAAACAAGATTTATAATATTGTTTGTGAGAGTCTCAGAGAATTATTCGTTTATAGCTGGCAAAGGATTATGGTCAAACTCAAAGTCATAGTTATTCGGAACTTAAGCATGCTTCATGGGTACTTGACATTCTTATTTGAAATAGCAGTACTCTTTTATTCATTAATTTATTTATCCACTTAACATGTTGATAACTGCCCTCTCTCCTGGTCCCTGCCTCCCCCGCCCCTTCTCATCAGAACAGGTGGGGCCGTAGTCTTTAAATATACCATCCATGTACAACATAATCATCTATTCTACTCAGATAAGGTACCACTGACAAATCAAAGTACAATTTCACCAATACAACTTGAATAACCTGTGAATTTATTGGTTTTACTTACAGAGCATGGGTGAGACGTTACTTTTAGAATCACAGGAAAACCAAAAGCATCAGCCAGGGTAACCCCTTCTTCACATGTGCTTAAACATAATCCCCCTTTTGGGTAACTTTCCATAGTCATACTCCCAAGTCAACATCTCACAAGATCACAATTAGCTGTTATGGGGTAAGAATGGGTAATGGCTGGACCATTTCCTTGCTTTTCCATGACATTCTTCAATTGAATCTCATGAGTCATTCTATGCTTTGTATGCTCTTCTCCCATTGGTCTGCATTTTCTATTTCTTTTCTTTCTGGTACATTTTTTTCCTTTTTATCTGTATTATTCATACATAGTAAGATTATATTGACAAAAAACAGTAATGTTTGCCTTTTTAGTCCAATTTAATGATCATTAATTAACCCTAATCCTAACCCTGACCCTAATCCAATCTCTCACAAGAATCTTAAATCATAAATTTGATATATTTTTTTAGATTTCTGAAGACTCATGATATAATTATTGTTTTTTTAAATCAATGGAGTCAGTACCAGCTCCTATCCTTCTCATATCATTGTAATTTTTATTTAGTAATTTAAAATATTTCATGCCTCTGAAGGCATTGATCCATTTCTAAATTTAAGTAGGGATGAACTTTTCTTTATTGTCTTTCATTCTTTGTATTATTTTGTATAGGATTTTCCTGAAGAAAGAAGAGTGGCATTGTTATGAATCTGCCACCATCTATCACACATCTCTGAATCACTGCTTCTTAATGAACTAGATTCTCCATAAAGAGTTCTGGAGTCCTAGATCTGTCACAGTCTATCATTGGATCTTTGTAATATTAGTTAATCACTTTGAATAACAACTTTCTTGCATATAATTAGATTATAATGAGGGATGTATGTTTGTTTTTTCCACAATGTCCCATGTTATGACTATTGCCTAAACTTTCTTATTATTGACTGCTATTTCATTTCTACAATTTTTATGGTAAGAAATTGAGTGGGAATTTTTTTTTTTTGTTATTTTTCTTTTTTTTTTTCTTTTTTTTTATTTTATTTTATTTTCTATATTCTTTGTTTACATTCCAAAGGCTTTCCCCTTTCCCAGGTACCCCCCACCATATGTCCCATAATTCCTCTCCCCCCCATGCTATTCCCCACTCTTCCCCCCGCCCCCACGATTTCTCTGTTCTGGGTCTACATTACTGGATCCAATCTTTACAGGCCCAGGGTCCTCTCCTTTTTTTCTTCTTAAGAGTCATTTGACTTGCTAATTGTGCCTTGAGTATTTAGGGCTTCTGGGCTCACTAATATCCACTTATCAGTGATTGCATTTCGTGTGTATTCTTCTGTGATTGGGTTAGCTCACTTAGGATGATAGTTTCCAGATCTAACCATTTACCTACAAATTGCATGAATTCATTATTTTTAATTGCTGAGTAGTATTCCATTGTATAAATATACCACATTTTCTGTATCCATTCCTCCTTTGAGGGATATCTGGGCTCCTTCCAATTTCTGGCTATTATAAACAAGGCTGCTATAAACATAGTGGAGCATGTGTCTTTGTTGTATGCAGGGGAATCCTCTGGGTATATGCCCAGGAGTGGTATGCCAGGGTCCTCTGGGAGTGGCATGCCCAATTTTTTGAGGAACCGCCACACTGATTTCCAGAGTGGTTTTACCATTTTGCAATCCCACCAACAGTGGAGGAGTGTTCCTCTTTCTCCACATCCTCGCCAGCACTTGTTGTCTCTCGAGTTTTTAATCTTAGCCATTCTGACTGGAGTGAGGTGGAATCTCAGGGTTGTTTTGATTTGCATTTCTCTGATGACTAATGATGTTGAACATCTCTTAAGGTGTTTCTCGGCCATCCGAATTTCTTCTGGTGAAAATTCTTTGTTTAGCTCTGTACCCCATTTTTTGATAGGGTTATTTGGTTCTTTGGGGTCTAACTTCTTGAGTTCTTTGTATATATTGGATATTAGCCCTCTGTCGGATGTGGGGTTGGTGAAGATCATTTCCCACGTTGTTGGTTGCCGTTTTGTCTTTCTGACAGTGTCCTTTGCCTTACAGAAACTTTGTAATTTTATGAGGTCCCATTTGTCAATTCTTGATCTTAGAGCATAAGCTATTGGTGTTCTGTTCAGGAACTTTACCCCTGTGCCCATGTCCTCCAGGGTCTTCCCAAGTTTCTTTTCTAATAGTTTCAGTGTGTCTGGTTTTATGTGGAGGTCCTTGATCCACTTGGAGTTGATCTTAGTACAAGGAGATAAGAGTGGGTCAATTCGCATTCTTCTGCATGTTGACCTCCAGTTGAACCAGCACCATTTGTTGAAAAGGCTATCTTTTTTCCACCGGATGGTTGTGGCTCCTTTATCAAAGATCAAGTGACCATAAGTCTGTGGGTTAATTTCTGGGTCTTCAATCCTATTCCATTGATCTACCTGCCTGTTGCTGTACCAATACCATGCAGTTTTTAACACAATTGCTCTGTAGTACTGCTTGAGGTCAGGGATATTGATTCCCCCAGAAGTCCTTTTATTGTTGAGAATAGTTTTAGCTATCCTGGGTTTTTTGTTGCTCCAGATGAATTTGAGAATTGCTCTTTCTAGATCTATGAAGAATTGATTTGGGATTTTGATGGGGATTGCATTGAATCTGTAGATTGCTTTTGGCAAGATGGCCATTTTTATTATATTGATCCTGCCAATCCAGGAGCAAGAAATATTTTTCCATCTCCTGAGGTCTTCTTCGATTTCTTTCTTCAGGGACTTGAAGTTCCTGTCATACAGATATTTCACTTGTTTGGTTAGAGTTACGCCAAGGTACTTTATGTTGTTTGTGGCTATTGTGAAGGGTGTTATTTCCCTAACTTCTTTCTCAGCCTGCTTGTCCTTTGAGTACAAGAAGGCTACTGATTTGCTTGAGTTAATTTTATAACCAGCCACGTTGCTGAAGTTGTTTATCAGCTGTAGAAGTTCTCTGGTGGAGTTTTTTGGATTGCTTAAGTAGACTATCATATCATCTGCAAATAATGATACTTTGACTTCTTCCTTTCCAATTTGTATCCCTTTGACTTCCTTATGTTGTCTGATTGCTCTCGCTAGAACTTCAAGTACTATATTGAAAAGATATGGAGAGAGAGGACAGCCTTGTCTAGTCCCTGATTTTAGTGGAATTGCTTCAAGTTTCTCTCCATTTATTTTGATGTTGGCTACTGGTTTGCTGTAGATTGCTTTTACTATGTTTAGGTATGGGCCTTGAATTCCTGCTCTTTCCAAGACTTTTAGCATGAAAGGATGCTGAATTTTGTCAAATGCTTTTTCAGCATCTAATGAGATGACCATGTGGTTTTTTTCTTTTAGTTTGTTTATGTAGTGGATTACATTGATGGATTTCCGTATATTGAACCATCCCTGCATTCCTGGAATGAAGCCTACTTGATCATGGTGAATGATCGTTTTGATATGCTCTTGGATTCGGTTGGCAAGAATTTTATTTAGTATTTTTGCATCTATATTTATAAGAGAAATTGGCCTGTAGTTCTCTTTCTTTGTTGGATCTTTTTGTGGTTTAGGTATCAGCGTAATTGTGGTTTCGAAGAACGAGTTGGGCAGTGTCCCTTCTGTCTCTATTTTGTGGAATAGTTTGAAGAGTATTGGTGTTAAGTCTTCTTTGAAGGTCTGGTAGAATTCTGCACTAAAACCATCTGGTCCCGTACTTTTTTTGGTTGGGAGGCTTTCTATAACCCCTTCTATTTCTTTAAGGGTTATGGGACTGTTTAGCTGGTCTACTTGATGCTAATTTAATTTTGGTATTTGGTATCTGTCTAGGAAATTGTCCATTTCCTCCAGATTCTCCAGTTGTTTTGAGTATAGGCCTTTGTAGTAGGATCTGATGATCTTTTGAATTTCCTCTGTTTCTGTTGTTATATCCCCCTTTTCATTTTTAATTTTGTTAATTTGGATACTATCTCTGTGCCCTTTGGTTAGTCTAGCTAAGGGTTTATCTATCTTGTTGATTTTCTCGAAGAACCAGCTCTTGGTTTTGTTGATTCTTTGTATGGTTCTCTTTGTTTCTGCTTGATTGATTTCAGCCCTTAGTTTGATGATTTCCTCTCTTCTACTCCTCCTGGGTGAGTTAGCTTCTTTTTGTTCCAGCGCCTTCAGGTGTGCTGTTAAGTTGCTAGTGTATGCTCTTTCCAGTTTCTTTTTGGAGGCACTCAGGGCTATGAGTTTTCCTCTTAGCACTGCTTTCATTGTATCCCAGAGATTTGGGTAGGTCGTACCTTCATTTTCATTGAAGTCTAAAAAGTCTTTGATTTCTTTCTTTATTTCTTCCTTGACCAGGGTGTCATTGAGTAGAGTATTGTTCAGTTTCCATGTGTATGTGGGCTTTCTGTTGTTGTTCTTGCTATTGAAGACCACTTTTACTCCATAGTGATCCGATAGGAGACATGGGATTAGTTCGGTCTTCTTGTATTTGTTGAGGTCTGTCTTGTGACCAATTATATGATCAATTTTTGAGAAGGTACCGTGCGGTGCTGAGAAAAAGGTATACTCTTTTGTTTTAGGATGGAATGTTCTATATATATCTGTTAAATCCAATTGGTCCAAAGCTTCAATTAGTTTCACTGTGTCCCTGTTTAGTTTCTGCTTTCCTGATCGGTCCATTGAGGAGAGTGGAGTGTTGAAGTCACCTACAATCATTGTCTTAGGTGCGATGTGTGCTTTAAGCTTTAGTAAAGTTTCTTTTACGAATGAGGGTGCCCTTGCATTTGGTGCATAGATGTTCAGTATTGAGAATTCTTCTTGGTGGATTTTCCCTTTGACAAGCAGGAAGTGACCTTCTGTGTCTCTTTTGATGACTTTAGGTTGAAAGTCGATTTTATCTGATATTAGAATGGCTACTCCAGCTTGTTTCCTGGGACCATTTGCTTGTAGAACTGTCTTCCAGCCTTTTACTCTAAGGTGGTGTTTGTCTTTGACACTGAGATGTGTTTCCTGTATGCAGCAAAATGTAGGGTCCTGTTTCCGTATCCAGTCTGTTAGTCTGTGTCTTTTGATTGGGGAATTGAGTCCATTGATATTAAGAGATATTAAGGAATAGTAATTATTACTTCCTGACATTTTGGGAATTGTTATTATTATTTGTATTTGAGTGGTTCTCTTTTGGGTTGGATGAGATGGGGTTTCTATCTTGTTTCTTCTGGGGTGTTGTTTCCCCCCTTGTGTTGGTATTTTTCCCCTATTATCCTTTGTAGGGCTGGGTTTGTAGATAAGTATCTTGCAAATTTGTTTTTGTCGTGGAATATCTTGGTTTCCCCATCTATGGCAATTGAGAGTTTTGCTGGGTATAGTAGTCTTGGCTGAAGTTTGTGTTCTCTTAGGGTCTGCATGAGGTCTGCCCAGGATCTTCTAGCTTTCATGGTCTCAGGTGAGAAGTCTGGTGTAATTCTGATAGGTCTTCCTTTATATGTTACTTGTCCTTTTTCTCTTACTGCCTTTAATATTCTTTCTTTGTTTAGTACATTTGGGGTTTTGATTATTATGTGACGGGAAGTATTTCTGTTCTGGTCCAGTCTATTTGGGGTTCTATAGGCTTCTTGTATATTCATGGGCATCTCTCTCTTTAGGTTGGGGAAATTTTCTTCCATAATTTTGTAGAAGATATTTGCTGGCCCTTTAAGTTGTAGATCTTCATTCTCATCTATCCCTATAATCCTTAGGTTTGGTCTTCTCATTGTGTCCTGGATTTCCTGAATGTTTTGGGTTACCAGCTTTTTGCATTTTGCATTTTCTTTAATTGTTGAATCCATGGTTCCTATGGTATCTTCAGCATCTGAGATTCTGTCTTCTATCTCTTGTATTCTATTGTTGATATTTGCATCTATGACTCCTGATTTCTTCCCAAGGTTTTCTATCTCCAACATAGTCTCCCTTTGCGATTGCTTAGTTGTTTCTACTTCTGTTTTTAGATTTTGTATGGTTTTGCTCAGATCTTTCAGTTGCTTGTTTGTGTTTTCCTGTAATTCTTTAAGGGATTTTTGTGTTTCCTCCTTTATGACTTCTACTCGTTGACCCATGTTCTCTTGTATTTCTTTGGGTGATTTTTGTTTCTCCCCCTTATTGGGATTCATTTTTTGCTCTATATTCTCTTGGATTTCTTTAAGTGATTTTTGTGTCTGCCTTGTATGGGCTTCTAGTTTTTGATCTATTTTCTCCTCTATTACTTTAAGAAATTTATCTAAGTGATCCTCAATCTGCATCTTTACCAGTGATTTTAGATCTGAGTCTTGTTTTTCTGGTGTGTTGAGATATCTGGGATTTAATTGTGTTTGTCTTGCAATGGCTTCTAGCTTTTGATCTATTTTCTCATGTATTACTTTAAGAGATTTATCTAAGTGTTCCTCTATCAGCATCCTGACCAGTGATTTTAGATCTGAGTCTTGTTTTTCTGGTGTTTCGGGGTATCCAATATTTATTGCTGTTGGGGAACTGGGTTCGGATGCCGCCATATTGCCTTGATTTTTGTTAGTAGCGATCTTACGTTTGCCTTTTGCCATCTGGTTAACTCTGGTGTTAGTTGGTCCTGTAGATACTAGCTGGTGCTTGACCCTCCTGTGGGGTTGTAAGGCTATTTCCCAGCGACTGGGATACCTGAATCACTGTCCTGCGGGGGTCTTGCTCACAGATTGCTGACAGGTGGCCTGAGTCCCCCGAGGTCTTAACCTCAGGATATCCCAGGTATTTGGTTCCGCCTGTTGGGCGGCTGCTCTGCACTGCTCCTTCTCAGGGTTCGCTGTCTGATATCCTGTTTCCCCAGGGGTCTTAAAGTTGGGATATCTCAGTTATCTGGTTCCGCCTGCTGGTCCCAAGCTGCTGGGAAGCTGGCTGGGTCCGGTTTCCAGCTTCCCTGCCACTGGCTGGATGGGAGGCTGGTTCGGCCTCCGGCTGGGTCTGGGCACCTGGCACACTGGCTGACTCCGGCTTCCTCACCACCAGCTGGACGGGAAGCTGCAGGCAATATGGCAGCTGCCTGCAGGGAGCTCGGGGTCCGCCCCGCGCGCGAGTGCAGAGTGCAGCCGCTATTCTGTGCCCAATTCCCACTCCAGGCCTGAGTCCCCGAAGGTCTTAAGCTTGGGCTGTCTCGGGTACCTGGTTCTGCCGCCGCCGCCGGATGGTTCTGAGCACCTGGCACGCTGGGTGGCCCTCCGGCTTCCCCACCACCAGCTGGGCGGGAAGCTGCAGGCAATATCGAGTGGGAATTTTAATTTTAATCGTGCTTTATGATAGTGTTATCATGGTGATTAAATTAGACAACATTATTAATTAGTATAGTGTATAGCATATTGTTTATTCAATAAACCTTAGTTATTATGTCTAATCTTTCAGAATATTTGCCCTATACAAATTCTATACTAGAAAATATAATGTCCAGTATTTCTGTGTGAGTAGAATATTCCAATGCAGATTTGAAGTCACAAAAATATCACAACTATTGACAGCTTGATCTTTCTCCAATCTGGTATTTTCTGAGACCTTATACTTTGCTGTTTCAAGTTCCTAGAATGAAATAATCCACAATACTTATGTAAACAATAGGTAAATCTCTCTGTAAAAATCATCGCTGTCTCTTTACAAACTCTTCCAGTGCTAAGTAAAAAGTATTATGAATACTCTTGTAGAAAGTAATAATTATTCTTGCTTTCAAATCTGGTTATTTTAGAAGTATAGAAAGTCTTATCTGTGGCATCAAGTACATATATTTATTATCCTTAATACAAATAAATGGGATCCCAACAACAACAAACAAGTTAAAATTCCTATTTTAGTTGGTGAATAAATAACTACGAAAGGGGTTTGGTGTAGCAGAAATGGTTCAATCACAAAGAACACTACTTCTATTATTCTGATTTATTGCTATGAACATTCTGGGAGAAATGAAAAGTATTTTTTTGTAACTCTAACTTGTCCATAAAAAGTTTTGCATACTATTTTGAGTGTCGTAGCATAAAGTAGAAATTGGGTTATGTGTGGCATTTGCCTTTAGTTCAATTATTGCTCTTTAGCTACAAAACACAAGGAAAGCTTAATGGGGAAACCCAGTAACAGACTTTAATCTCTGTTTTGCAGCTTCTGGATTTTCGAAAAACAAACAAAAAAAAACCTTATCACATTTGATTTCAATTAAAATATATCCAAATAGTTTTCTTTGCAAGTAAATATAGCTCCGCATATGTATGCACACATCATAAAAGTAAATATAAATGACTATTCTACATATTATTACATGTTGGATATTTATGGGTAAGTTTATCTCTTCTTCACTTGTTTAATGAGTGTCCACATCAAACTAAGATGCTTAGAACTTAATACAATACTAAGAACCATGTTGTCTGTTTTTTAACTTGGAGTCTAAGCATATTTTAAAGCATATTCTAAATGTATAGTATGTAAAACTGATATGGCAATTACCTTAAAAATAAACAGCAGAAAAATAACATAACTCCTCTTACTATAAACCATAGTTTAAAAAAATACATTATTTGATAAAAGAGGTCTAGAAAATAGCTTGAAAATAACAGAACATGCATTAAATCATGGTGGAGAGGCAAATTCTAAATATTGAAATTACATATAAAGTTATACTCAGACGTATATATACTTCTCAATTAATTGTGATAATAAAACATGAAAAAGTACAGGGGTAATATAACAGAAAATAGTGATATCAAAGCTAGCTGCATTAGAAACAGAAAGAAATAACAATTTATACACAGTGATGAGCTATCAGTGCTACGATAATGTTTCACATTTTGTATCAGCAGTTTTTGTCAGGAGACAGACTCTTCCTTTCTGGATTTGACTAAGGAAGTTGGAATGCTGTGAGATTTCCCTATGGAGAGGTCCACATGGCAAGGAAGTGAAAGGGTTGTCCAGCAGATGGCTAGTGGAAAAAAAACTGGCCTCAATTTGACATATTGCAAGGAACTAACCCTGCCAATATCCACTGAAGCTTGAAGGTAATTCTTGTCCTGGTTGATTTGCAGAAAAGACCACACTAGTGGTCAATGCATAGATGGTAAATTTGTGAAATACTGAAAGCCTCATTTAAGCTGTGACCAAAAAATGTCTGATCCACAGTAACTTAAAGATAAATGTGCCTTGTTTTAAATCACTAAGTTAATGCCTTAAATAAACACTGAATTTTAGGTGCACTTTGAGTTGATCATTTCAAGGAAGCTGTGGCTGCTGTGGCTCACCTCACTTCTGTCATTCTCCTAACATTTTGCCTGTTGTCTTTAAGATACCTAATATCAAGTATGGCCATAATATTAATAAGATAACAGTAATTAAATAAAATAACAGCTAATAAATTATATGTTTTCCAAATATATTAAAGATATCTATATGTATTTCAGCATCCACCTTAATAAATACAATGAAATAAGAACATATACTTAGATTCAAGAAATCTGTAAAGTTGATTCAGAAAACAAGGTAAGAAACACATTTGTATTTCACCTTCTTCATTTCTTTGTAGTGACTCAAATGGAAAACACCAAGTTTGTCAGGTTTATTTGACCTAAGCTTAACATAACATACTTAAGCAATTGTCTAAACATAAGTTTCTTCCATTTGTGCCTAGTTAGAAGTCTTTGTTAATTTATACTAATCCAGAAATGACTTAACATAATTTTATTAGTAGTTTTTATGACTAAATAGTGAAAACAATTGAAGTAATTTCTGTATGTCAATTTTGTTAATGTGAACTTCACAGAAAGCTTATTTCATATTTCAAATACAATAGAAGATAGATCCATGCTGGATATAGTGTGTTATGCTGTCCTAGCACTGTTCTCAAGTCATGGGTCACATTAGATTCCATTTTTGTCTTTTATTTATTTATTTATTTATTTATTTACACTCCAGATTTTATTCCCCCACACCAATCTACCCTCTGACTGTTCCACATCCCATACCACCTCCTGAACCCCTGTCTCCACGTTGATGTCCCTATCCCCCGACCCCACCTGACTTTGAATCTCTCTGGGACCTCCAGTCTCTTGAGAGTTAGGTGTACCGCCTCTGAATGAACACAGACCCAGCAGTCCTCTACTGTATGTGTGTTGGGGACCTCATATCAGCTAATGTATGTTGCCTGTTTGAGGGTCCAGTGTTAGAGTTCTCGGAGGTTCAGGATAATTGAGACTGCTGGTCTTCCTGCAGGGTTGCCCTCCTCCTCAGCTTCTGAGCAAAATGAATACAGATATGTACAATTATTTTCTCCGAAAAACTTCCTATAATATTGCCTCTGAAATAAACTCTGGTCTAAGAAAAATGGGGTCTTTGATGAGCTGATTATATGTACTTTAGATACAATTATACTGCAAAATTGAGCTTCATTGAAATCTTCAAAAATGTCCCCACTAATCTTCATAACTATGCTTGTGCTGTGGTATTCTATGACAACTTGAATGACTCTAAAATCACATAGGAGACAAACTTCTAGATGTAGCTGTGAAAGAGTTTATAGATTGGTTTAATTGACATAATAAAGCCCATCTTGCTGTGTATAGCATCATTACATAGGATGGTTTCTGAACTGAATTAAAAACAGGAAGTGAGATGTCCATCTGAATTCATTGTTCTCTGATACTTAACTGGGGACACAATGTGACTAATTGACTAATTGCCATACTTTCCTGCTGCTGTGACTTTACTCCCTGGGAGAACCATACCCTCACACTGTGAACCATAATAAACAACATATTAAGAGTATTTGACAACTATTTTGTCACAGCAAGAAGAAAAGTGTGAGTGTCGTTACATGAATAATGAATCTCTCTCTGTCTCTCTCTCTCTCTCTCTCTCTCTCTCTCTCTCTCTCTCTCTCTCTCTCTGTGTGTGTGTGTGTGTGTGTGTGTGTGTGTGTGTGTGTGTGTGTGTGTTTGCTCAGAAATCTGCCTGCCTCTGCCTCCCAAGTGCTGGGATTAAAGGCATGTGCCACCACTGCCTCGCTATGTCAGAGAACCATCTTGATCATTGATCTTTTCTTCCCACTTTGTATTAGAGGTTTCTCATTGTTCGCTCCTATGAATGCCCAGTCAGTTGACTCACTGACTTCTTAGAATTCCCTCATTTCTGTCTCTAATCTTGCTGAGGGGCCATTAAGATTACACAACTAAGCTCCCATGTCTAGATTTATGCAAGTTCTAGGGATTTCAACTCACATCCTTCTGTTAACCTCATTTCTTACTAAGGCATCTCCCTACCTTACTAATTTTCTTTTGATTGGATATTTTCAGCTCCTTCAGTCCCTCCATCAGGGACACCTGTGTTCAGTCCAATGGTTGGCTGTGAGGTCCTGCCTCTGTATCTGTCAAGCACTGGCAGAGCCTCTTAGCCATATCACGCTTCCATCAGCAAGCACCTCCTGGCATCTGCAGTAAGTATGGGTTTAGTGGCTGAATATGGGATCGACCCCCAGGTAGGGTAGACTCAGGATGGCCTTTCCTTCAGTCTCTGTTCCACACTGTGTCTCCATATTTCCTCCTGTGAGTATTTTGTTCACCATTCTAAAAAAGAGTGAAATATCCACATTTTACCCTTCTTTCTTCTTAGACTTCATATGATCTGTGAATTGAATCATGGGTATTCTGAACTTTTGGGCTAATATCCACTTATCAGTGAGTACATACCTTGTTTTCCATCCATTTTCCTACAAATTTCATGTAGTCACTGTTTTAATAGCTGAGTAGTATTCCATTATGTAAATATACCGCATTATCTGTATCCATTCCTCTGTTGAGGGACATCTGGATTGTTTCCAGCTTCTGGCTATTATAAATAAGGCTGCTGTAAATGTAGTGGAGCATGTGTCATTATTATATGTTGGGGCATATTCTGGGTATATGCCCAGGAGTTGTATAGCTGGGTCCTAAGGTAGTACTATGTATAATTTTCTGAGGAAATACCAGACTGTTTTCCAGAGTAGTTGTACCAGCTTGCAATCCCTCCAGCAATGGAGGAGTGTTCCTCTTTCTCCACATCCTCCCCAACACCTGCTGTCACCTGAGATTTTGATCTTAGCCATTCTGACTGGGGTGAGGTGGAATATTAGGATTGTTTTGATTTGTATTTCCCTGGTGACTACAAATCTTGAACAATTCTTTAGGTGTTTCTCAGCCTTTCGAGGTTCCTTAGTTAAGAATTATCTGTTAAGCTCTGTTCTCTATTTTTAATGTGATTATTTGTTCTCTACAGTCTATTTTCTTGAGTTCTTTACATATAGTGGATATTAACCATCTATCAGATGTAGGATTAGTAAAGATCTTTAGCCAATCATTTGGTTGCCCTTTTATCCTATTGACAGTGCCCTTTGCTTTATAGAAACTTTGAAATTTTATGAGATCCCATTTGTCAATTCTTGATCTTAGAGCATAAGGCATTAGTGTTCTCTTCAGGTACTTTTCTCCTATGCCCATGCATTTAAGACATTTCCACACATTCTCTTCTATTAGATTCAGGGTATCTGGTTTTATGTGGAAGTAATTGAACCACTTGGACTTGAGCTTTGTAAGAGAGATAAGAATGGATCAATTTGCATTATCCTACATGTTGACCTCCAGTTGAACCAGCACCATTTGTTGAAACTGCTGTCTTTTTTCCACTGGATGGTTTTAGCTCCTTTGTCAAAGATCAAGTGCCCATAGGTGTGTGGTTCATTTCTTGGCCTTCAGTTCTATTTCATTGATCGATCTGCCTGTCACTGTACCAATAAAATGCAGTTTTTATCACTATTGCTCTGTAGTAGTACAGCATGAGGTCAGGGATGCTGATTTCACTAGAAGTGGTTTTTTTTTTTTTTTTTTTTTTTTTTTTTTTTTTTTTTTGTGGAGAATAGTATCCACTATCCTGGGTTTTAGTTATTCCAAGTGAATTTCAGAATTGCTCTTTCTAACTCTATGTAGAATGACTTGGAATATGGATGGGGATTGCATTGAATCTGTAGATTGCTTTCAGCAAGATGGCAATTTTTACTATATTAATCCTGCCAATCCACGAGCATGGAAGTTCATTCCATATTCTGACATCTAATTCTATTTCATTTTTCAGAGACTTGACGTTCTTTACATGCAGATCTTTCACAAGCTTGGTTA
This sequence comes from Apodemus agrarius, assembly GCA_964023405.1. Classification (NCBI taxonomy): domain Eukaryota; kingdom Metazoa; phylum Chordata; class Mammalia; order Rodentia; family Muridae; genus Apodemus; species Apodemus agrarius. The sequence goes on along the minus strand of OZ030010.1, from coordinate 138,197,987 downwards.
GAGTCACACCAAGATACTTTCTATTATTTATAACTATTGTGAAATATGTCATTTCCCTAATTTCTTTCTCAGCCTGCTTATCCTTTTAGTATAGGAAGGTTGCTTATTTGATTGAGTGAATTTTATATCCTGCCACTTTCCTGAAGTTGTTTAACAGCTTTGGGAGTTCTCAGGTAGAGGTTGGGGTCAGTTAAATATACTATCATATCATATCATATCATCTGCAACTAGCGATACTTGGAATTCTTCCTTTCCAATTTGTATCCCTTTGACCTCCATTTGTTGTCTAATTGTTCCTGGTATGAATTAAGGTACTGTATTGAAGAGATAGGATGAGAGAAGGCAGCCTTGTATAGTCCATCATTTTAGTGGGATTGCTTCAAGTTTCTCTCCATTTATTTTGATGGTGGCTACTGGTTTGCTGTATATTGCTTTTACTATGCTTAAGTATGGGCCTTGAATTCCTGATCTTTCCAAGACTTGAAGGGGTGTTGAATCTTGTCAAAAGCTTGCTCAGAATCTAATGAAATGATCATGTGTTTTTCTCCCCCCCTCCTCCTCCTCCTCCTCCTCCCCCTCCTCCTCCTCCTTCTCCTCCTTTTTCTCCTCCTTTTCTTCCCCTCCCCTGATACTCCTCCTCTTCTTCTTGTTCTTCTTGTTATTGTTCTTGTTATTGTTGTTCTTGTTCTTCTTCTTCTCCCCCTCTCCCTCCCCTCCCCCTCCCCCTCCCCTTCCTCCTCCTCCTCCTCCTCCTCCTCCTCCTCCTCCTCCTCCTCCTCCTCCTCCTCCTCCTCCTTCTTCTTCTTCTTCTTCTTCTTCTTCTTCTTCTTCTTCTTCTTCTAGATCCTTGATTCCTCTACAGTTCTTCAAGTAGGTCTTCAAAGGAGTCAAAAGACAGCATCTGGATTCTGGATCTCATACTACTATAATATCCTCTATATCCTCCTCTACCACTTAAAACTTTTGTCATAGACTTTTTAAACATTTCTGAGAACATTTCCTATGCCTCAGCCACTTGGTTTTTTTATCCTCATTCCATGTCTGTTCTTGGTATTCTTATCACATTAGTGCCAATTCTTGATATGGGTTTGTAATGTTCTTGGATGAGGGATGTCTCTGCTTCATGAGAAGTTTCTTATAATCTATCAGGTTCTAATAGATTTTTGAAAGAGTTCCAGGAACATTGATGGCAGCAATAACATCTCTGTGTGTTTTCCTTTTCTCATTTCTGTGACAGCAACACTATTAGTTTTTCATTAGCACAGTCCTACACAACTTCTGACCCTTGGGTCTCTCTCACTGAAAGAGCAATAGGTACATTGTACATTTTGTTCTTGTCCCAAAGAGGAAAATCACAATGTTAAGCTGAATCTGAAATGTATGATTATACTTAATAGTTTTATTTAGACATGGGATCCATTGGATTTGTTTTTCTTGTTGGATTGAATGCCTCCTTTTCTAGATAGAAGATTACTTTCTTCTACTAAAAGCTTCTCCCAGCTCCTTGTTGGGAACCTTCTTGCAAGCCATCTACAAATACCACAATGAGCAACATGACTTTTCACATTAAATATCAGATATGCGTAAAATCTCTACATGGGAATAATACTGCTTTAAATGATCCATGTGATTGTCAGGTCTGTTACACCAATTTTCATTAATTTAAAGTCAATATTCTTAAATTTTTAACTATATAAACTAAATATAATTACAACAATCAAATAATCAAGTATAAAACTTGAGAAGAGAAGAGAGCTTTAATGTTTTGCCTTCTACACATTACTATTACAATAAGAATAAAATCTGTGTTTAAAAATAGAAAAATATGCTGCCAATTAAAATTGAGAGTAAATAAAATAAATATTTTGTAATGAGACAAGATGGTTTCCAAATTATGGCTTATCAATGTGTGTTTTGGGCAACATTGTTACAATTATTAACAGTAATAATTATAATATAATTAATATAATAATATAATTATAATATAATAATAATAACAGTAATAACTTCTTCTAACTAGAAGAAGTTTTACCCAGCAAAACACCTAACATGTACCTTTCCCAAACTCAAAGATCAGTTGATTTTACTGTAAATTTTTATAAAAATAAATTTCCAAATTTGAAATACAGGCAAGTAAATAAATCTACTAGAAATATTGATTCAAGACAGGATGATTATTAGAAGGTAGATAGATGAGTGATAGATAGATAGATAGATAGATAGATAGATAGATAGATAGATATAGATAGAGGTAGATATATGGAAAGACATTTGACAGATTTTAATAATTTGATGTCTACCTGGTTTTCAATACATACCCATTAAAATCTGATGACTTCATGACTGTATGTGTCATATGACTGTTGATTTTACTCTTGGCAAGGGGCTTGAGTAGAAACAGGGCATGAAATGCTTCTTTATGTAGGCTATGATTTTTTCTTCTCAGTGCCTTGCAAAAATAGACGATGAGACACTAAATCTGAAATCAGACCCATCCATTTTGTAAAATCATTATAAATATCTGTCAGTTTATTTCTAAGACCTCTGTTCCAGTTTTTTCAAATGAATTTTTCTTGGAATATGTTTAGCAACCAATGAAGGAAAGACACTGAAATGCCAAATCAATGTTTTTGGCACATTTTAATCTTGTTGAAAAAATATGAAGTTAGAAAATTAGTATAAAAATGTCTATTCCATCGTCTCTATTTATAGTGATAATTTTATATTATCAAAGAGAAATATTATCACCACAAGTTAGATATATAATAACACATATGGACAGGATCCTAAAAATTTTCCAATTCAATGTTATTGTTTTTCTCAATTTGGAAAATTCTCACATTGAAGTATGTTCTTATTTTCAGAATAACTATGGAAAATGAGTACTTTCTTAACATTAGCATTGCCATGACTTGATTATTATTTCTCTCAATAAGAAGGTACTCTCCCACTTACATAATGTCTACCTCTAAGTAGTTCACTGCCAACTCTATTGGACACATGATTAAATTTAGGAGTTATAGTGCTAAAAGACACAGGTTTCTTATGTACCTCATCACTGTCATATAAATTTCAGAAACGTTCAAAATGTACTTATTTATTTGCTCTAAATTATTCTTGTCAAAAGAGTCAGTTTTTCAAGAAATTAAAAAGGATTTTATAACCATGGCTGTATTGGGTATCAAGTAGTCCCATGCGGAGATGTGAATGAATATTCCAAGTAGAGTTGTTTTTGTACTAGTACAAATTGCAGGCTGGGAATTGTAGGTAAACACCATCTTTTCAAGTTTATAGCAAAAGCATGCTGACATTTGGCAGATTGTAAGCCTATGATTTGTATAAGCTGATCCTTTGCCAGAAGGCAATTTTCTGGCAAGATTTCCTTATGGACATGTTTAAGATACCCAGGGAATCACTACACAACTACAAATTTTGGATGAAGACCTAGCTGTAAGGAAAAGAAGGATTTTCATGGCAATACGTGTTCCACAACAGACCAGAGAGCACTAAAAAGGTTGTGCCATGGTTAAATCAGCCCTATTTTTCTCTCTTAAAAGAGGAATGGACAAGAGAAAGAATACATGCCATAATTCCTTCATGTAATGTCCTTTAAACTACATTGCCATCTTTAAATTTCTTCTCTTAGTAATATTCAAATTAAGCCCTATTTCTTCTAGGTTTTACGTATTTTCTCAGACAGGTTATGCTTTCTTAGCACAAGAGTACCAGAACAGTTTTTTGACATCTTGGGAGTAGGATAGATTGGCTATTTCCATGATCTAAATGTTAATGTAATTGGTCCTAAAGTATAGGAGGTATCACTTGGTATGTCGACAGTTTCAAATACATACTATTAACTTCAGGATAATAAGACATGAGAAGATAATTTACAATGTACTAAGTTGTGACAGATCTAAAAAAAATAACAACAAGGCCCTTTCAAGAGAGACAAGGCATGCATAACATTTTTAATCTTTGAGAGAACATGTCAAGAGGGAAGAGCAGACAATAAGTGGGTGAAAAAATAGAAATTTAATGAGTTATTAAAAATCTACTGTGGACTTTTGAATATTTAAAAATTCTTTAAAAAGTCAGTCTAAAAGGGACTTTGTTCTCATGCACAACTTTTTCTGTCTTTAATTGACTGCTCAAGGAAAACACATGAGATACTGAGGCATAAAAGAATAACTTTTGGTGTTGAAGGCATATATAGATGATGATCTACTGTTTGTGAGACAGCCAAGAAAAAAATCTACTTCATTGGAAACCCTTTTCTATCTAATTGCATGCCAGATACAAGACAAAGATTGACTATCACCAGGATTGAGGGACAGGCATACCAATAAATATCTACTTTGGAAACCTGTAAGCATATTATCAGAGACCTAGAGACTGAAGTTGGAGAGAACTAAGGACCTCCCATGGTGACAACATGAGTCTTTCACTGTTGAACTAGAATTAGTGGAATGGAATACATAAAGACCAAAATTTCCTCCTTATTTAGGTTTCCAATTTTTTGATAAATATAGCTAGTATATTTTTGCTTGTGGAATAAGTATCCAATAGAAGAACCAAGACAAGAAATATGAAAACAATTTCAATTTGATATCTGGCTTGGTCATTTGCTGATTAGAATTTGCGTAAGTTACTTAGTGCAGTCTCCATTGTTCAGCAACAAAACTGTATAACTTTGCTGATGCTGTGGATTTATTGTATGTAAAAATCATGTCTAGCCTTGAAGTATCAAAGAAAGAGATGTTACTGGGACCCAAGTATAATGTCTTTCACTGTGGAGAGAATACAGAAAACTGAGAGGAGGTGTAAGGTATAGTTTCATGCATAATGATGGAATGTGATGGCTATACAGGAAAAATTCAGAATAATAAATCTTTGTTCTTCCCCCTCCCTTGAATTATCCCTTGTTTTTTAATCCATGAACATTATATGAGTTACAAGCACCAGAATCAAATTCTTGTAACAACCTAGGTTGTCATCCTCTGCCATCTAGTAAAGAAAGGTTAAAAGGTGACCCATAATGCATATTGACAATTTAGAGACATAAAAGGTAAAAGGGCATTAGCAATTACATGTTTTTTCCATTGAGGACATTGGTTGTTTCTGTCAGCTCATCACAGTTCCATATTCCTCCTGTAACACATTTTGTCTTTTGTAAATGTACTCAGCCAGAGCAGTAAGAGGGAGGTTGTGCATTATATCATTGCATTATAGAATTTTTTTTTCTTTTTTAGCAGATGGTTCAAGGTATGGTCATCAGCAAGAGATCACCTGGCTTCTACATAATAGTGTCTTTGCTGTTAATTATCAGCCTTTTGCTGAACCTCCATTACCCTTTCTATATAAAGGGAGATTACTGCTACTAGTCGCTTAATAGAGTGATTTTTGAAGACTAATTCAATATACGTAAGGGCAAAGCATAGTAACTGGAAGAAGATAAGCCCGTGCATCTGCTTGCCTGTTATTATCCCATGTGGTTTTATTGTCAAGGGATTTTTTTTCTCTTGAGTTGGCCTATGGGGTTTGGACTTGGAACATGTCCCTTCCACCCCTATAAAATTAAGCTGTTCATTGGATGATACACAGTTAAAACAAACTCCCCTTGTTAAAGTTTATGGTACTCCCAAGCCTTGGAGAAACAGTCAATCAATTTTTTAGTCACAAGTTACTATATCCCAAGTTACACCATTCTAGACGGTTAAGTTTCTTAGATTTTCTTGTACATCGTAATTTCTAAAAAGTTAAAGAGCTTCAAATAGAAACTTCATCCACTAAAGGTGGATTAATAAATAATTAAATATTTTGTGTATTTAGAGAGTTGTGCAACTAGCATTGCAATCTAATTTCATAACACTTTTCACTGATCTCAAAAGAAATTCTCCTTTCTTCCTATCAGTCGCTCTTAAACCCATGTCTTCCAGCAACTGACAACCTGAACTCTATATTTTCCCTAGAGAAGTGTGAACATTGAACCTGGAAAATTTAATAGGAACTCTTCACATGATGGTATACTAGAAATTGTCTATCTATGGCCTGATTCAAAAGAAGGGTAATTATAAAAACTGAATAAGCGCAGCTAGGAATGGTGTGATGTATCTGCATTCCTACTACTTGGAAGGTGGGAAAAGGGGGGTGGAGTTCAATGTCATCTTCCGTTACACAGGGAGTTTGAAGTCAGTCAAATGTATAGAAAAGTATCTTAGGAAACAAAATAGAAGAACCAAAAATATAGAGCAAGAGAAAGAAAAGAGCTCTATTCCAAAGAGAAAGAGCTTCAGAAATTAAAAGGGAAGTCTTAGAGAACACAGGAACTGTGTTGAAAAATGATGAATGATTCTGAAAAGAAGTAAACCGTCCCAAAAGCAACTCCAGCTACATTGCAACCTAGATATGGAGGGAAACAGAAGCCTAATAAGCTTAGTGAAAAGAGATTGGCAGCTGTAATATTTTCATGAGAATGCCCATAGTTCTCATATATCTTAAATACAGTTGTATGTTTGGTGAGACAATAATTTTTCTACTAGACAGGTCAACAGTACAGAGGAAACTATTTTGTCAGTTATATGATTTGGCAGATAGTAACCAGACATTATTTTGGTAAGGAATCTACTATTTACAATTGAGTTTCCCTGGGAGTCTATGAACAATTCAGGAACATGCTTTTAAAAATGTATTTCTATGAGAATTTTATACATGCATATAATGTATCTTTAACAAGTCCACCCTTCATTCTTCTCCTCTAGTTTCTGGGATACCATCTATGACCACTTTTCCCTCTTAACTTCATGTACTGTTTTTTGAAGTCATTGCAGCCACTTACTGTTATCCATACATATATGGTGGGTGTTATCCACTGGAGCCTGGGCGTTTTCTTGGGAACTGTATCCCTGAAGAAAACCAATTGTCCTTCTCACAGCAGGAAATATCTCCTCAGCTAGTCATGGGACTTCCTAAGGGCCTCCATCTTCTAATGGAATTTTGACTTTGATGATCTTGTGCAGGTCTTATACATAAAGTCCCAGACAAGGTGAGTACCCAAAAAGCACTGTTTTGTAATGGTACTCTACGATCTCTGGCTCTTACAATCTTTCCATGTCCTATTCTGTGATGAGTCTGATTTTAACTTGCCTCAGTGCCAGGGCAAGACACAACATTGGGAAGTAATTGTGAAGATTAAAAGGGACACACATTGACATGTCAAAAGGTTTGTCTCATGCAATGAAATTCCTAAGGAAAAGAAATTTCACTTTGCACACCTGGTAATGTATCTTATCAATATAGAATAACAATGGGGTTGGAAAATTCGGAATCTGAATTCTGTGGGTAGATCACTTTTAGAGCTAGCTACCCATTGACTGCTAGAGTCTGTGAAGTGCATCTCTTCTATAGAAAAATAAATACCTAGGTGATTTTGAAACTATAAAGACAAATTCTGTGCCTAGACAGATTTCATTGCTGTGGTTATGTCCCATACACTCAATAAAAGTGGAAGACATCCTGTAGCAAGATTGTTAGTCAGTACAGGGAAAAAGGAGTCCTGGGAGGCTGAAAGAACCTATGGAGCCCACAGACTTCACAGCTAAGTGTAAATAGCTAGTGGGTTCCAACTTGGTATGCAAAGAATGCAGCTACTAAGCTGAAGAAAACTATGGTGGACATGGGACATTTGTTCAGTTCAGGCGTAATCCCAGCATAACAGAAAGAAAAGATAAGGATTCAGAAATACCTTTGGCCTTCCACCTCTGTACAGAACCAACAGTTTCCAATTTTAAGAATCTAAAATAAGAATTGAAATATATAAAACTCTGGAGGATTTAAAAAATTACTTGTAAAACTGCTTACTCATCCCATAGTATATACAGATGAGCTGCTGCTAAAATCCCTTCCCTAGAAGGGGCATAAATCAACATCTACCCTCCCACCAAGATTCCAACAACATGATTACACCAAAATTTATACTGATAAACAAATAAATTGGATTTACTTATAGATTATAGGTGAGGGGTTAGTTACAGGGGTGCAGGCACTCCTTCCTAAACTAGTTACACTCAAAAAGCTTCAACCAACATCAGAAATGCATTGCCTGTAGCCCCATAGATAAATAGATCTCTCCTCTCGTCTTCCTTGACCTCTATATTCAAGACTTGGCCCGAGGCTATGTATACAGTAGTGACAATCATTGACAAGACAACTGGACTAGTTCACTCCTCCAAGTCTCAGATGAAAGCTAATAAAATTTAAGGTAAAAGTAAGCAAAAATAGACAACAAAAATTGCAATATAAATGAAAAAGTCATACATATAAAAAAGACTTCTGTAAAGGAAATGAAACAATGGCTGACTCAAATAAAATGTACAGTGGAAAGCATCATTAACATACAAGACCAAGTAAAAGAATAAGTTTCATGGGTGGAGGAAAATTAGAGACAAAAGTACATTAAAGATGTGTGAAAAAAAAGTTAGGAAATGTGATCAAAACTTCCAAAATTCTATTGTAAATTATTTATTGGATCAATCCCAAGAATCTATTGTACAGAAGAATGTGCTGAGAAACTCAAGAGATGGGAAATGTCACCAATTAAATTATAGCAAAAAATTAAAATTGAGCAAAGAATGAATATTCAAACTCAAGGTACCCTTGCAATGACAAATAAATATCAGCGAAAGCCAGAATAGAGCATGTCACAACCAAAATATCAAAAATATAAATGAAAATAATCTTAAAAATTGAAATGGAAAAATATGAATCATATATAAATGCAGAAATGTTATAATAATATCAGATCATCATCATCATCTATCCTCTAAAGAAAGCAAGTATAAGATGGTTTATGAAACCCTGAAAGTAAATAATTGAAAACTTATATCTATGTAGAATGGAACTATGTTAAAAAATGGTAGCGAAATATGAACATTTCATGACTTGAACAAACTATGGAAGTTAATGATCACCAATCCCATGCTGCATTATGTTCCCACAGGACTATTATTCACCAGAAAGTAGTCTCGATCATAAGACCAACAAATAAGAATTAATTTGATGAGCCAGGCGGTGATGGCACACACCTTTAATCCTCCCAGCACTTGGGAGGCAGAGGCAGGCAGATTTCTGAGTTGAAGGCCAGCCTGGTCTACAGAGTGAGTTCCAGGACAGCCAGAGCTACACAGAGAAACCCTGTCTCGGAAAAAACAAAAATCAAAAAACAAAAAAAAGAATTAATTTGATGAAAAGAATATATGAGTTAAAGGCAGCTTGTAAGGAATACATCATGTTATCTAAGTAGCACAGCACAAAATTAACATTTAAAATTAATGGGTTATCTGTATTACAACTGCTATCATGCAAAGAACTCTGGGTGAGAGGAGGAATTCATTACAAACAACTTCAAAAATACCTAACCAAAGAGATCAAAGACATCTATAATAAAACTTAAAGTCATCAATGTAATAAATTTTAGTAGACACACGAATTTAGAGAGATCTCCCTGATTAAATCATAAGAAAAAGAAGACTATATAGCCTGAGAATAATCTTAGCCAAACATTCATAAGGCAAGACATTAATATCTTGAACATATAAAAACTCTAAAAATTAAACAAATTCCTCTAAATAATTCCATCAATAAATAGGCTAGTAAAATAACTGAATAGATATTTTCAAAAGATAAAAAACACAAATGTCCCAATATTTCAAGTGTTCGTTATTCTCACCCATCAGGGGAAGGCAATTTAAAACTGGCTTTGATTCTATTTCTCACATCCAAAATGGCCAACATTAAAAAAAAAATGATGGTTGTTGGCAAGGATATGGAGAAAGATGAACTTTAATGGATTGCTTCTGAGAATATAAAGTGGGTCATCCATCCATTATGGAAGTCAGTGTAAAAATTACTCCAAAATGCAAATGAATAAAACTGCCATAGACCCCAGTTGTACTACAGCTTTGTATATACTTGAGGAATTCTAAGTCAGAAAAGAGAAACATGGACACCCATATTTATTTCTTTAATGTTCAAATCTTCTTTAAGTAATTCAATCAAACCAGATATACATCCACAGATGAGATACCATAATTTTCATACATATACACTATGGATAATTTCAATGCAATATACCAGTGTTGCACTCTTACCTCATTGCATGTACAAAATTAATACAAAATAAATAAAAACATAAATAATAAAGATAAAATTAAAAAAATCTTTAGAGGAACATAGGCAGGTATTGTGAGTCAACCTAATGACTTCCTTCTGAAGTTTCGCGTTATCTTCAAATGTGTTTGCTTGGTTTCGTTTGGTTGGTTTTTGCTCACATGAAAGCAAAGTATGGATACACTTGCACTTGGAGCCTCTTGCAGTGTATGGCATTGAGAATAAGAGGAATGGGGTCTTTTCTTCCTCAGAACTACTCCTATTACCATCACAGCTGCAAAAGAAAAAATAAAAAATAAAACAGAATTGTGGCTGTGAGTGAATTAGACTACATTCTCTCAGCTTGCAATCAGTTTTTTTTTTCTGGCAATGCTATTGTATCTTCATCTATTCATTTCCGATACAATGTGCTATTGAGCAAAAATGGAATATCCAGGAATATTTGTCAAAGTTCCTACATAATGAAAAAATTGTTTGTAATTTTTGTCTCTGTGGATGTAAAAATACTTCTGCATTTGATGCCCTGGCTCACGTTCCACTATTAGGGTTATTCAAAAAAACACTTTTAGTTCAATCAGAGTTAGGGCAGACTCTGCAATGTTTACTGGATGTTTTGGTAGTCAGTATGTTGCAACATTACAATATGTTTTCTTAGCAGGACTAAATGAAATTGCAGTGAATTAAAAATGCAAAAAAAGTAAAAGCATACAAGTTGTGCAGTTAGACACTGAAGCTATCCAAATCAATGAAAGGAAAGGAACCAGACAAAGCCTTCATGGGTTATAGAATAGAATGAAAAAATGGAACTAAGAGTACTAATCACAAGTATTAATAGGGACTTATCATTTATTAACAGTCTATCCAACTTTTGCCTTAATATTGAAAATTTTGATTTTCTAAACAAAATAAGATAATGACTCATATTTCCTTTTTTAAAAACTTGGAGTGGACCTCCACTGCTGGTGGGAATGCAAGCTGGTACAACCACTCTGGAAATCAGTATGGCGGTTCCTCAGAAAACTGGGCGTGATACTTCCGGAGGACCCAGCCATACCACTCCTGGGAATATACCCAGAAGATTCACCAGCATGCAATAAGGATACATGCTCCACTATGTTCATAGCAGCTTTATATATAATAGCCAGAAGCTGGAAAGAACCCAGATGTCCCTCAACAGAAGAATGGATACAAAAAATGTGGTATATATACACAATGGAGTACTATACAGCCATTAGAAACAATGAATTCATGAAATTCTTAGAGAAATGGATGGAGCTGGAGAATGTCATACTAAGTGAGGTGACCCAGTCTCAAAAGAATACCCATGGTATACAGTCACTGATAAGTGGATATTAGCCTAGAAGATTAGAACACCAAAGACATAAATCACATATCAAATGATGTCTCACAAGAAGAAAGGAGTGGACACTGGTGCTAGAATGGACCAAAACATCATTGTGGGAGAGTACAAGAACAGTAAAGTGGGAGGGGGTGGATGCGGGAGCAGGGGGAGGGAAAAGGACATGTGGGACCTTTGGGGGTGGGGAACCAGAAAAAGGGAAATGAATTGTAAATATAGAATATATACAATAAAAAAAAAACAAAAAAAAAACCTTGGAGTGGAAAGATAGTTGAGAAGCTCGATTTTGAACACCCAAATGATGCCTGAAAACTATCTGTAAAGGTAGTCCCACATTGTCTCACACTCTCTTCTGTCCTCCGTGGGTACTGCATGTATGTGATACAAATACATTTAGACAAGCATGCATACATATAAAACAAAGATCTCAAGGAAAAAAAAGCCTTAAATGTATGACTGCATGATAGGATGATGAGATGGTGGGAGACCAAACCAACCTGCTACTCCTATCAATTATAGGGTACTTTTACATCTAGAGGGATAAGTAAGAATGAATGTATTCACAGATCTGAGATAAATTGGTCAGATGATGAAGACACAGGCTGTTTTGCTGATGTAAACATAAACGGTACAGTTCTTTAGAACTGCATGTTTTCACAGCTGTTCATTTAGTTAAATAAAAGAAAATGCAAATTGCCATGCCCATAAAGTGAATGCAAGTGTGCTCAAGGTTGCTGACAAAGTGTACAAGTTCAGAACTCTAACAATTAAAGAACAACAACAGAGCAGCAACAATGCCTTCTGTCTTATTGGATGGGAGATGTGATTTCAACAATTTGTAGGAATCCATTTTTCTGTGAGCAAACCAGTCAAACGACCTATTTCAGGAACATCTGGGCAATAATGTGTTCACTGATATCTGAGGCAGAGACAAGCTTGTAGTTATTAAGTCTAGCAATAAGTTAGATAAGGATATCAAGTAATATATAAACTTCTCTTGTCTTTTTTTCTTCTCATATCCTTTTCTGATATTACAGTGGATCATTTTATTCCTTGTGAGCAAAATAAAAATGCTATAATTCCACGACTCAGTCCTCATCTTCCTATCGTCTACTTTGCAGTCTCCCTAGAACCTTCCATTCATGCCAATGGAATCAATTATCATCTGTATGCAGTTAATTTCCACATTCTGAGTTCCAAATTGGAGATTTCCTTTTTTTTCAATTCAGAGCAAGTTTCCATCTGTCTCCCCAATATCACTTTGTAAGTGCTGAAATACTGTTGCAAATTCAGCTTGCCTCAATATAATCCCATCACCTCGTCCCCTCACCTTGTTCTCTCACCTGTGTCTCTAGAAATCTCATCTCTTTAAATAGCACTATCACTTAGCAATTTAGGCATGCCACAAACTTCAGGCTCCTCTTTGATATTTCCATCTCAATAGATTATTTATTACAAATATAAGCATAACTTAAACCAACAGAGTAACATCTAGTTTAGTATTTCCTTTTGAGTCCACAGTAATTTGGATCTAAGAGTCTAGTAAGCAAAGATACAAGAGACTTAAACTAACCAGGCCTATCTTCTCTATATTTAGTCACCAGTATTTGTTCATAATTCATTCCCAAAGGGAATGGGAAGGGAACATGTACTGAAGGGGAATTGTTAAAACTGGGCTGTATTCCCAGAGAGCTAATTTAAAAATGTTGAGATCTTAATTACCTCTCACTTTCAAATGTGAGACAGGTAGATCCCTATAAACTGAAGGTCAGCTTGGTCTACACAGTGAGTTCCAGGCCAGCCAGGCCTGTATAGTAAAACTCTAATTCAAAAATAAATGAAAGTGCTGAAAAAAGGGCACTAAGAATTCATTCATTAAGATACCTGCCAGAAAGTATGGCTAGACACCTCTGGAAGATATCACTGACATTTCCAATTTGTAAGTCAGCAATTTTGTGGCTCTTCCAGACCCTGGCTTCCTGGTTTGCTTTAGAGGACAAGTACAGTGAGAATAAAGAAGTCAGATTCAAGCAATTCCTGCAGTGTAGTTGGCTTCTTTGCAGGTTTCCTTCAACAAAAGTGTACTGGGACACTGGCTCTGAACCATGTTGTGAGAATCTCTTACTTTGTCCGATATGCTTCCTATATTTGTGGATCATGGACAACTTAAGGTCAATAGGCTAACTTACGTGCTATGGACAGCTAGCATGCAGGTAGTGAGAGGGTAAATGATGCTAAATTGTAAATGAATTCGTTCAATATTCTAACAGTCTTTCATTGACGTGAGGGCCTTGATATTGGAATATCACCATTCTTCATAGAAACATTGAAAGACTTTTTACTGTCCCTGATTCTAAGAATCACAATGTTGTCTCAGTCACACTAGCAATCAATGCTTTCACAGTCTTTAAAAGTCACCCTGATTGGTAAGCAAGAACCATTCACATCAAGAATTTTCTAATCCCAAATAGTATTTAACTATGTAAATAAACACACTCACTGGGCTCCTGTGAAACAAAATTATTGATGTACAAGGCACCCAACAGTTTGATGTCTCTTCTACAGGCAGTCTAAATAACCAGGGGAAAAAAAAAACAGAGAGATGGGAATAACTCCTACTAACAACACGAAGTACTGGACTGCACTTACTGCTGAGAGATGTTCAGTCATGTGTCTATTTGTTACCACCTCCTGTTTACCTCAAAATAAAGTAAAAATTAGGACATGAAGGAGATAAGAAGACTTGGCTCTGTGCAACGATGATTTTTATCCCTAAAACTATCACTAATGGAAAGTTATGCTAGTTAATTGAAAATTGAGATGGATACCATAAAATTGCCCATGTTTTAATAGAAGAAAGTGATGAGAGGCATATGGAATGTATCCAAGACTTCATCAAAATACAAGAAAAAGAGATTCAAGGTGTGGCTGAAGGCAGTTTCTAGATAAGGAATAACAAGCATTTTATGCTTATATCCCCCTGAGTTAGACTCCACATTAAAGAGAAACCAATGCACCTTTATTGCTTCACACATTTCCTTATTGTGGTTCAATTCGTTCAGATGTTATTACCCATTTAGTGGACTGAGAAGTAAAAATGTATAGCTTTTGGGATACTACCATTTTTCTTGTATCACCACTATATTAAGATTAGGAAATCATGCATTGATGTTTTCTTCTTCTTCTTCTTCTTCTTCTTCTTCTTCTTCTTCTTCTTCTTCTTCTTCTTCTTCTTCTTCTTCTTCTTTTTACCTTTTCCCATTTTATTGGCTGAGGAAGATAAAAGAAAATCTCGAACCTTCACCCTCTCACTACCTGCATGCTAGCTTGTCTGTAACACTTATGTTCGCCTATTGACCTTATATTGTCCTTGATCCACAAATCTCAAATCATTCAAATAACTATATAATACATTCTCATATATGTCAAGAATAGAAATACAGTTAAAATTCAATTGTTATCTTACTGGAAACATCCTTCATAGTGAATATATAGCACAGTATTCTTTAGTTGTTATATCAAATCCAAATTTGGTGCATGATATATAGCTCAGAGATTAAGTATAATATGTAAACTGGACACATTTGAGTTATAAAATATGAATATAGTGTGCAGTTCTTCATGACTTACTCTGTAATATGAAGCAAGAGAAAAGGAATTCTCCCAGGTCTTTTTTTTTATTAAACAGTATTCATCTAATCAGTCAAGTTTTGAAAACCTACTTCACAATTTTCTTAAAAATTAGGGTTGAAGCATATCCTTTTCTACCTTTGAAGAAGTACCAAAGAATCACATGTCATTTAAAATTTAAATGTTAATTTTTTTAAAGTTTCAGAATATGGCCCGTGTTACAGGTATATTTACATTCTCAAAGCCTAAATACATATAAAATATTGGTTTTCATAGGACTTCATGTAACAGCTCCAAGATTATCCAATGACTGCAGGTAATATAAATTTTATCTAACAGGAAGGTTGCACTCCAATGTAGAGTCCATCACACTCTTCTCACAATGTGAAATTGCTAGTGCAATTGAAAGTAGAAGCCATGTGCTCCTCCTCAAAGTTGTGTGCACCTTGTCAGTGGCTTAAAACATGTGAAAGAATTTATTTTTACTTCAAATCAGCCCCATGCACAAAATTAATATAAAGTGGAACAAAAGCTAAATGTAATATCCAATTCTATGAAACACTTAAGTAGAAATTATAATCATAAATATTTGGTAATTTTGGTTAGGCAATAGTTTCATCACTATGACCACTAAATCATAAGCAACAAAAATATCAAATATGTCAAAGGGGCATATAATTTAATGCTTTTCTGTGTTAAAGAACACTGTCAATAAAAGAGATACATTGGCTCAGGGGGAAAATTCCTGAACAGAACACCAATAGCTTATGCTCTAAGAGCAAGAATAGACAAATGGGACCTCATAAAATTGCAAAGTTTCTGTAAGGCAAAAGACACTGTCAAAAGGACAAATTGGCAACCAACAAATTGGGAAAAGATCTTCACCAACCCCACATCTGACAGAGGGCTAATATCCAATATATACAAAGAACTCAAGAAGTTAGACCCCAGAAAACCAAATAACCCTATCCAAAAATGGGGTACAGAGCTAACCAAAAACCTTTCACCTGAAGAAATTCGGATGGCTGAGAAACACCTTAAAAAATGTTCAACATCATTAGTCATTAGAGAAATGCAAATCAAAACAACCCTGAGATTTCACCTCACACCTGTCAGAATGGCTAGGATTAAAAACTCAGAAGACATCAGGTGTTGGCGAGGATGTGGAGAAACAGGAACACTCCTCCACTGCTGGTGGGACTGCAAGTTGGTACAAACACTCTGGAAATTGGTCTGGTGGTTCCTCAGAAAACTGGATGTGATACTTCTGGAGGACCCAGCCATACCACTCCTGGGAATATACCCAGAAGACTCCCCAGCATGCAATAAGGATACATGCTCCACTATGTTCATAGCAGCCTTTTTTATAATAGCCAGAAGCTGGAAAGAACCCAGATGTCCCTCAACGGAGGAATGGATACAAAAAACGTGGTATATATACACAATGGAATACTATTCAGCCATTAGAAACAATGAATTCATGAAATTCTTAGAGAAATGGATGGAGCTGGAGAACATCATACTAAGTGAGGTAACCCAGTCTCAAAAGAATACCATGGTATGCACTCACTGATAAGTGGATATTAGCCTAGAATCTTGGGACACCAAAAACACAATCCACATACCAAATGATGTCTGAGAAGAAGAAAGGAATGGACACTAATGCTGGAAAGGATCAAAGCATCAGTGTAGGGGAATACCAGAACAGGGAAGTGGGAAAGGGTGGATGAGAGAGCAGGGGGAGGGAAAAGGGTATGTGGGACCTTAGGGGGGTGGGGAAACAAAAAAAAGGGAAATGAAATGTAAATATAGAATATATCCAATAAAAAAAAGGAAAAAAAGGAGATACTTCACAGGATAAGAAAAAGACTAACAAATTAGAGTATAACTTACAATATATGCAATATATGCACATATCTTATCATTAAATAATAAAAATAAAAATGGCAAAAGATGTGAATAGATACATCTCCAAAAATGGTGGACAAGGAAGCAAGAAAGTTACAACATTTTGAGAAACTATATATTCAAATGTATTTTTCTATTTTTTCTCCTTCTTGTTTCTTTTCCTATAAGAACACAGTTGAGTGATGCATAAATTACAGCCATACATCAAAATTAATGAATCATTTCACAAGCGAAATGGAGAGTGAGCAAAGTAAGATATATACTAAGCTATGTCATTTGAATAAATAATAAAAATGGTTACTAGTAAACTACACATAAAATTGCAAACATAGAGGGTTAGACTATAAAAACAGAAATACATAAATACTTAACAATTACTTATTTTCCAAAACAACAAGTGGATTATACACAGAAGCAGCACTAAAGATATCCTTTCATCTTTGGTTATAGATAATTTAATATTGTTTTAATATTCTAGAATGATAAATGTCATACATGTAGTATGTTTTATAACAATATGGGTATTTAAATACACATTTTTTTTCACAGAATGAAACATGATGTTCAATGAATGGAAGTTAAAGAAACAAGTAATAACCTGTGACTTCAGAAGTCCTTCAGGTAGTTTGATGCACTTGTATCAATACCCTTTGCATGTAGAAGGTACTCTAAACTCTAGAGAAGATACTTTCTCAAGGAATAAAACCGGACTACTTAAAAGTATTTTGAAGCCGCATACATTTAATAATGTGATTGAATTTTTTGACTCTAACCCTGATGCCTAGATGATGGTGAAAATCCTTTAAGAACTAATAATAAATTTCACAATTTTTAGCAGTTTTCACTGCAGCAACCCAAAGAATTGATGAGGCCTGGAAGAAAGGTCTGCCTTTAAACCAAAAGCAGTACATTCAAGTCACCTTCAAAGGAATCTTCTAGGGCAAACTTCTACCCTTGCATTTATATGCAGTTAATGAGTAGTAGAAATCCCTTTGAGGATTCATAGATACTTTCATTTTCACAGAATCAAAATAAAATTGCAGATTAAATTTGAAGGGCATTCTTCTGCTATTGTTTTTGCTAGCAATCCATGCATGAAGAACAATGGCCTCTATGTCAATATATAGTTTAAATTATTGAAATGACAAATTTATAAACTTGCATTTCTCCCCAAGAATTTGACACAGCTTCTGAACCCTTGTAATATCTTATAACATGTCAGTTTAACACTGGTGTGTATAACTTTTGAATATAGAGACAAAGACTGGCAAGAAATTTACATGCACAGGAGGAGCTTTGAAAGTAATTGGTAAATGTTTATTTTAGTAATTGAATTTTAAAAGATACACGTTTCCTATATAAAGTTTAAGATGCTAGACAAACTTTCTTCTCTAATGCATAATTTTAAATTTTATTCAATGTTAGATCTTTTCATACAATATATTCTCATCAGGGTTTCTCTTCTCCTATCTCTTTCTAGAATCTTCCCACTTTTCCACCCACCCAAATTCACAACCTTTCTTTCTTTTTCTTATTTGCAACCAGACAGGCATCCATATCAACAATCAGAAAAGAACAAAACCAATAAGCAGAAAAAAAAACCAAAGGAAAAAACAAGAAGCACATAGAGATTCAGAGACACACATTCTCACAAACAGAAATCCCATAACAATACAAAATCAGAAGACAAACTATAACAAAATATTTGTAAGGTTAAAAAAAGCCTTTGGAATGTAGACAGAATATAGAAAATAAAATAAAAAAAAACAGACAATCCATTTTGAAACAAATTAAATTATATTAAATTAAAAACATTACAAAACATGACTGAGTCCATCCATTTTGTGTTTCCATCTACTGCTGAGTATGAGGCCTGTCCTTAAGTATAGTTTGCCCCAGTGAGACTCTATTGGAGAAAATTAATTTTTCCTTTGCAAGCAAGTATTGGTTGTAAGTTTCTTCTGGGTTAGGGATGGGAGCTTTTGTTCATTTCCCCTCTCAGCACTGGAAGCCCAACTGATATAGATCTGTGTAAGCCCTGTGCACTCTTTCAGAATCTCTTTGAATACTTATGTGTGTCATCCTTGTTTTATCTAGAAGGCTTTGTTTTCTTGATATATTTGTCCCCACTGGCTCTTGCAATCTTTCTGGTTCTTTCTGTGAAAAGTTCCATGATTCCTGAGTAGAGAGGTCTGCTGGAGACATCCCATACTAGACTAAGTGTTCCAAGGCTTCTCACTCTGCAAACTGTCCAGTTGTAGATCTGCCACATTGTAAGGATGATGGTATCCTATGTCCTATAGAAGCTTTCCAGTTTCATGAGACCCATTTATTAATTATTGATCTTAGTGCCTGTACTGTGTCCTCAGAAAGTCTCCTCCTGTGCCAGTGTGTTCAAGGCCATTCCCCGCTTTCTCTTCTATCAGATTTATGGTATCAGGTTTTATGTTAAGGTCTTTCATCCATTTGATGTAATAGCATGGATCTATTTGTACGTTATATATGCTGCCAACCAGTCTAACCAACACCATTCTAAAGTAATGTCTTTTTTCCCCCAGTTTGTATTTGTAGGTTCTTTATCAAAAATCAGGTGTCCACAAAGTGTGGATTCATATCTGTGCATTCAATTCAATTCCATTTATCAATGTTTGGCAGTACTAGAGATTTAAGTGAGTTTGCACAGTTTAATGTTAATTTGAACACTATACTTAAAAAAAGGTATTCCAGAAGAATATGGGAGTATATCAGTGACAAGACAAGGAATGTTAAATATTTTATAGGCCCTGCTTAAGAATTCTAGACCAGTGGTTAATAGATGCTACAGAATGCACCCTTTGAAGCTCACATCTGTCTAATTCATTATCTTCAGGTGTTTTTTTTCTTTGTTTTTGTGTGTTTTATTTACTCCTCTGCTTGGTATCTACAACTTCCTTCAAGCACTTCAAATATCTCTGAGGCTAAGTGCTTCCATTCCCTCTAAGGCCAAGTAATGAAACCCAGCTAAAAGAACATAACTCACATACAGGCAACAGTTTATGGGATAGGTCCTATTCTAGTTGTTTAGGACCCACATGAAGACCAAGCTGCAGATCTGCAAGGAGGCCTAAGTCCAGCCTGTGTCTGCTCTTTGGTTGGCTTTTCAGGTTCTGAGAGCACCAAGGGTCCAGGTGAGTTGATTCTTTTGGTCTTCCTGTGGAGTTCCTATCTCTTTCAGGGCTCTCAGTTCTTCCCCCAACTTTTCTATACATGTCCCCGAGTTCCATCCAACGTTTGGCTGTGGGTCTCTGCAACTGTTTTAGTCAGTTGCTGAGTAGAACCTCTCAGAGGACAGTCATGCTGGGCTCTTCTCTACAAGCATAACAGAGTATCATAAATAGTGTCAGGGATTGGTTGCCCATGCAATAGATCTCAAGTTTGGCCAGTCATTGGTTAGTCATTCCTCCAGTCTCTATTCTATGACCTGCCCTGCATTACTTTAAGAGAGGAAAATTTGGGGGTTGAAAGTTTTGTGGGTGGGCTAGAGTCCTTGTTGCTCCACTGAGGCTCCTGCCTTCCTGCAGGAGGTTCCCTCTTCAGGTTCCATATCCCCCATGTTGAAAGTGACTAAGATTACTCTCATTGATTCTTGGGTGTCTCCTTTTTTTTTTGATTTTTTTTAATGTATATATTCTATATTTACAATTCATTTCCCTTTTTCTGGTTCCCCACCCCCAAAGGTCCCACATGTCCTTTTCCCTCCCCCTGCTCCCGCATCCACCCCCTCCCACTTTACTGTTCTTGTACTCTCCCACAATGATGTTTTGGTCCATTCTAGCACCAGTGTCCACTCCTTTCTTCTTGTGAGACATCACTTGATATGTGATTTGTGTCTTTGGTGTTCTAATCTTCTAGGCTAATATCCACTTATCAGTGACTGTATACCATGGGTATTCTTTTGAGACTGGGTCACCTCACTTAGTATGAAATTCTCCAGCTCCATCCATTTCTCTAAGAATTTCATGAATTCATTGTTTCTAATGGCTGTATAGTACTCCATTGTGTATATATACCACATTTTTTGTATCCATTCTTCTGTTGAGGGACATCTGGGTTCTTTCCAGCTTCTGGCTATTATATATAAAGCTGCTATGAACATAGTGGAGCATGTATCCTTATTGCATGCTGGTGAATCTTCTGGGTATATTCCCAGGAGTGGTATGGCTGGGTCCTCCGGAAGTATCACGCCCAGTTTTCTGAGGAACCGCCATACTGATTTCCAGAGTGGTTGTACCAGCTTGCATTCCCACCAGCAGTGGAGGAGTGTTCCTCTTTCTCCATATCCTCGCCAACACCTGATGTCTTCTGAGTTTTTAATCTTAGCCATTCTGACTGGTGTGAGGTGAAATCTCAGGGTTGTTTTAATTTGCATTTCCCTAATGACTAGTGATGTTGAACATTTTTTAAGGTGTTTCTCAGCCATCCGAATTTCTTCAGGTGAAAAGACTCTGTTTAGCTCTGTACCCCATTTTTGGATAGGGTTGTTTGTTTTTCTGGGGTCTAACCTCTTGAGTTCTTTGTATACATTGGAGATTAGCCCTGTGTCGGATGTGGGGTTGGTGAAGATTTTTTCCCAATTTGTTGGTTGCCGATTTATCCTTTTGACAGTGTCTTTTGCCTTACAGAAACTTTGTAGTTTTATGAGGTCCCATTTGTCTATTCTTGCTCTTAGAGCATAAGCAATTGGTGTTCTGTTCAGGAATTTTTCCCCTGAGCCAATGTCCTCAAGGGTCTTCCCCAGTTTCTTTTCTATTAGTTTTAGTGTGTCTGGTTTTATGTGGAGGTCTTTGATCCTCTTGGAGTTGAGCTTAGTGCAAGGAGATAAAAGTGGATCAATTCTCATTCTTCTGCATGTTGACCTCCAGTTGAGCCAGCACCATCTGTTGAAAAGGCTATCTTTTTTCCACTGGATGTTTTCAGCTCCTTTGTGGAAGATCAATTGGCCATAGATGTGTGGGTTCAATTCTGGGTCTTCGATCCTATACCATTGATCCGCTTCCCTGTCACTGAACCAATACCATGCAGTTTTTAATACCACTGCTCTGTAATATTGCCTGAGGTCCGGGATATTGATTCCCCCAGAAGTTCTTTTGCTGTTGATGATAGTTTTAGCTATTCTGGGTTTTTTGTTATTCCAGATGAATTTGAGAATTGCTCTTTCTAGCTCTATGAAGAACTGAGTTGGGATTTTGATGGGAATTGCATTGAATCTATATATTGCTTTGGGCAAGATTGCCATTTTGACTATATTAGTCCTGCCAACCCACGAGCATGGAAGATTTTCCCATTTTCTGATGTCTTCTTCAATTTCCCTCTTCAGAGACCTGAAGTTTTTGTCGTATAAATCTTTCACATGTTTGGTTAGCGTCACTCCAAGATACTTTATATCATTTGTGGCTATTGTGAAGGGTGTCATTTCCCTAATTTCTTTCTCGGCCTGCTTATCCTTCGCGTATAGGAAGGCTACTGATTTACTTGAGTTGATTTTATAGCCAGCCACTTTGCTGAAGTTGTTTATCAGTTGCAGGAGTTCTCTGGTGGAGGTTTTTGGGTCACTTAAGTAAACTATCATATCATCTGCAAATAGTGATAGTTTGACTTCTTCCTTTCCGATTTGTATCCCTTTGACTTCCCTCTGTTGTCGAATTGCTCTAGCTAGTACCTCAAGTACTATATTGAAGAGATATGGTGAGAGGGGACAGCCTTGTCTAGTCCCTGATTTTAGAGGGATTGCTTCGAGTTTTTCTCCGTTTACCTTAATGTTGGCTACTGGTCTGCTGTATATTGCTTTTACTATGTTTAGATATGGGCCTTGAATTCCTGTTCTTTCTAGGACCTTTAGCATGAAAGGATGCTGAATTTTGTCAAATGCTTTTTCAGCATCTAATGAGATGACCATGTGGTTTTTTTCTTTGAGTTTGTTTATGTAGTGGATTACGTTGATGGATTTCCGTATATTGAACCATCCCTGCATCCCTGGGATGAAGCCAACTTGATCATGGTGAATGATCATTTTGATGTGTTCTTGAATGCGGTTGGCAAGTATTTTGTTTAGTATTTTTGCATCGATATTCATAAGAGAAATTGGCCTGTAGTTCTCTTTCTTAGTTGGATCTTTGTGAGGTTTTGGTATCAGGGTAATTGTGGCTTCATAGAATGAGTTGGGTAGTGTTCCTTCAGTTTCTATTTTGTGGAATAATTTGAAGAGTATCGGTATCAGGACTTCTTTGAAGGTCTGATAGAATTCTGCACTAAAACCGTCTGGTCCTGTGCTCTTTTTGGTTGGAAGACTGTCTATGACCCCTTCTATTTCTTTGGGGGTTATGGGTCTGTTTAGACGATCTATTTGATCCTGGTTTAATTTTGGTATTTGGTAGCTGTCGAGGAAATTGTCCATTTCCTCCAGATTCTCCAGTTGTGTTGAGTATAGGTTTTTGTAGTAGGATCTGATGATTTTTTGAATTTCCTCAGTTTCTGTTGTTATATCTCCCTTTTCATTTCTAATTTTGTTAATTTGAATACTGTCTCTGTGCCCTTTAGTAAGTCTGGCTAGGGGTTTATCTATCTTGTTGATCTTCTCAAAGAACCAGCTCCTGGTTTTGTTGATTCTTTGTATGGTTCTTTTTGTTTCAACTTGATTGATTTCAGCCCTGAGTTTGATGATTTCCTGTCTTCTACTCCTCCTGGGTGAAATTGCTTCTTTTTGTTCCAGAGCTTTCAAGTGCGCCATTAAGTTGCTGGTATATGCTCTCTCCTGTTTCTTTTTGGAGACACTCAGGGCTATGAGTTTTCCTCTAAGCACTGCTTTCATTGTGTCCCATAGATTTGGGTATGTTGTGCCTTCATTTTCATTAAGTTCTAAGAATTCTTTGATTTCTTTCTTTATTTCTTCCTGGACTAAGGTATCATTGAGTAGAATATTGTTCAGCCTCCAAGCGTATGGGGATTTTCTGTTGTTTTTGTTGCTATTGAAGAACACTCTTACTCCATGGTGATCTGATAAGAGGCATGGGATTAGTTCGATCTTTTTATATTTGTTGAGATCTGTCTTGTGTCTAATTATATGGTCGATTTTGGAGAAGGTACCATGAGGGGCTGAGAAAAAGGTATAGTCTTTTGCTTTAGGGTGTCTCCTTTATCGAAGGACTCTGTCATGTTTTTTTGGAGATGACACCCACTTCCCCATCCCTGTCAGATGTAGATTTCCATTCATTCTCATTGTCATCTGGTCATCTCTCCTGTCCCTCCCCACACCTGATCCAAGACCCTCCATTCCCATCCCCATCCCCTTTCCCACCCAGTTTCCTCCCTCTGTCTATTTTATTCCCCTGGAGCGTGGGCTATCCCAAAAGCTGTTCCCTGTATGTTCTTCTAGTTAGGCAGCCTTTTCTGGCCTCAGAAAGAATATGCCTAGCATCACAGAGACTTGATGTGTGAGGGGGAACATGTATGGGTCCCCCATCCATTCAGAGTAAAAGGGGAGGAGGGAGAGGGGAAGGAACTCAGGAAAGGTTACCAGGAGGGAGACAGTGAGCAAGATGTAAAGTATATAAGGTGAAAAAATGATTACAAAATCAAGATTCCATAGGTATGTGAGTTAATTACTGGGTCTTCCATTTGATTCCAGTGCTTACCCTATTTGTTTCTGTACCAATACCATGCAGTACTTATCACTGTTGTTCAGTAGTGCAGCTTGAAGTCAGGGATGGTGACTCCTCTGGAAGATATTTTATTGTTCAGGATTATTTTGGCTATCGTGGGATTTTTGTTTTTCCATATGAAGTTGATAATTGTTATTTCAAAGTCTATAAAAATTTTGTTGGAATTTTGATGGGGATTACATTAAATTAGTAGATTTCTTTTGGTAAGATGGTCATTTTCACTATGTTAATTTTACCTATCCATGAGTATGGGAGATTTTTTTCCATCTTCTGATATCTTGTTCAATTTCTTTCTTCAGGGAATTGAAGTTCTTGTCATAAAGCTCTTTTGCCTGCTTAATTAGAGTTATACCAAGATATTTTACATAATTTTTAAAGAGTGTTGTTTTCCTATTTTTTTCTTGGCCTTTTTATCATTTGTATAAAGGAGGGCTACAGATTTGTTTGAGTTAATTTTATATCCAGCCACTTTATTGAAGGTGTTTATCTGCTGTAGGAGTTCTCTAGTAGAATTTTGGGCTTGCTCATTTATAACACTCTATCTTCCAAAAATAGCGATACTTTGACTTCTTCCTTTCCAATCTGTGTTCACTTGATCTCCTTTAATAGTCTTATTTCCCTGGCTAGAACTTCAACTATTAAATTGAATAGATAGGGAGAGAATGGCCAATCTTCTATTGTCCCTGATTTTAATTTAATTGCTTTATGTTTCTCTCCATTTAGCTTATGTTGTCTGTGGTTTGCTACATATTGTATCAGTTATGTTTAGGTATTTGCCTTGTATCACTAATCACCCTAAGGCTTTTAACATGGATGGGGGAGTGGATTTTGTTAAAGACCTTTTTGGCATCTAGTAGGATGTTCATGTGTACTTTTTTCTTTCAGTCTGTTTACCTGGTGGGTTGTGTTGCTGGATTTTCCTATACTGAAACATCCCTGCATCCCCAGGATAAAGTCTACTTGATCATGGTGGATGATAATTTTGATGTGTTCCTGGATTCTGCTTGCGAGCATTTTATTGAATATTTTTATTGGATATATTCTTTATTTACATTTCAAATGTTTCCTCCTTTCCTGGTTCCCCCATCACGTGAAAATGCCATAAGTCAATTTCCCTTCCCCCAATCAACCCTCTCCTGCTTTCCTGTCCTGGTATTCCTCTACACTATAGCATCAAGCCTTCCCAGGACCAAGGACCTCTCTTCTCATTGATGTCCAACAAGGCCATCCTCTGCTATATATGTGGTTGGAGCTATGAGTAACATCATGTGTACTCTTTGGTTGATGTTTTTGTCCCTCTGGGAGTACTGTGTGACTCATATCATTGTTCTTCCTATGGGGCTGCAAACCCCTTCAGCTCCTTGAATCCTTTCTCTAGCTCCCTGATTGGGGACCCTGTGATCAGTTCAATGGCTGGCTAAGAGTGTTCCCCTCTGTATTTATCATGCACTACCAGAGCCTCCCAGGTGACAGCTATGTCTGGCTACAGTCAGAAAGTCCTTGTGGGCATCAATAATAGCGTCTGGGTTTTGTAACTGTATATGGGATGGATTCCCAATGTGAGTTAGCATCAATGTGCATAAGAGAAATCTGTCAAAAGTTACCTTTCTTTGTTGAGTCTTTGTGTGGTTTGTTATCAGGGATACTTTGGATTCATAAAATGAGTTTGGCAATGTTCCTTCTGTTTCTATTTTCTGTAATAGTCTGAGGAGTTTTGTATTAGCTCTTCTTTGAAGGTCTGATAGAATTCTTTACTAAAAACATTTGGTCCTATGATTTTGGGTGTGTTTGGGGGGTGTTATAAGGCTGTTTAAATACTTTACCTGATCTTGATTTAGTTTTATGGCACATGCCTTTAATCCCAACACTTGGGAGGCAGAGGCAGGCAGATTTCTGAGTTAGAGGCCAGCCTGGTCGACGAGTGAGTTCCAGAACAGCCAGGGCTACACAGAGAAACCCTGTCTCGAAAAACCAAACCAACCAAACAAACAAAAAGTGAATGGTATTTGTCTGGAATTTTTTTCTGTTTTTTATATTCCAGGACAATGTTTGAAAATCAATTTTCTGCAAAAAGCAAAATAATAAATGACTTAAATTGTATGAGCTAAAGGGCATTGATTCTGAGTGTCTATAATCATTCCAAATGCAGAAACAGTTATTATACTATGAACTAAGTGAAAACAGGGGCAGATGTGACACATTAAAAAGCCAATGTGAGATACAGAAGTTAGCCAAGTTATATTCCCTTTTATCTTCTCATAAGCTCTGGTTTCTGAAGAAACTAGAGAGTATAGCATCTGTCTTCAGACTTAGAAGCAGGCTAGGCACATACCAGGACATCCAGGAGGCCTAGATACCTGTTACCCAACCCAATACCTTTATTGTGTATGCTTAAGGCATTTTCTCAAATACAATAAAATAGCATCTGGTTGAAAGTGTATCATGCATTTACCAGGACCAAAGAAAACAATGAGGTAGATTTGTGCTTGTATCCCCACTAGGTAGAAAGCTCTGATGAGCCAAGAAGCATGTCTTATTTATCTTTATATTCTTAGAATCTAGTCCTCCCAACTCCTTGTACATATTATGCACTCAATAATTGCTTGTCAGACTGAATGATACTGAAGTGCTTTGTATCATGTTATTTTGGGTGCCT
This sequence comes from Apodemus agrarius, assembly GCA_964023405.1. Classification (NCBI taxonomy): domain Eukaryota; kingdom Metazoa; phylum Chordata; class Mammalia; order Rodentia; family Muridae; genus Apodemus; species Apodemus agrarius. Next base: position 138,170,572 of record OZ030010.1, on the reverse strand, counting down.
TTTTTTAGGTGACCACTTTTTCTTTTGCAGAATTTAACTCTGTTGTAAGAAACACTCTGAAACCAAAGCCTCCCATTTAAGAATGGAAGGAGGTGTATTTTACTACAGTTGACATCATCATAAGGTGTAAAAGCAATCTTTGTGACATCCTATATTTTCAGCTGGGATTTTCAACAAACTCTTGTTTTCATTTTCTTGAAGAAAAACTATGTAAGCACAGTATTCTCATTGGTCTCACCTGGAGGCTTCTTGTTTGCACATCTTTTTTATAAGCTCAATCATGTCTTACGACTTTTTTCTACTTTATTATTTCATAAAAGAAAGGACAGCTTTCTCTCATGTTGGATGTTCTGTTTTTATGTCCTGTGGGTGAAACTAAATACACAGGTAGCAACTACTCAAAACTTATCTGGATAACTACAATTGAAACTAATCTTCATTTAAGCAGGAATAAAACTGAAATATATGTTCCTCTTAGCAAAAAATAGTCAAGAGCTATTTAGGCATGCCTTATTTTTATCAGTATAAAAGATGTGTTTGTTCCTAGTGTATAATGTATTGATAAGAAGAAAAAAGGAACTAGAACATACACACCCTATGTATGAAGCATTACCATCTTTTTTTAAAAATTTTTTATTGGATATATTCTATATTTACATTTCATTTCCCTTTTTCTGGTTCCCCACCCCCCCAAAGGTCCCACATGCCCTTTTCCCTCCCCATGTTCCCAATCCACCCCTTCCCACTTCCCTGTTCTGGTATTCCCCTACACTGATGCTTTGACCTTTTCCAGCACCAGTGTCCACTCCTTCCTTCTTGTCAGACATCATTTGGTATGTGGATTGTGTTTTTAGTGTCCCAAGATTCTAGGCTAATATCCACTTATCAGTGAGTGCATACCATGGGTATTCTTTTGAGAATGGGTTACCTCACTTAGTATGATGCTCTCCAGCTCCATCCATTTCTCTAAGAATTTCATGAATTCATTGTTTCTAATGGAAGCATTACCATCTTATCAGATAAATTTATGCTTTATGTTCTTCAGTTTCTCCTCTTCTTAAATGGTATTTAAACACAAGCTAACTTCTAGTATTTCACTGTGAAGTCCCAAAATCATTAATACATGTATGTTAGCTGAAGAGATTCTTACACCAAGTACATTCTCAACAAGTATTAGATAATTCTCATTTCCAAATATTTTCTATTGAATTAAAGAATTTTAGTTTAAATAACCAATTTTAATGCTTTCAATTTACTCTTATGATTGGTAGTATTATAAAGTATAAAAGAAGATATTATAATTCTTGTAAATGTCATAAAATAAACAGGAATAATGTACAAGGTCATCTGTGAATGTGAACATTATTAAAATTTTAAATTGTCTTATCCAGTAATTATTTACCACCAACATCTGAGGTTTAAATTTTATTTATATAACACTAAGGTCATTTGTAAAGGAAAAATTATTTCACATTGTTTAAGGAAATCCTCCTTTTAGATGTGATTTAAATAGTAATTGAATGCCAGCATGCTTATAAAATTTGAAATATTCAACTCCAAAGTGATTCATCAGTCACTATGATAGTCATACTTTTTAAACTATCAATACTGTATATTGTTGTTGATTATTTATTGTGTTCATGAGGCAATTTTAAAGGTCTGAATAATTGTTTGCATCTCATACTTCTAGTTATTCTTTTCTACTTCAGTGATGGCTTATTTAAATATGGATGAGAAACCGTCCATGGCCAAGCGGTGGTGGCGCACGCCTTTAATCCTAGCACTTGGGAGGCAGAGGCAGGCGGATTTCTGAGTTTGAGGCCAACCTGGTCTACAGAGTAAGTTACAGGACAGCCAGGGCTACACAGAGAAACCCTGTCTCAAAAAAAAATCGCCCCCCCAAAAAGAAAAAGAAACTGTCCATGGAGAATACTTAATAAAATATGACTGTGAATACAAAGTATACATGACTAATCAAAATAACTACCTATATGAAAACCACAGACATGGAGAATGCAGGCAATAACAACAAAATCCCAAACACAACTTTATCAATTCACCTAAACTGTTATTTCTCAGTAAATAGATGTAAATAGTAAATAGATAAGAAGAGGCAGCTTAGGACCACCAACCAAAGTATACACATGGAGGGAACCATGGCTCCAGATACATATATAGCAGAGGATGGCCTTATCTAATATCAGTGGGAGGGGAAGACCTTGATTCTGTGGAGCTTTGATGTCCCAGCATAGGGGATTTCTGGAAAGGTGGGGCAGCAGTGGGTGGGTAGGTAGAGAAGCACCCTCATAGAGGCAAAGTGGAGGGGGAAAAGGGCTGTTGATATGGGGAGTTATGGAGGGATAACTGGGAATATGGATATCATTTGAGATGTAAACAAATGGAATGATTAATAAAAAAGAAAAGATTCATTTTAAAAATGAATTCAAATTGTAACAAAAATGATCTAATATTTCTATTCAACAAGGAAGTAAATGTATTAATAAAAATAAATTACAGTACTGGAGTGACTGGATGAACAGATAGGCACCTCTTCAATACATAGGTTTTTTTTGTTGTTGTTTTTGTTTAGATTTAATTATTATTATGTATACAACATTATTACCTGCATGTATGTCTTCAGGGTAGAAGAGGGCACTAGATCTCATTACAGATGGTTAAGAGCCACATCTTGTCGTTGCTGGAAATTGAACTCAGGACCTCTGGGAGAGCAGCCAGTGCTCTTAACTTCTGAGCCATCTCTCCAGCCCATAAATAGATTTTTTTGTAACCATCAAAATTGAAATAACTGTGCCATTTGTCCCAATAGCTTGTCATAATGGAAAGTTTTCTTGAAAAAATGATCAATGACTAGAAAAGGCTGCCCTCTCTCTCCATATCTGCAATATAGTACTACCATCCAGTGGAAAAAAAGATAGCCTCTTCAACAAATGGTGCTAGTTCAACTGGAGGTCAACATGCAGAAGAATGCGAATTGATAAACTCTTATCTCCTCATATTAAGCTCAACTCCAAGTGGATCAAGGACCTCCACACAAAACCAGACACACTGAAACTAATAGAAAAGAAACTGGGGAAGACCCTTGAGGACATGGCACAGGGGGAAAGTTCCTGAACAGAACACTAATAGCTTATGCTCTAAGATCAAGAATTGACAAATGGGACCTCATAAAATTACAAAGTTTCTGTAAGGCAAAGGACATTGTCACAAGGAGAAAACGGCAACCAACAACGTGGGAAAAGATCTTCACCAACCCCACATCTGACAGAGGGCTAATATCCAATATATACAAAGAACTCAAGAAGTTAAGACCCCAAAGAAATAAATAACCCTATTAAAAATGGGGTATAGAGCTAAACAAAGAATTTTCCCCTGAGGAAATTCAGATGGTTGAGAAGCACCTTAAGAAATGTAATGTTCAACATCATTAATCATTAGGGAAATGCAAATCACAACAACCCTGAGATTTCACCTCACACCTGTCAGAATGGCTAAGATTAAACACCCAGGAGACAGCAGATATTGTCAAGGATGTAGAGAAAGAGGAACACTCCTTCCCTCCTGGTGGGATTACAAGATGGTACAACCACTATGGAAATCAGTCTGGTGGTTCCTCAGAAAATTGGGCATGGTACTTCCAGAGGACCCTGCCATACCACTCCTGGGCATATACCCAGAGGATTCCCCTGCAGGCAACAAGGACACATGCTCCATTATGTTCATAGCAGCCTTGTTTATAATAGCCAGAAGCTGGAAAGAATCCAGATGCCCCTCAATGGAGGAATGGATAAACAAAATGTGGTATATTTATACAATGGAATACTACTCAGCAATTAAAAACAATGAATTCATGAAATTTGTAGGCAAATGGTTGGAACTGGAAAATATCATCCTAAGTGAGCTAACCCAATCACAAAAGAATACACATGAAATTCAATCACTGATAAGTGGATATTAATTAACCCAGAAGCTCTGAATACTCAAGACACAATTAGCAAATCACATGATTTCCAAGAAAAAGGGAAGAAATGGCCCTGGTCCTGAAAACACTTGATCCAGTATTGTAGAGGAGTACCAGAAACGAGAAATGGGGGGGGGGTTGGGGAATGGGCAGAGGGAAGAGGACTTACAGGACATATGGTGAGGGGGGAACTGGGAAAGGGGAAAGCATTCAGAATTTAAACAAAGGATATAGAAAATTTAAAAAAATTGTAATAATAAAAAAAAGAAAAAAGTGATCAAAACAAAAAAATTAAGAAACATTAAATAGCCAAGACACAACTCACTGAGCACATGAACCTCGAGAAGAAGGAAGATCAAAGTGTGAATGCTTTGATCCTTCTTGGAAATTGGATCAAAATACCCATGACTCACAGCCAACAAATAGAATGAGCATAGAGTCATCAGTGGAGCAGCTAGAGAAAGGACCCAAGGAGCTGAAAGGATTTGCAGCTGTGCAGGAGGAACAATAATATGTACCAACCAGTACCCCCAGAGCTCCCAGGGACTAAGCCACCAATCAAAGAGTATACATGGAGGGACCCATGGCTCCAGCTACATATGTAGCAGAAGATGACCAATTCAGACATTGGTCCTGTGAAGGCTCGATGCCCCAGTGTAGGGCAATGCAAGTCAGGAAATTGGGGGGGGGGATGAACAGAGTGAGGGGGGAAGGGATAGGGGATATTCTGAGGGGTAACGCAGAAAGGGTATGCCATTTGAAATGAAAATAAAGCAAATATCTAAGAAGAAATGAGACCTTTCCTCAAAATGTCAATAAATATTATATGATGCCAAAAAACATATTAAATATTAAGCAGCTCTTGTAACTAATACATACAATAAAGTAAAGCTTGGGAAAGAACTTGAAGTTAGCATTTTATCAGGCACAGTGGGATAGAAACTGTATTAAAAGAAACCCTTTGCATTTTTGAAAAACAAAGTTTCTGACTTAAAATATTACAACTTCTAATATGTTTTAGCAAAACATTTCCTTTTTTAGAAGCAATATAAAGTTGCACTGCATTCCACATACCAAGACATATTTTGTTCAAAAATTGTTTCATGTTCCCATAATTTTATCTTATTTTATTCTCTCTCTCTCTCTCTCTCTCTCTCTCTCTATATATATATATATATATATATATATATATATATATGTGTGTGTGTGTGTGTGTGTGTGTGTGTGTGTGTGTGTGTGTGTGTGTGTGTGCTTAGGACCTGGCTTGGGGGTTATTGACAATTGGATTCCCTCAATCTACAGATGGATGTAAGGCAGGCACCCTGTAGACAGTAAAACTGAGCCCACAGCCTTGGGAAAGGACAAAGTGATTTTTACTGCCGACCTTCTTCTTCAACCCCTTCAGATTATTTTTAGAGCTTTTGCTTTCCATAGAGAAACACCATGCTCAAAACATTGTGTGAAATTAAAAAAGAATGAACCCACAAAGCTCAAAGAAGGGGTTGGGTGGCTACTTACTCTCATTCACTGACTATAAGGATTTTTGTTGATTCCTTGGTCTCTAAATTAGCTTGGTTAAATGAAATTCCCTTTATCAAACAAGAAATACTAAACTTCTGCTCAGACACTTCTCAAATGCCATTTCATATTCTCTACATACTTATTGACTTTCTTGTTTAGAATGGTAGCATTTTATAAGACAGAAAATTTTTTTTTACATAATCCTATTAAATGGTCATGTATAACACCAAGCATTCACACCAGAGGTGAAATAGAATACAGTGTACCAATATGTAAGAAAATACATATTAGTCTTTCTTATACTTTACATTGCTGTGAAGAGACACCATGACCAAGGCAACTTGTCTTAGCCAGGGTTTCTATTCCTGCGCAAATATCAACAACAAGGCCACAATCCTAATAGTACCCCTGTTATAAGGAAAACATTTAATTGGAGCTGCCTTACAGTTTCAGAGGTTCAGTCCATTATCAAGGCAGGAATATGTCAGCATCCAGGATGGCATGGTGCAGGAAGAGTTGAGAGTTCTGCATCTTCATCTGAAGGCTGCTAGCAGAATACTGGCCTCCAGGGAGGCAGGACTTGGGTCTTAAGGACACACCCACAGTGACACACCTACTCCAACAAGACCACACCTACTTAGATGTCCACGCTCATTCCAACCTTGCCACGCTTACTCCAAGGCCACATCTACTCAACAAGGCCACACCCACTCCAACAGGTCCATGCCCACTTCAACAAGGCCACCCCTACTCCAAAAGAGTCACATCTCCTAATAGTGCCACGCTTTGGGCAAAGCATATTCAACCACCACATATATCCTGTGATTCATTTTTCCTTAACGATCTCTTACAAATGACATAAGTGACAAGGTTGGTCTTTTACAGGTACATGGCTTAATCTCACCAACTGCTGATCATGTAAAGGACCAACTATGAACTTGACAATAGCCAATATTTCATATAGAATTGTATCAAATATACAGAAGAGGAACAAGGAGCTTAGTTCAGGAAAACGAGTTCAGAAAATAAGAGACATCAGATTCCCAAAGCAGCACTACCTCATTCTGTATGTTCAGTTCAGTTATGCAGAAATATCGTTTTTTAGTTATTCAATATTATATCAATTTCAGGGTGTTGCTCTTACCATAGGGATCCAAGTAAATTGTAAAACACTAATATGGTATAAAGAAATTGTTGGGTAGAAGTGTCATCCTGTCCTTGGAAATCTAGACAGATCTTATGATGTCTAATTTTATCTATTTTTATGAATTTTATGAAACATATGAAAATATTTTTTAAAAATCACTTCTGAAAACTACAACAATGTTCTAAAAAATGATTATGGCATCATGAACATAAAAGTAACAAAAGTAGGCCTGAAGAGATGTTTTAGTATGTATGTATGAATGTATGTATGTATTTGTTTGTTTACTTTCTTTCTTTCTTTCTTTCTTTCTTTATTTATTTATTTATTTATTTATTTATTGGTTTTTCCAGACAGGGTTTCTTTGTGGAGCCCTGGGCTGTCCTGGAACTCACTCTGTAGAGTGAGTTGGTTTCATCCTAGGGATGCAGGGATTGGTTCAATATACGGAAATCCATCAATGTAATCCACTACATAAACAAACTCAAAGAAAAAAAACCACATGGTCATCTCATTGGATGCTGAAAAAGCATTTGACAAAATTCAGCATTCTTTCATGCTAACAGTCTTGGAAAGAGCAGGAATTCAAGGCCCATATCTAAACATAGTAAAAGCAATATGCAGCAGACCAGTAGCCAACATCAAGGTAAACAGAGAAAAACGTGAAGCAATCCCACTAAAATCAGGGACTAGACAAGGCTGCCCCCTCTCACCATATCTCTTCAATATAGTACTTGAGGTACTAGCTAGAGCAATTCGACAACATAGGGAAGTCAAAGGGATACAAATCAGAAAGGAAGAAGTCAAACTATCACTATTTGCAGACGATATGATAGTCTACTTAAGTGATCCAAAAAACTCCACCAGAGAACTCCTGCAACTGATAAACAACTTCAGCAAAGTGGCTGGTTATAAAATCAACTCAAGCAAATCAGTAGCCTTCCTATACGCAAAGGATAAGCAGGCCGAGAAAGAAATTAGGGAAATGACACCCTTCACAATAGCCACAAACAATATAAAGTATCTTGGAGTGACTCTAACCAAATATGTGAAAGATTTATATGACAAAAACTTCAGGTCTCTGAAGAGGGAAATTGAAGAAAACATCAGAAAATGGAAAAATCTTCCATGCTCATGGGTTGGCAGGATTAATATAGTTAAAATGGCAATCTTACCAAAAGCAATCTACAGATTCAATGCAATCCCCATCAAAATCCCAACTCAGTTCTTCATAGAGTTAGAAAGAGCACTTCTCAAATTAATCTGGAATAACGAAAAAACCCAGGATAGCTAAAACTATCATCAACAGCAAAAGAACTTCTGAGGGAATCAATATCCCGGACCTCAAGAAATACTACAGAGCAGTAGTGTTAAAAACTGCATGGTATTGGTTCAGTGACAGGGAGGCGGATCAATGGAATAGAATCAAAGACCCAGAATTGAACCCACACATATATGGCCAATTGATATTCGACAAAGGAGCTGAAAACATCCAGTGGAAAAAAGATAGCCTTTTCAACAAATGGTGCTGGCTCAACTGGAGGTCAACATGCAGAAGAATGCGATTTGATCCACTCTTATCTCCTTGCACTAAGCTCAATTCCAAGTGGATCAAGGACCTCCACATAAAACCAGACACACCAAAACTAATAGAAAAGAAACTGGGGAAGACCTTTGAGGACATTGGCTCAGGGGGAAAGTTCCTGAACAGAACACCAATAGCTTATGCTCTAAGAGCAAGAATAGACAAATGGGACCTCATAAAATTACAAAGTTTCTGTAAGGCAAAAGACACTGTCAAAAGGATAAATCGGCAACCAACAAATTGGGAAAAGATCTTCACCAACCCCACATCCGACAGAGGGCTAATATCCAATATATACAAAGAACTCAAGAGGTTTGACCCCAGAAAACCAAATAACCCTATCCAAAAGTGGGGTACAGAGCTAAACAAAGACTTTTCACCTGAAGAAATTCGGATGGCTGAGAAACACCTTAAAAAATGTTCAACATCATTAGTCATTAGAGAAGTGCAAATCAAAACAACCCTGAGGTTTCACCTCACACCAGTCAGAATGGCTAAGATCAAAAACTCAGAAGACATCAGGTGTTGGAGAGGATGTGGAGAAAGAGGAACACTCCTCCACTGCTGGTGGGACTGCAAGCTGGTACAACCACTCTGGAAATCAGTCTGGTGGTTCCTCAGAAAACTGGACATAATACTTCCGGAGGACCCAGCCATACCACTCCTGGGCATATACCCAGAAGATTCCCCAGCATGCAATAAGGATACATGCTCCATTATGTTCATAGCAGCCTTATTTATAATAGCCAGAAGCTGGAAAGAACCCAGATGTCCCTCAACAGAGGAATGGATACAAAAAATGTGGTATATATACACAGTGGAGTACTATTCAGCCATTAGAAACAATGAATTCATGAAATTCTTAGAGAAATGGATGGAGCTGGAGAATACTAAATGAGGTAACCCAGTCTCAAAAGAATGCCCATGGTATGCACTCACTAATAAGAGGATATTAGCCTAGAATCTTGGGACACCAAAGATACAATCCACATTCCAAATGATGTCTGACAAGAAGAAAGGAGTGGACACTGGGGCTGGAAAGAATCAAAGCATCGGTGTAGGGGAATACAAGAACAGGGAAGAGGGAAGGGGTTGAAGAGGAAGCAGGGGGAGGGAAAAGGGCATGTGGGAGCTTTGGGGGTGGGGAACCAGAAAAAGGGAAATGAATTGTAAATATAGAATATATCCAATAAAAAAAATCACTTCTGAAAACTACAACAATGTTCTAAAGAATGATTATGGCATGATGAACATAAAAGTAACAAAAGTAGGCCTGAAGAGATGTTTTAGTATCTATGTATGTATGTATGTATGTATGTATGTATGTATGTGTTTGTTTGTTTATTTATTTATTTATTTATTTATTTATTTATTTATTTTTCGAGACAGGGTTTCTCCGTGGAGCCCTGGGCTGTCCTGGAACTCACTCTGTAGACCAGGCTGCCCTCAAACTCAGAGATTTACCTGCCTCCCAAATGCTGGGATTAAAGGCCTGTGCTACCAATGCCTGGTGGTTTAGTCTTTTAAAATGCTGTCCCCCTTTTTTGGAAGGACAAAAATTCAGATTCCAGCACTCACAAAAACAGATGTCTGTGAGTAGTGTAGAGACAGGAAAATCACTGTGTCTGGATGGCTTCCTGCCTTCCCAAGAAGGTGAAAGCCCCAGTTCAAGGAGAGACCCTGCCCCCAAAAGAAATGGACAGAGAATGGTGGAAATGGAGACTCTGCTGCAGACATTTTGGCCTTCAGAATGTTCACAGCACATTACTCACACAGACACATACACACATAGTCACATAAATAAGTATTTAAAAAACAAAGAAGAAAATTAATTAAGTCCAGATTGCATAAAAATAAAAGAAAATTATCTACATAGTACGAAAATCAAACAAAATAGACATTCTGCAGAGTGGGATAATGGTTTTTTAAACCATATATTTCATACTATGTGATACTATGCAAAATATCAAATAAATCCAGACAAATCAATAGTTTATAAAGTAGCCAAATGGAAAATATTCTTAACAAAGCTCATAGGTGCTTACAGAAATTGAAGCAACAAGCATGGACCTTGAATGAGTCTAAGTTAGGCTTCTGAATAGACCTTATGGTTATGTAGCTTGGAATTCCTGTAGGAGTTCAAACAATGGGAGTTTGGAGTATCTCTCAGTCTTGCTTGTGTTTGAGATCCTTTTTCTCCTACTGAGTTTTCAAGTCCAGTCATTATTGGAAGGTTTGCACACAGTCTTAATTTATCTTACTAGCTCGTGTTTGGATCTGGGGGAGAGGGGATGTGATGGTAGGTGGGAGGGACTTGGAGGAGCTACTTCTCTGAAGGGTCCTTAAGCCCCAGAGTAATGACAAAATTTCATACTCACCTGATTATATTTCTATTCCCATTATAATTTTAGAGTCAGAAAAAAATTCAAATACATTAAGAAAATATTGGTGTGAACCTTTTATAGAGTGGATTTTGAAATAAAATGATTATCTTCAAAGTTTTTTAATAGTTATGATTTGTGTTTTTTTCAATTTATGATTTTTTAATTAGGTATATTCTTTATTTACACTTCAAATGTTGTCGCCTTTCCTGGTTTCTCCCTCCCCTGAAAATCCCATAAGCCATCTTCCCTTCCCCAATCAACCTTTCCCCGCTTCCCTGTCCTGTCCTGGTATTCCTCTACACTACAGCATCAAGTCTTTCCAGGACCAAGGGCCTCTCCTCCCTTTGGTGTCTAACAATACTATCATCCTGTGCTGCCAATGCATCTGAAGCCATGGGTAACTCCATGTGTACTCTTTGGTTGATATTTTTGTCCCTGGGAGCTTTGGGGGTTACATTGTTCCTCCTATGTTTTATGTAAGGAAAATCTGTCTTTACCTTTATTGGTCTGTTACCTAAATGATTGTAGGTGGAATAATTCTTGATAATTATAGTTGTAAATTATAAAATTAATTGTAGAATAAAACTAGCTCATTAATGGGATTATTACCATAAGTAAAGGAAGTACAGATAGAAACAATAATGCTCAAGTGTTTTCAATCAATGATTCAACTTATGGATCGGCACTGTGCTACCCTAAATTTCCAAGTTGAAGTGGTATACTCAAGGGTATAAAATTTATTAGCATGCAGAATTTCATTGATTGAACTCACTGACAAATTTACTTTCCCTATCTTTGTGTTAAATATATAAAATGAGAATTATAATATTTTCCTTAGCACACTTTATTATCTATTTCCTTTGTGTATTTTAGAAGTAAAACAGATGCCATCTGCTGGCAAAAAGAAATATACAACATTATAGATTTTTGAAACTACTTCCTGGAAATCAAATGTTTTCAGTCACTTCACTGAACTAATATCTAATCAATTACAGATATACATTTTACAACAAATGCACTTCAGTGTGTATTTTAAATATTCAGAATTTGACACTCAATGGAGGCAAGATCAAATTGAAGAAATGACCCCCTGCTAGATATTTTAAATCTCTTTACAGGATTGACTTGTATTTAGAAACTTCTCAGTGTTATATCAGAGCCATGTTACTATTCAGGAGTCAAATGATGTTCATGCAGCTGTACTAGACACCTGGACAATGGAGAAAAAAATTGATTTCTTTCCTTCAGAGAAAACAGAAAAATTGGAAATGTGGAAAACAAATAATTTCTTCAAATATTTTGTTGGAAGTCCGTGTGTATTTATATATTTATAAATATTTACAAATTTAAATCATGTTGAGTTAATTTTGATGTAAAAAAAATCCTAAAGTTACTTTCTCAGCACCACTGCTCAGATTTTTGCCTTTTCCAGTTTCATTCTGTTGTTCATGAAGGACACTGATCATAAGTAACTTGGGAGGAAAGGTTTTATTTTATTTCCACTCCCAAATCATAGGAGAAGTCAGGGTAGGATTTCAAGGTAGGAGCTTTGTGGCAGGAAACAAGGAGTGATGCAGTTTCCTGCCTGCTCTTAGATTATGCTTAGCTGGATTTCTTGTGCAGCCTTCTTAGGGATGGTATGCCTATGGTGTACTAAGACCTCCCACTTAATTAAATGAAGATACTCCCTTACATATAAATCCATAGACCAACTTGATAAATAAAATTACTCAAAAGCTTTTCTCTCAGATAACTCTACCTTGTCTCAAGTTGACAAAGCTAACTAGAGCATGCTATTTTCCCATTATATAATCTGACATGGTGATAGAAGAAGATCTTTTAAACATATACATGTATATTTACAGAGTCAATTCTTCTCTTATATTATTAAATATACTATATAGTTTTGGTTACTAAAAATGTAATATGTTTTGAAATTGGAAAGTATGAGGTATAAAACCTCAAATGTTTTTCTTAAGTCTGTTTGACTGAGGGAGACTTCCCTTAAATTCTATATTAATTTTAGGAATTCACTTGTTTCTTTAATGTGTTGAAAAAACTCCAGAAAAAATCTGAGTTTTGATTTGTAGCACTAGTTTTCTTAACATCCTGCTATGTTTTAGGAAAGTAATTTTGCTAAAATACTTTACATAGTGAGACTACTCTTTTAATTCCATTAAACAATCTATCCTTCAGTTCACATTTCACATTGATATATACTACCCCTCACTCATATCATCTTGAGTCTACTCAATGACACACTAAATCAGCCTTTTTAGGTATAGAATTCTTTTATATTTTATTCCCTGAAATTACTGTCCTAGCAATTTTTTTCTACTTAGACTAAATATGTTCATTTTCTGCTATGGGTCTAATGAGTCAGTATCTTAGTTAGGGATTTACTGCTGTGAAGAGACACCATGACCAAGGCAACTCTTATAAGGACAACATTTAATTGGGGCTGGCTTACAAGTTCAGAGGTGCAAAGCCTTTGAATTCAAACTGGTAAAGATATATGTCTAATATTAGTATTCAGGTCAATATAACCATCAAATCTGTTCCTATGACTCCATACAAAGACTCAGAGGATAACTTTGAAAAATAAGAAACTAGTACAATGCATGCACAAAGAATATTGCCAGAATAATTATAGTGTGTGGAAATCACATTTCAAAGTAATGAATGTTTTAAACATCTGTGATATGAAAATATGTGGTAAATCTTATAGCATATTGTTATAAAAATATATATATATGACTTAATGACACCATGAATATGTATAGATTTTTACCTAAATAATTTTACAAGTTACCATAATATATACAAATAAAAAGAAAATACACACATATGCATGCATATACAGAGATTATGACTTTATTTAGCTTTTTAAAGATCCATACTTAACTATAGTGACTTTTATAGAAATGTGTACAAGCCATCCAAACCCTCATATTTCCCAATAGAATAAAGAAAACTAACATGGGCTCTTTTATTTATACTGTGTAACTCAGTACTTTTTCTAAACATTCCTTAATTATCTTAGGCACCACACACACCAGAGGATTCACTATATCTGTAACCTCAGCACTTAGGAAGCAGAGGCAGGTGATCTCTTGGAGTTCAATGATGGCATGGTTTTTGTAGTCAATTCCAGGCTAGCCAGGGCTACACAGTGAGATCCTGCCTTAAGAAAATGTCATCATAAGTAACTTGTCAAGGAAGTTGAATATTAAAACCATTTTTCTCATAAATTGTGTGAGCCCTTTATTTTCTTCCTACTGTGGGCTTTCCTCTTTCTCATGTCTCCTTTTCATAAGCTTCACAGTTCTTCTTCGTTATGATTTAATCATAGCCCTCAAATATCCCCAGCACATTTGAATATACTTTTTCATTGTAAATGATCTTTACTAAAGTTGTACACTTGTTACAAGTGAAGGACATTTTCTTTGAGCCTATGTGTAAACACTGTGTGAAGGATGAATGAAAAAGAGTCAGAGAGTTTGCCTGGATCAAAGATATGAATATATGAACATCCAACAATCTAACTTTAGCTCATTTATAATTATCATTGCTAGGAGAAGAACATTTAAAAATCTTTCAGTGAATTACCAGTGCTAGCAATTTTAGTCTTAGGTACTAAGCAGCACTTAGATCATATTAAGTATTCTGGCAATCTGTTTTAATAGTAATTAGCTAATAAAGTATTACAAGATAAGGAAGATATTACTATATGCTTTATTATGATTTACATGAAATTTCATATGTAGATGTACAATATGGAATTGCTAAAATTTCCATTTAGAACATTTAGCAATGTATTTAAATATTTCTTATTCACAGGCAACCAGCTGTGATGGAGGAAGCTCTATTTAAATAGTTAGTCAAAACTGAAGGTGCCAGCAGATTTTAAACAGAGTACATGAAAGAGAACTGTATATAAGTTTTGTTTTCCTTCTTGATGTGTTTTTACCAAGACAGTAAAATTGACATGTTAGGTCTGTTATAACCACCTACATAAATTTTAAAAATTACATAGCATATTCTGTCCTAGGCATACAGTTGTCTGGTAATATTCATGGAAATACCTATATGCAATTGTGCCAGAATTATTGATGTGTATGGTTATAAATTTAGTGTTCATATTTTTGTACATCTTGAATGTAAAATCATGTAACATATGAAGATAACCTTGACAATTTATGATGCTTTTAAAGGTGGTCAAATATATATTTGCACTAGTCAAATGCTGAATTTATATAGGTTATATATGATGCTTGGATGAATTTATGTATGTATGTACCAATGTACATATTGTCCTACATACTATTAGGTAGAAAATTCAAGCAAATCCATATTACAAAACTACAATATTCATAATATTAGCACTCAGAGTAAACAATTGAAGAAATCTATAAAGAACCCTTGTTTATCTTTTATTAGTTTCTTCTTTCTTTCTAATGCATAATATGAAAATACACACAATTTTAGGGCATTATCATGCTGTATGACAATTTACTGCCAGATAGATATCATTCTAAATTTGTATAAATCAAGAGCATGTTCAATACTGAAAAGGAAGCTTAAATTAACTGTGGGTTTAGGATAATAATGTGCCTGTGTGTGTTTCTCACTTTTAATAAATGTGCAACTCTATTCAAGATCATTGACAATGGAAAAGTATGTGTGTGTGTGCATGTGTATGTGTGTGTGCATGTGTGTGTGTGTGTGTGTGTGTGTGTGTGTGTGTAAAGACATATGAGCTATCTCTGTTCCTTCTACATTCTCTTCTGATGTAAGGCTAAAATTGATCTAAAAAACCTAGTACACAATGTGAATGAAATAAAAAAGGACATAGTAACAAGTCCTAAAAGTAGGATAAATATAAATTACAGCATTCATGAAGCAAATCTCTTCATCCCAGCAATCAAAAGAAGCATGTGACACTCTTAAGTGCTGTGTTCATTATTTTAAACTATGCAAATCTAATTTTTGTATGGCCTTGTCCAAAATGAATCACATAGGTTGCTCTTGGTACCTACCATCTTATATTGGACAAAACCAAAAGAATTAAGTATCTATAAAATATAATGAAAGCATAAAATTGGCCAAATGCAGAGTGCAAGGAATACAATGAAAGTGTTATGCAGCAACCCTAAAGCAAGCTGTGTGATGATGCAAAGTGGATGACTCAGGAGGCACCTATTTAACCGAATGGAGTTAAAATACAAAAATGCTTCACTCTTATTTAGTAAACTGAGAAAATAAAAGAAGCTGGGAGAACTTAAGTGCTGTGCTAAAATAACCAGAACTTTCCCTGTATCAGTGCATGGGTCAAAAGAAAGCCGAAAGAGTAGAGGCAGATAGGTATTGTTGGAAATACAAAAGAGCACTTTATGATTTAAGAGAGAATAATTTCTTGCATGAAATGATTTTTATGACAAAGCTTTGACTATAATTTCACAAAAATGACAAACACAAGTGAATATATGCTACAGAATGAATGTCCTAGCATTAATACATATTGTAACCTTAAAACAGATAATATAACAAGTCCATTTAGATGAATTAAAATTTAACTGTAAGCCAAAAACATGCTGTGAGATACATTCTTTAAACAATGATGACATTTTTAATTGTGTAGAAGATTGTATAGTGTTTGCTTATTAAAATTATATAAAGAAAAAATGATTACCATCAGAAACACAGTAATTCACAGAGAATTATAATAGACTTAACTTGGAGAGGAAGTATAAATCATTAAAATTTGATGTCATTAGGTTGGGTTAGCATTAGTCACTGATGAACTATCGGAAGGTATCCAGGAAGCATTGCTTTAACCTGCTTTTCAGAGTACCATCATTTAGTGTGGGACATAGGAAGCTGTAATTACTGTCTGATTAGACAGGAGAAGAAGGGTGAAACTGCTGGAAGGTCACCAGACATTGGCAAACACATCCAAGAACAGAGAAATTACCCTTTGATTGTAAGTGCAAGCAGATTAAATGTGAAAGCCTAAACAAGTACCAAATGCTTTTCTTCTTATTGATAGTTCATTTAAAGGGTGTTTGTTTATGTACCTTCTGACAAACTTTCTAAATAAAATTCTATAGATTCCTATTGGCTACTTGAACAAATTTGGCCTAAGACTTTGAGATTTTCTAATCAGTTACAATCAATTTAAAAAAATTAAAATACTATCATTTTCTTCAAAAATAAATCTTACTCTAAATAATTTCTTTTCATTCAGTTTTACTAGTGAAATATTCATCAGTGACACCGTGCATGGTATCATGAATATATAATTTATAGAGAAGTTTGTGGTAATAGAAAAGTACAAAGATTAATAAAACAACAGTCCTGTTAGAACTATACTGTTGGATGGAGAAGAATAGACTGACTTACTCTAAAAACTGAAGCACATAGAGTATTTTGTGAAGCCAATCTGTTTAAAAATAAAATAACAATAAGCATTATATTAAAGAAGGCTAAATATTTTCCTTGTAGAATATGTCTTTAAAACATTCAGGACAGAACGCTTCTCTTTCAACAAATGAAACACCATCCATTTCTCCAGTGGTATCTCATCTGACATGGTTGTTAGAACACCAGAGTTTCATCCTGGCTAGTGAATCATAACATCAAAAATGAATACATGCTCAGTTAGGGTAGACAGAGGGCAGAAAAATGTGAACATGTTTTGCAAGCACTATACTGTCATTAGTATTACTTTCTTTTGAAGCCTAATATTATTCCCTTACATAAAATACCTAAATCAGTGCACCACATTATTTTTTATTTTCTATATTCTTTGTTTACATTCCAAATGATTTTCCCTTTCCCAGTTCTCCCCTTCCGATAAGTCCCATAAGTCCTCTTCCCTCAGTCCTTTCCCCAATCAACCCTCTCCCACTTCTCTGTCCTGGCAAACCCAGGACCAATGCTGCATCAAGCCTTTCCAGGACCAGGGCCCTCTCCTTCCTTTTTTGTGGGAATGATTTGATGTGTGAGTTGTTACTTGGGTATTCAGAGTTTCTGGACTAATATCCACTTATCAGAGACTGCATTCCATGTGTGTTCTTTTGCTAATGAATCACCTCATTTAGGGTGATATTTTCCAGTTCCAACCATTTGCCTAAGAATTTTATTTATTATTTTTAGATGCAGAGTAGTATTCCATTGGGTAAATATACCATATTTTCTGTCCATTCCTCCATTGAGGGGCATCTGGGTTCTTTCCAGCTTCTGGCTATTATAAATAAGGCTGCTATGAGCATAGTGGAGCATGTGTTCTTATTGCATGTCAGGGAATCCTCTGGGTATATGCCAAGGAGTTGTATAGCTGGGTCCTCTGGAAGTGTCATACCCAGCTTTCTGAGGAACTGACAGACTGATTTCCAGATTGGTTGTACCATCCTGAAATCCCACCAGCAGTGGAGGAGTGTTCCTCTTTCTCCACATCCTTGCCAATACCTGCTGTCTCCTGAGTTTTAAATCTTAGTCATTCTGACTGGTGTGAGGTGAAATCTCAGGGTTGTTTTGATTTGCATTTCCCTAATGAATAATGATGTTGAACATTTCTTAAGGTGCTTCTCAGCCATCTAAAGTTCTTCAGGTGAAAATCTTTGTTTAGCTCTGTACCCCATTTTTTAATATGATTATTTGGTTCTCTGGGGTCTAACTTCTTGAGTTCTTTGTATATATTGGATATTAGCCCTCTGTTGGATGAAAGGTTGGTGAAGATCTTTTCCCAATTTGTTGGTTGCCGTTTTGTCTTTTTGACAGTGTCCGTTTCCTTGCAGAAACTGTAATTTTATGAGGTCACATTTGTCACTTCTTGATCTTAGAGCATAAGCTATTGGTGTTCTTTTCAGGAACTTTCCCCCTGTGCCCATGTCCTCAAGGGTCTTCCCCAGTTTATTTTCTATTAATTTCAGTGTGTCTGGTTTTACAAGGAGGTCCTGGATCCACTTGGAGTTGAGCTTAGTACAAGGAGATAAGACTGGATCAATTCGCATTCTTCTGCATGCTGACCTCCATTCTATCAGACATTCAAAGAAGACCTAACACCAATACTCTGCAAACTATTCCACAAAATGGAAACAGAAGGAACACTACCCAACTTGTTCTATGAAGCCACAATTAGGCTGATACAAAAACCACACAAAGATCCAACAAAGAAAGAGAACCAATTTCAGACCAATTTCCCTTATGAACATCGATGCAAAAATACTCAATAAAATTCTTGCCAATCAAATCCAAGAACACATCAAAACAATCATTCACTATGGTCAAGTAGGCTTCATCCCAGGGATGCAGGGATGGTTCAATATATGGAAATCCATCAATACAATCCACTACTTAAAAAAACTCAAAGAAAAACACCACATGGTCATTTCATTAGATACTGAAAAAGCATTTGACAAAATTCAGCATTCTTTCATGCTAAAAGTCTTGGAAAGAACAGGAATTCAAGGCCCATAACTAAACAGAGTAAAAGCAATATACAGCAAACCGGTAGCCAACATCAAACTAAATGGAGAGAAACTTGAAGCAATCCCACTAAAATCAGAGTCTACACAAGGCTGCCCCCTCTCTCCATATCTTTTCAATATTGTACTGGAAGTTCTAGCTAGAGCAATTCGACAACATAAGGAGGTCAAAGGGATACAAATCGGAAAGGAAGAAGTCAAACTATCACTATTTGCAGATGATATGATGGTATACTTAAATGACCCAAAAATCTCCACCAGAGAACTCCTACAGCTGATAAACAACTTCAGCAAAGTGGCTGGTTATAAAAATCAACTCAAGCAAATCAGTAGCATTCCTATACTCAAAGGATAAGCAGGCTGAGAAAGAAATTAGGGAAATGACACCCTTAACAATAGCCACAAGCAATATAAAGTATCTTGGTGTGACTCTAGCCAACCAAGTGAAAAATCTGTATGACAAGACCTTCAGGTCTCTGAAGAAGGAAATCAAAGACCTCAGAAAATGGAAAAATCTTCCATGTTCGTGGATTGGCAGGATTAATATAGTAAAAATGGCCATCTTGCCAAAAGCAGTATACAGATTCAATGCAATCCCCATCAAAATCCCAACTCAGTTCTTCAAACAGGTAGAAAGAGCCATTCTGAAATTCATCTGGAATAACAAAAAACCCAGGATAGCTAAAACTATTCTCAACAGTAAAAGAACTTCTGGGGGATTCAGTATCCCAGACCTCAAGGAGTACTACAGAGAAATAGTGTTAAAAACTACATGGTATTCTTATAGTGACAGGTAGGTAGATCAATGGAATAGGATTGAAGACCCAGAAATGAACCCACACACCTATGGTCACTTGATCTTCGACAAAGGAGCTGAAAACATCCAGTGGAAAAAAGATAGCCTTTCAGTGCACCACATAAGAGTAAGCTCAAACATAGTTTTAAAAATGAGAGTGAAGATTCAGGTTCATCAAAAAAAGACCTTTATTATAAAGTAACTGGACAAAAACCAATTTACTCAATATGTTTAAATATGGCTGTTGATTAAAAAACTATTCTGTGGAAATGGTACAAAACAAGAAGAGACTTAAAATTATTGTGTCTGATGTATTCCTAGGAGAGAATAGAAAATTAAGAGTAATAAGGAAGTCACTTGCCCCTATAAAGTCATGTTTTTGAATGCTTGGCCCACAGGCAGTAGCACTATTACAAGGTATGGAGTTGTTGAACTAGGTATGAAGTTGTTGCAGGAAGTGTTGTCACTGTGGTGGCAGGCTTTGAGGTTTCCTGTGTCAAATTCCATCCAGTGTAAAACCTAGTCTCCTCCTGGCTGCCTGTGGATCAAGATGTAGAACCCACAGCTCCTCCATCACTCTGTTTGCCTGAATGTTTCCATGCTTCTGGCCATGATAATAATTGACAGTGAATCTGAAACCGTATGCCAGCCTCAATTAAAAGTTTTCATTATTAAATGTTGCCTTGGTGATGGTGTTTCTTCACAGCAATAAAACCCAAACTTAGAGACTTTCTGAATATAATTTGGACTAATGACTAATCAGTTAATCCTAGTGTCCAATATCATCACAATTTTTATCTTTACTTGTTCTCCTATCAGACTTATAAAACAAAGTCACTATTTTATTCAAGCAAGAGAGTAAAGACATGGGAGAATAATTGTAGTTAGATGGAAATGTCATCTCAGTTCTATATAAGCAACATTATATGGTAAAGAGGACATTTGGGTCAGTGATAAAATTATAAAAATGGAAAATATGTGGTAATATGTGAAACATTGAAAAGGATAAATGAGAAAAAGTCATAAATCTTGTTTGGATCAAAGGTATTAAACTGAAAGAGGTCCAGTATATCTCCCT
The DNA here is from genome assembly GCA_964023405.1 of Apodemus agrarius. Taxonomy (NCBI): domain Eukaryota; kingdom Metazoa; phylum Chordata; class Mammalia; order Rodentia; family Muridae; genus Apodemus; species Apodemus agrarius. Next base: position 138,149,596 of record OZ030010.1, on the reverse strand, counting down.
AAATATGTATACTATTGAATTTTAATACTTACTTATTACCAACAACTACGTATAGTTTCAAATTATCAATATTAATAAGAAAGAAAAGAAAAGAATTTCGTTAAAGTTTTAACAAAATCTAATAATCAATACATTTATTATTCCTACATTTTCCACCAGGTTTACAACACAATATATATTATGGCTTGATCTCCTTTCTATGTTATAGCTTATTTCAATTACAGAGAGACAGATCTAGAAAGCCGACATCCATAAAAGTTGTAATAAAAATACTGTGAAACAGCATATCTACAGAGGTCTTCTCACATATATAGTTTTTGTGACACCATATATTTAATCCTGTTAACAAAGAACAGTTTTTGTTGTTACTATCCATAGATTTCAAAATATAAATTGTAAAATGATGTATTTGAAGCTACCTTCTCAGTATATTCATGTTGTCTTTCAGCACTTCAATGGTTGTGAAAAAAGATGAATATAAAACTAATTTCATAATCCATTTAAGACTTGAAGTTTCCAGTAGTCAAGAAAGAAAATGAGGAGAGAGTATTGATAGCACTTGATTGTGTTACTGTAACAGGGAAAAACTCCTGAGAGCAAAGGAACCAATTAAAGGGTTAAGGGAAAAGGTAATTATGAATACTCTTCAAAGCATTACTAAAAAGTAAATATGATGGCTATGTTTTTTCCTGCCTTTGATGGCCTTGTGTATGATAATAATTAACATAAAATACATATGAATAGAAGTGTTTTGGGGTGTATGTGAGTGTGTGTGGGGGTACTTATATGTATAAGAACAAAGCTTGTTTTGTTTTCTTTTGTTTTCCTTCTCTGCATTCATTCTTATTTTATGTGAGGGTTTCCTGGCATCTAAGTTTATGATTTAATAAACTGGACATAAATTGTTTGCATAAAATAAAACATGTATTTAATACTCCCTAAGGATTAACATCATAATTGTCAGTGTTTTACATTGTGGAAGGCGGAAGACATCTTCATTTGGAAGACAAGTAATAAACAGGGTTCATTATATAAATACTAGAGGTAACCATGCAGGTTATTTAACTCCATCACATTTTTCTAGCCAGTTCCCTATTTGTTTTGGACAATGGAAGGACTTAAGGGAGGTTGGAAGAGAAACAAAAAGTCTTCTCTTTCTCAATCACTTGTGGATCTCATGAAAACTATCTCAGCCTTATAATCAAGCATCTTCTACATTTTGTTTTTAAATCTTGCTTTGTGTTCTTGCTTTTCTCTTACTTTCTACCTTATCAGTTAGGTTTACTCTAATTTATATATTATAATATGTTTTAACATCTATTTATATTCTTCAATAGGTTTGTATCAATAAGAAAATATGTAGGGATTCTTAAATACAGAGAAAGAAATTGTAATTTTTAACTGAGGTTCAATATGAACAAGGAAACAATCTTCCATATAAAGCCTTTTGGAAAACATACAGGCACCAATCCAGAAGAATGACTAATAAAATGAAAATCAGTCAATAATAGTACAGCAGTAACAGCAGGGAAACATTTTTCTTTGCAAATAATTTATTTAAAGAAAATTAGAACTTCAAGTAGATTGAACAGCAACAGCGGATTTCAATGTAAGATGCCAAACACAAAATGTTTGTTGTTTCCCTTCTATCTCTTTTCATTTGGGGGCCTATGGTGCACAAAAGGGCAGAATTGTTGTTGTTGTTGTTGTTGTTGTTGTTGCTGCTGCTGCTTTATTTAATACAGCAAAGCAAGGGAATTTAGCAAAGAAATGTGATTTTCCTGTCCATCAATTTTCTCATGAAATTATTCCTTAAGCTGAAATACACTCCACAAAATTGTTCATTGGCGGGGGGCTGAAGAAATGCAGAAATTAAATTCCATCTTATAAAAAAGGATCAGACTAAAATAAAGGGAGGGGAAAACATAAAGTATCTTGATTTCAATAATCAACAATTAGGATCACCATCCAGCTGGCATGTTTATTTCAAGGCTCAAAGAATGCAAGTAGTGAAGCTACCGGCTTTTGACCTATGAAAAGAAAGACCTAAAAAAATTTTCAGTTTTGGTGAAATATTTTGAGAAGAATATGTTTCAGTCTTGAAATACTTTCTGAATGACCATTAACTATTATTATACCTAAATGGAAATCATTGAAAATATAATATAAAACTACACATGCTTGTACTTAGGTGGCTACTACCAGCTCCTCATGTTTCTTGAAGCTAAGTTCAAATTTTTTTTGTCACTGTTGGTTCTCAATCAGTAGAGGCCCTTAAAATTATATATACTAAGTGGGAAAGGCAGTTATTTATATAGTGTTCTTAGTTCCATTTGTGAAGCCAAGACCTCAACAGCTGTACAGTATTCTCATTTTTCTTATGTCACCCACCCTAAAATTACCATAGTTTAGACAAAAAAATTGGTAAGATGCCCTTTGTTTGTGGACTTCATTCATTTTATTTCTTTTGCTTATGTGGATTATTTTTATTTCTGGCCTTTCCAAGTGATTTGATTTCTTATTTTATAGAACAGTTCCTGCTTCTGTCCTTTCCAAATATGCCTGGCACATAGTGAATTGTGATTCTCTATTCTGGAGGAATATCAAGCATTTAGACTGTGTCATCTCCAGAAGGACATATAAGTTACCGACCTTACCATTAGATGGAAGACAATGTACTGATTTTCTTAATTTATTTGAATATGTGCCATGGAAGCCTACAGTTATTGCCTTCCACTCTAGTGTTTCACAACATTCAATAAAAGTAACAAATTTAATAAAAATTTGAAGATTAACATTCATAATTTGGAGGTCATTTGCATCTTATGCACTATATAACAGTATTTAATATAATCCAATCCCATTGACTTATCACTAAAATGCCAGATCTTGGAGTACAGACAGTTCTTTTCCCCTTACTATCCACAGCGTGATGTGTCATAGATGTTCAATGAAGACTCATTGGCCTAAAATTTCTTGGTGAACACATAGTTTGAATATAGACTACCCTGACAAAAATTTCTATGTTCTGGAAATTTTGTAAGTTCTTCAAGTCTAAATTGAAAGGAAAATTTCTATTTTGAGAATAGCTTTCATGAAAAATGCTAGACTGTTTTATTTGTTTGCTTGATTCTTTTAATAGGTGCCTATCAAATATTACTATAGGGTGAGTATAGGAAAGATAAACAGCAATGAGATACTTTGTATATTTTGGAGTTAATTTGCATATGATGTGACTTAACAACCTGAAGAATAATCTTTCTTCCTAGAAAAGTTCTGGATGCACCTGTAGTTAGTTCAGAGGTTTCAGAGAATAATTAAGAAGAGAAAATGCTTGGTTTGCAAGAGGTTAATTGCTTGAAATGGATAATAATTTGAATGGGGACAAACACCTACTTGAGAGTTATGTGTAATTTATAAATTGAATGCATGAGTGTGCTGAAATGTCATCCATTTCCCCTTTATCCATTTTTCCCCTCTAGGCTAGTCTGTTCTTGCCACTAGTCTTAATAAATGATAAAAGCAGAATCTCTAATGAATTGGAGGCATCTTATATAATAATTTCTGATAGCTAGCTGAAAAAGAGACCCTGATATCATTACCTTTTGAGCTAAATTCTACTTAACCAGCAGTCTTGTGCGTTTTTTGCCACTATGAAAATTGTACATTAAATGGTTCCCTTATAGCATTTCTATTATATTTACCAAATGCAAATTCTTTCACAAGATGTTGCTTTCTTTAGAAACTTATCTTTCATAAAATAAAGCAAACTTTTAAAAGCATATTTTTACTGAAGAGGGGAAATCTCTTGATTATACCTATATAATATCAAAATAAAATGTTAGGAGTAGCTAACAGACATCCAGCTATAAAAATATATGTACATGATGAGTACAAGTCTAATAGTTTCTATATATAAATCAGCACTGATTTGGCCCTCAATCAGGCATATAGAGAGAGAAGAACAGACAGATTCCTAGAATTATGGTCCAGGGACAGGGATACCCTATCGTATGTTACATAGGACAGATCCTCAAGGAGAAAATTAGAATGACTATCAGTGAGAATCTCCTCCCGTCAAGGTTCAGGAAACTCATATCTCTTGAGACACAGGCAGATGAAAGGAGTCATCACTGTATGGTTCATTTATATTTTTTTCTCATTGCCCCTGAGTACTTGAATCTCATAGTTTTGGCATGCTGTATAGTCTTTCATCCATAAAGATAATAAAAATCAAATTTTATAAAATAGCTTCGGTTATAAATGGAAGTAGGATGCTCAGAACTTTAACTCTGTTGGGGAGAAAGCACTGCTAAAGGTCACCCCTGAACAACTTAGTTTTTTGCTTAGAATAATTTCACTATAAGAAGGTTTTTGTTTTTTTTAAAAGCTTCCAGATAACATAAGTTATAGCTCAGCACTTCCAACAATGAATATTCTAAGAAGATTTAATTAACAGTGGATATAGTAGACAGTATATCTGCCTGAATACTTATTGAATGAAGGAGTTTGAATTAATTTGCATGTAATTTATGACATTTAATGTTATCTTAAGTGTGACTGCATTACAACTTGTCAGGTATGACTTTCTTTTCTCAAAAAGCGATGCATGTTACTGTCAGTACACACTATTCTTATACAAAGAAATATGAGTTAGGTTAAGGTGTGTGTGTGTATGTGTGTGTGTGTGTGTGTGTGTGTGTGTGTGTGTTTATAAAATAATAAATTAGTGCTCTCAAATCATTTGAACCTATGTTGCATGTTAAGATGAAAAATATAAATACTTTGCTCCATTTTCTTCTCAGTTTCTACTCTCCTTTAAATATATTCAGAGATAAGATTCCGAAAAAAAACAATTTTGTCAATGCCCCTAGTGTCAAGACAAGGGATTTTTGCTGAAATATTAACAATGCTTACTGTTTTAAGCTCTTGAAAAACAGAATCTCCATGATGATCTATCAAGTCAGACTTCAAAAATAGTTGCTGAATTTATAATTCTTAGTTCTTCAGTGATAATATTTTTAATTGTTTAAAAGCCCCCAATTGATGAGGTGAAAATAGAAAATTAAATAAAATACAGCAGGAAGAATAACAGGTTCTAGGTCAATTTAAAAAGTAGTTCTAAATTTGAAATAATTTAATGTTTGACTAACAAAAACTCTATAATGAATATCACTCATCTTCATTGTCTACTTGACATGTTTAGACATGAATAGAAAATGAATGTATGACCTGTAAGCATTACTTTTTGAACATGCAGAAGGTGACTTTGATTATGGAAAAAACAGAAGAAAATCATTGTCTAGAAAAGTATGAAATTGGGTGTTTCAGTTAATCTTCATTAAATTCAGCAAGGACTAATTTCCCATTCCTATTTGGTAGATGAGGCAATTCAAACTCAAAATGACTGTCCTAAGTATCATAGACCTATTTAATAGGGACATAATATTTTCAGTCCATATTTATTTGAGAGGAAATTTCACACTCATTATATTCCAATAGTTCTAACTTGATTCTATTTACTTATGAAGAAAAATATTTCAAATTTTCTATAATTAGTTTTCTGGGAGATCATGGGATATTCCTTTACAGGTAGCTATCTGTCACTGGGTTACATCAAAACAATGATTGTTTACCTGGTATGTATTTCACACTTGTTTGAAGGTTGTCCCTGTAAGTTCTAAAATTTCATTTAATAAGCATCAATTTTCTGTGATGACACTTTTTTTTCTATAACAATCCTTTGGCATGGGGTTAAGGACAGTTTTCTTATGACAAGCTTCTGTGGGTGGACATTAATAAATTTGAGTCAGAGTGGAGAATTAGAAGCTCCAATTCTGAACTGAACAAAGAGTATTCACTCAAATATATGTGACACTGGCTTACACAGATGTTCTGTTTTTCTCTGACTCATTCTTAGAAGATCAGAAAGAGATAGATTTTATTTTTGATATAGTAATTGGGGTAGAGTCATACTATAACTGATGTCTTTCATAATAAGGTTTTTTGCTATGCTTCAATGCTCCTAATTTTGACCCAAATTTTAAATGTTGAGCAGGCTCTAAGATAAAATTGAGGATACTTTCATAACATGATCAATTTTGAAAGGAAAATATAAGTTCATATTTCTAAGGAAAAATAATGCTCTTATAAAAGGATTAGGGGAAAAAGGACCCTTCCTCTATCTTAATGATAAAAAAATAAAGATGATGATGTTTTTCTGGCTGGTTATAGCATTCTTGTTCCCTAATAAACAGAGTCAAGCATGGTAAAACTAAAGGATTCTCATCAGGTTTTTGTCTTCCTTACGAAGCATTAGTTGGTATTATGGAACTAGTATAGGCCGTGGGAGTAATTCTCATAGAAGTCTGTTTAGCTCTTCATATTTTGTATTTCATAATTTTTATTATCTTATAGGATAGCCCAGCTTATTTCTAGGTCCTAGTCTTTGACAGCCAGTGAGAATGATGATTTGTCCAAGTTAACAAATACAAAAATAACCATAAACAAAACAATTATATCCCCATGTTAGCATATGTGAAAAAAACAAATATTGTAGACAATGAAAGTGGTACCATATAGATTTTAAAGACAAAATCCAAATGGCCTACAACAAAATATATACTTATTTATTGCTCTTCTATTTTACAAATGAAATTCAATGACTGTATCAATGACTAGAGTTTTTCAGTCTTTAATATGCTCACCACTTACCACATAGCTTCTGAGTAAGAAAAGTTACTAGTCATTTTATAAAGAAATCTGGAGGACATGGAGCAGGGGGTTCAGTATCATGTCTTCTAATTCACTCTATGCTATATTGGATATCAGTTCTTTTGTTGCTAGACAGGAATAAACCAAGAGATAACACTGTTCCTTTACATAATTCCTGGCAGTCATAGAAGCAACTGTCACTTACAAGGGTTAACTGAAGTATCATTGCAGACTGAGGATCACCTTGATATGTGAATCTGAAGATCAGAATTCGTATCACAAGCAATCTATTGGCAACAGGTAAAGACAAGTTAGATTAAGACATTGTGTCATATATAATTGATATAAACTGCTTTTTAAATACTTTATTGATTTATTCTTGTGCTAAACATTGATACTTTAATACTTTAAAACAATTATGTCTTGAGTATATACATTTGGAAATCTATCATACGTTCAAATCTCTTCTCTTTTCAATCTTACAGGTACCAGAATTTCTCTGATGAATAGGACTTTGGGAAAAATAGAATGGCCTCCCAGACATAGAATTAAAATCCTGACTACTACTTATTTACTGTGTGATCATCAGCAAGTTATTTAACTTTCCTGGTGTATTTTTAAAAAGAAACACAATAATCACTCTCTTGTGCCTTTAACTAAATAATGGTTAAGAAAAGGTGTTCACTAAGTGTAAGTTACCATTATACCATTAAATTATAATCCAAAACCCTTTTTCACCCCATAAATTACAAAAGAATTGCATAAATAAACAATCAGTACAAAATTCTGAAAGAGTAATAATAAATAAATTCCATTGTCAAAGAAGTTTGCTACATGCTGCATCCTTTTTTTCTTAGTAAATGAAAGTTCACTTTAAATTAATTAAATATACTGAGAAATCCTAAATAGTTTTTAAAAAGAACTTGGTTAATTTTATGAACCAATGATATTACATACACATTGGATTATGAAAAGAGCCTTTCCCAGATTATTAACTACTTAATAATTTTTTTCTGTTTCACATACAAAAATAAGAAATGTCAAAATCTTTATTTGCTAAAACACCAGATGATAGGTAATGAATACTGCATGTTAATTTTAAGTCTGTGGTACCTGCACACCACAATTAAGACTAAATAATAAAAACATCAAAACAGAATAAATGAGGATTGCTATACATGTGTGAGGACATTGTCTAGGGCCAAGCTTGGGCATTGTAATCATATAGGCCTACTGTCATTTAATAAATGAGACATTGTTTGAAAGTCAAGATAGTCAAGAAGTTGTTTAAATGCCTGGTACAATTGCTTGTCATGAGTGAGAGACACACATTATACCTGGCTATCACCATATTATGAGAAGTATTCCTGCAGTGACAAGATTATGTTCAGTACAATAATTAAAGAAATAAGGGGAGGTAGTTCAATTTTGCATATTGAATTTAATGACATCAACTCTATTTTTCTTAGTTTTATTTATTTATTTATTTATTTGTTTGTTTGTTTGTTTATCTGTTTATACTTTGTGTGCTTAGGTGTCTTGCCTGCATTATGTCTGTGTGAGGGTATTAAATACTCTAGAACTAAAGTTGCAGAGAGTTGTGAGCTGAACTGCCACGTGGTTGCTGGTGCTGGGAATTGAACCCTACTCCTCTGAAAGAACAACCAGTGCACTTAACCATTGAGCTAGCTCTCCAGCCCAACTCTAGTATTTTAAGTACCATAACTAGTACTAAAGTTTCCTTAGCATGTGTCATTTATAAATGTTTTCTACAATTCCTTGCCATTTGCTGTTGTTCTACCATCATGCCACATGAACATCTCAGAAGTGGGAAAGTGATTACAGAACTCCAGGTTTCAACTTGAAATGGATTCTAAGTAAAAGAAACATAAAGCATACAGGTGCCACCTCTATGCTATGATTCTACTTAGTATTTTTAAGTAGAATGATATGTTATTTTAAAACATTCATTTTTGTGAGTTGTTGAATATAAATCACCAATACAGTCAGTAATATTGATTGCAATTTTCCAGTGTTCTAGGTGTTTTTGCTTTCAGATTTCTCTCTTCATACTTGTGTAAAACAGAATTTTCCATATTTATTGCAGTTAAGTATAACTAAGCCTCAGAACAGTTTCAAAAGTAGAATAAGGATGTGCATTTAAATAACCTGGTATTTACTGTCCAACTGGCCTTCTGAGCTATCTCAGAACTTGAAACTTGCATTATGTTTTCAAGTAAAAAGTGTCCATTCTATTGAATTTTCTTACCCTTTATAGCAAAGAACAAACAATTCACCTACCCTGACAAAATACATGGTAGCTTCCTGAATTCTTTGCATTTAAAATAAATGCCAAGTTGTTTTGTTAGCCATTACTAGTTCATTGTAAATTGCACTATGCAATGTAATGCAAATTTGAGTTCTTATTTAGCATGATCTCTTGTACAACATTGGGGAAAATTTTCAACATATTGCAGGAGGAATATGCATACCTATGGAGGAAACATGCTTCACCTCAGTGAGAGAAGATGTGCCAGTACACATGCTGTGGACTGATCCTTTAGTGTGTCTTTAAGCAATATGATTTCATACTGGGTTTCATGATGAATGTAACATTTTTTTACCACTGCAGCCCACTCAGTTTCTGCCTGTAGGTTGTTTTCAAAAGAGAAGAGGATAAAAATATTCAAGTCAATGGAGAGTATAGATGGAGGATGAGTTCTTTATGAATGTTGCATAAAGAAAGAAGGTCATGTCTATTTAGAAGTTTAAATACTACCCATGCTTCTCTCTTAAACAGAATTTGTTCAAGTATCATTTGCATGAATATAAACTGATAAAATGACAAAAAAGAAAAACAAAAATCAGAAATAGACAACTATATAGATAATACAGAAGGTAAGATATTGTTGAAAAATAATATGAAGAATTCATTGCCCATTGATTTTTGTTTACTTGTTTAGTTTGATTTGTTCTGAGGATAACTGGAGCCCAAATTTCAATCAATTGCGTCATATATTTGCCTGTAGGAATTCAGGTAGACAGCATAACTGATTTCAAAGCTATTGCTAGTTTTAGCTTAATGAATTTGTCATTTGTAAGCAAACACATTTCTGGGTACTTGGCTATACTAAATTTCGGCTAGAACCCTTGAGATTTGAGTAAGTGAATTGATATCAGTGGATATCAAAGAAATGCGTCCGAAAGTTTTCTAGACTTGTGACAAAGAATGGGTTATTAGAAATTCTAGGAGGAAAGCTTCTATAACTTGGACCTTTTTACCTAAAGCCACTTTTGCCACAGACAGAAAGCAAAGAAAGACTTGTTTTCCTTAGCCAAGCACCTACAAGGTACAAGAAGGGAAAGGAAGCAAAATCAAAGTTTCTAGTTCAGAAATCAAGCATTTGAAAGGAGTGCAGACAGCAGGACCCATCTACCCAGTCCCCTAGGTTTCTTTGCTTTCTAACTAAATTATCAATCTGTGTGAAATTGGTATGAAAATTAGCTTTTCCTCAGGACATCCCTACTTTTTGGGTGCAGACATTAATCTTTGGTTGCAAGGGATTCAGAAAGGGTGAGATCTGCAGCCTTTAGATTTTCGACAGTCAGCTGCTAAAGCTTCCTTAGTATAAACAAGTAGGAACTAAAGAAGTGACTTTTCTTAATCCCTCTTCTATCTCCCTAATGTGTCCCTTCCCCTTCACAGTGCTTTCTGGGCATACCCTCCACGGCTTCCTAAAGACTCCCATTATCCCCTGCTGCCCCCAACCAAAATCCCCTCTGGTCACCTCCAAACCCTGGAGAAGTGGAATGAACACACAATGCCTCTGTTAAAGGGCTTGAGCTCGAAACTGGGCATTCTCAGTAGCCAAAGCGGGTTTTGTTTGTTTTTTTGTTTTGTTTTGTTTTGTTTTGTTTTCCTATTCTACAACCCCCATAGTTTCAAGTGCAGCCTCTCTCCCTGTCCTACATGTTTCTTCCCTCCACCCTTAACCTCCTGTCCGCACCCACAGCTTCTTAATTACCCTGCTTAATACCTTTAGAGGGGAAGGCCTGTGAAGTTCTAAATATCTAGAATTAAGCCTTTTTCTCCTAACCCAGCTAAATAAACTCACTTTGGGCTAAAGCCTAACACTTTTGCCTTTTAAGCTTCAGGCCCCTTACATGCAGACAGGTAGGGGGAGTGCGAATACCACTGGATCCCAGGAAACTGGTCCCAAGAATGCTCCATCCAGGATTGCCTGAGTCTGAAATATTCCCAAATCCCCCGGTTCTGCCGGATGACTATTAGCCAAAGGAAATATACCCATGATATAAAACCCAAGTGCGACTGGCGCAATTCAATGTCATTGTTGTTAATTCACCCTTCTACTCTGGAATTATTCAGCTCTACCATGTAGTCTTGAAGACCCTATGTCCCCTGCTTCTGTCCCCAAACCCACCTCCTTGCCTCAGGCTCTCCAAAATATTTTTCCATCTCCCTGGGGTTCTTGCTTTCTCAGTAGAATACCTCGTGTGTGTGTGTGTGTGTGTGTGTGTGTGTGTGTGTGTGTGTGTGCGCGTGCGCGTGCGCGTGCGCGCGTCCCTTTTCCTGTTAGGGTGCTGGAGGAAGAGAAAGGACTTGAGTGTGCTTCTGTGGTAGGGTGATGGAGGTTAGTGCAACCGCGTTAGGAAACTAGGGTTCCAATGCCCTAGGATCAGGGTCTCTCCTCCCTAGGCGATGTTTTAGGCAAAAGAGGAGGTAGATGCCAGGAGGAAACCGTGTTGTCTTTCTAGTGTGTGGGTAGAAAGGGACTCAAGTGGGGGCGTCTGCTGGAGGGTCAAGGGACTCAGGAATGTGCACTGATAAAAGTGATCGGGTGTCCGGAGGGAGGGCTGCGTGTGCGCCAGGGGGCGGGGGCGGGGGCGGGGATTCGGCGCCTGTATGTAAAGGTGCAGCCCGTGTGCGAGGGGCTGGGTGCGCGCGCGGTGTCTGGCCGGGTGCGCGCGCGCGCCGCTGCCCGATTGCTTGCCTGCTGAAGGCTGTTCGGTGGGTTTGACCAGCGACCAGGAGTCAGGAAGCTGGATCCCAGACCAAGTAGAGAACGACGCGGAAACTGAGGAGCGAGTCGGAACGCTGTGGGCCTTCAAAAGGACTTGGGGCTCCCGAGGTGGGTGAATTTCAAGCCAGGGCTGCGTGAGCTGCAAGGAAAGGCGCTCTGCTTCTTCCCGGCTGGGCTTGGCACAGTGTATGTGCGCGCGCGCGGAGGGAAGCAGGTAGCTTATTATTTTTAGTTGTTGGAGTCCTGTTGGTTTGGGGCCCGTTGAGTAGTGGATGTGTTGATTAACCCCCAACCCGGTACACACACACAGGCACACGCCTCCCACTTGCCTGCCCATGGCGCGATCTCTTGTCCTCCAGGACCGAAAGAATCCGGGTGTCCTTAACATCCCTGCCCCAGGGGCAGCCTGGGAAGCAGGCAAAGTGTCCTGGTCTGTGACACAGTGAGCTGTCAGGGCTGCTGCGCTGAGCTGGGCTTTGTGCTCCGAGCCCTACTCTCAGGCACTGCGCGTGGACTTGAATGTGGGGTTTCAGGCGGTGGCCGGCAGACTGCTCAGAGACTGCTGGCACTCAGCAAGACAGGCAATAAGGGAGGAAGAGCCGGTGGGTAACTCCGAAAGCCCAGCGAAGCTGGGGGAATGCATGCAGAGACACTTTGCAAGATTCCTAAATGTTGAAGTGATTTCTGGCTGGGTGAATAAGGGTCTTATAGCTGGCGTGGGCAGGTGGGGGGGGCGGGCAAAGCCGGGGCCACAGCTCCAGGCAACTGAACTATGGAGTCACTCTGACTGGAGCAAATGGGTCTTTGATGCCCCAGTAGCTATCCCTCGCGGCCTGAACTAGTCATTTCTCCTTGCTCACTCACCGCACGTTTGGGTCTAGAGAGGCCAAAGAAAACTCCAGGAGCTACCCCTTGTGGGACGGGAGCGCGCGGAGAAATGTGTGCGCAGAGGGACTGAAGGCCCCCGCGACATCGTGCACAGTACCCCGCCCCCGCCACCAAGCCTGCGAGGCTGCTGCTCGGGCCGGGTACCCAAGAGGGGGCTGCGCGCCGTTTCTGGGCACTGGGATGCGGCAAAACATTGCGGTACACGCCAGTGGCCCCTCTAACCGCGTCGCCTCCAGGTCGAGGTAGCAGCGCTCCAGGGACAGCAGCAGCTGTTTTCCTACACCCCCACCCCCACCTCGGCCCTTGGGAAGGGGGCAGCTAAGGTTTCCCTTGTCCACTGCTGTGGAGCTACATCGACCTGCGGACCCCTTGGCAGTGGTGTGCACTCTGCAGACTCTCTCTCTCTCTCTCTGCTTGGACATGGAGCGCTAGGAGCGGCACTCTGGTGGATGCTGGATTTATGGTAGGGCAAGGTTTGTGCAGTCCTGGGTAGCCTTGGGAGCAGAACATTTTGCTTGGCACCATAAAGAGATGGAAGCACGAATAGGGAAATTCACCCCTTTTGGAAGCATGAGGGGTAGTTTGGGATACCTAATCCATACTTTGTAGGGATTTGTTTCTTGGTTTGTATATTTGGTGCTTGTCATGATTTTTAGAGTATATTAGAGGTATTTCTTTTGATTTCAGTTACTCTTGCTGGCTTCTTTTTCCTACCCTCGTTTTTTTTTTTTTTTTTTTTTTTTTTTTTTTTTTTTTTTTGACAATTCGCCAGCTCTCCATATCTGTTGCCCTCTCCGTGCCTCTTTGCCTCTCCTTGGTGGACTGACTCTTATTCTGCTTTGCTCGCTTGCTCCAGCTGCTTTTGACTTCCTCTGTTTCACCAGAGCTGCATATGGGAACTTCCTAGCTCATCCTTGCGCCTCCCCCCACCCCTTTGCTACTTAAAGTAGAAATTACTAATATAAGGGCAGCTCTTCGTGGATGGTCACATCTGTTATTCTTCTACTTCTTGGTTTTGCACTGAAGGCTGCTTTTTCGAATTTTATTTTGTTTTGGTTTGTTTTGCTGTCTGTGTTTTGTTTGTTTTTAGTTTGGTTGCGTTTGGGTTTCTTTGTTTTTGGGTGGGGGTGGTTAGGAACAAGAAATGACTCAACTGAACCAAAATAGCTGTTGAAAGCTACATCAACACAAGGCAAAAAAGACCAAGTTAAAATCATGATTTTACAATTGGAGTTGGTTTGGGTGATGTCATGCTTAGGAACTATGACTTCTTTTTGCAAAGACAGTGATGCTATGACAGTGAATAGGGGAGATGCCTGCCTATACAGCAGCCAGAAAGCAGCTCAGTGCTGCTGGCTACATTCTGATCCAAAGTACTTAAAATGCAAATCTTCCTGGGTCTTGGCTAATGGATTGTCTACCTTGAGACACTTCTGGTTTTACCACTAGCTAATTCCTTGTGAGAAAATAAGAGTTTCTGTGTGAAATATTTTTTATTTGCACCATTTTCTCATTCTGTCCATGGGTATTTTATTTATTTGATTAAGATTTAGTGGTGACCATATAAAAAATGCAGCTAGCTTCTCCCCATTCACTACTGGAATGATGCACAAGCCTAAAATTGCATCCGTAAAATGTGATCCATTAAATTCCTTTCCATGAGGCAGAAACTCTCTCTCTCTCTCTCTCTCTCTCTCTCTCTCTCTCTCTCTCTGTGTGTGTGTGTGTGTGTGTGTGTGTGTGCACATGTGCTCACGAGTAAGGGGTTGACTTCAATGGGTTAATTTTTGAACCATTGGGCTCTTCCAAGAAGTAATTTTTCATTTGTTTACAGGCAGAGGCATGAAATGATCATTTTCAAAGGGTATTTGGAAACTGAGAGCTTTATGTAGAACTGAAATATGTACAATTGAATATATATATATATGTATATATACACATATGTACATATATGTATATATATGTTTGTGCAGATAAAACTGCTCAAAGACTATGACATATGGACTCCTCTTCTTCAGCAGTGATAGGCTGTGGTCTGAGTGAAGGTGATACACATTTAATTGACCAAAGGGTCAGTTGGGACTGGGTTCAAACTGACAAATGAAGAAAAGGAGGGCCAGGCAGGCAGAAGAGCCAGTTCTGGTGGGTGGAAATCTTGCCGGGAAATCAGCTGAGTGCTGTAGGAATAAACAGGTCCCTTTTCTGCTGTCAGGGACTCAAAGACAAAAGGCTTTTTAACCCCATTTGGGAAATGGCTGACAGCAAAGTAGGTGCTGTTCATTAATCTGACAGTTGGTTTTCTAGAGCTCCATAGGGTCATCTGTGCTTTTGAAGGTGGCAGATTACAGAAGTGAACTGATTTACGCCAACTTGCTTACTTAAGTGCCAAGGCGATGGCAAATTTCTTTCCAGTGCACCTTTACATGTAGCTTTTTTAACTGTCTTTTTTAAAGGAGCCCAGTCCTCCCAGTGGCATCCTCTTCTGAAATCTGAGTTTAGTTATGGTCTTTACCCAGCCTCTGTATCCAGCAGAAGCCTGGGGTATAGATTTCCACCAACTGAGAGATATTTGTGGAGTAGAGGACATGAAATAAATGAGGCTCTAGGTATGTTCATTTAATTTGCAAATAGCAAGCTTGAGGCTGTGCTTATGGGCAGAGTTTGGTGGTTCAAGTTAAAAATCAAATTTATTAAAGTCAAAGTATGATTTAAAAATCTTCTTTATTACTGCTTGTTGTATATTCTACACATGTACACTTGGTACAAATTACAAATGTAAAATATGTGACATTATGTGATTATTATTGTTCAGTGGAAAGCAAATCTGGCTATATTAAAAAATGCAATGCTACAGATTGTAGCCATATGTTCAAAACGGGATGATTTAAGCACAAATATTTTTTTCAAGGCATTACCATTGAAAAACTGTTTTCTTTTTATTTTTTAGATTATTTGTCTTTATTCAGAAGCATAGAGTTGTTTGCTGATTGCAAGAAGATGTTTCTTTGGCTCTTTCTGATTGTGTCAGCCCTGATTTCTTCAACAAATGCAGATTCTGACATATCAGTGGAAATTTGCAATGTGTGTTCCTGCGTGTCAGTAGAGAATGTGCTCTATGTCAACTGTGAGAAGGTTTCAGTCTACAGGCCAAACCAGCTGAAACCACCTTGGTCTAATTTTTATCATCTCAATTTCCAAAACAATTTTTTAAATATCCTCTATCCGAATACATTCGTGAATTTTTCTCATGCAGTATCTCTGCATCTGGGAAATAATAAGCTGCAGAACATTGAGGGAGGAGCCTTTCTCGGGCTCAGTGCATTAAAGCAGTTGCACTTGAACAACAATGAATTAAAGATTCTCCGAGCCGACACTTTCCTTGGCATAGAGAACTTGGAGTATCTCCAGGCTGACTACAATTTAATCAAGTATATTGAACGAGGAGCCTTCAATAAGCTCCACAAACTGAAAGTTCTCATTCTTAATGACAATCTGATTTCATTCCTTCCTGATAATATTTTTCGATTCGCATCTTTAACCCATCTGGATATACGAGGAAACAGAATCCAGAAACTTCCCTATATTGGAGTTCTAGAACACATTGGCCGGGTTGTTGAGTTGCAGCTGGAAGATAACCCTTGGAACTGTAGCTGTGATTTGTTGCCTCTAAAGGCTTGGTTGGAGAATATGCCATATAACATTTACATAGGTGAAGCTATTTGTGAAACTCCCAGTGACTTATATGGAAGGCTTTTAAAGGAAACCAACAAGCAAGAACTATGCCCCATGGGCACAGGGAGTGACTTTGATGTACGAATTCTGCCTCCATCTCAACAGGAGAATGGCTTTACCACTCCCAATGGTCACACTACTCAGACAACCTTGCACAGATTAGTGACCAAACCACCCAAAACAACAAATCCCTCCAAAATCTCTGGAATTGTGGCAGGCAAAGCCCTCTCCAACAGAAATCTCAGTCAGATTGTGTCGTACCAAACAAGAGTGCCTCCTCTTACACCTTGCCCAGCACCTTGCTCTTGCAAAACACATCCTTCTGATTTGGGATTGAGTGTGAATTGCCAAGAGAAAAATATACAGTCCATGTCTGAATTGACACCAAAACCTTTAAATGCCAAGAAGTTGCATGTCAATGGCAATAACATCAAAGATGTCGACATTTCAGACTTCACTGAGTTTGAAGGACTGGATTTGCTCCATTTAGGCAGCAACCAGATTACAGTGATCAAAGGAGAAGTATTCCACAATCTCACTAATCTGCGCAGGCTTTATCTCAATGGCAATCAGATCGAAAGGCTCTACCCTGAAATATTTTCAGGCCTTCATAACCTGCAGTATCTGTATTTGGAATACAATTTGATTAAAGAAATTTTAGCAGGCACCTTTGACTCCATGCCAAATTTGCAGCTACTGTACTTGAACAATAATCTCTTAAAGAGCCTGCCAGTTTACATCTTTTCTGGAGCACCCCTTGCTAGACTGAACCTGAGAAACAACAAATTCATGTACCTACCTGTCAGCGGAGTTCTTGATCAGTTGCAGTCTCTTACACAAATTGATTTGGAGGGCAACCCTTGGGACTGCACTTGTGACTTGGTAGCATTAAAATTGTGGCTGGAGAAGTTAAATGATGGGATTGTTGTGAAAGAACTGAAATGTGAGACTCCTGTTCAGTTTGCCAACATTGAATTGAAGTCCCTCAAAAATGAAATCTTATGTCCTAAACTCTTAAACAAGCCATCTGCACCATTCACAAGCTCTGCGCCTGCAATTACATTCACCACTCCGTTGGGTCCTATTCGAAGTCCTCCTGGGGGCCCAGTGCCTCTGTCTATTTTAATCTTAAGTATTCTGGTGGTCCTCATTTTAACTGTTTTTGTTGCATTTTGCCTTCTTGTTTTTGTGCTGAGACGCAACAAGAAACCCACAGTGAAGCACGAAGGTCTGGGGAATCCTGAGTGTGGCTCCATGCAGCTGCAATTAAGGAAACATGACCACAAAACCAATAAAAAAGACGGACTGAGCGCAGAAGCATTCATTCCACAAACCATCGAACAGATGAGCAAAAGTCACACCTGTGGCCTGAAAGAGTCAGAAACTGGGTTCATGTTTTCAGATCCTCCAGGACAAAAGGTCATGATGAGAAACGCTGCTGAAAAGGACAAAGATTTATTGCACGTGGATACCAGGAAAAGACTGAGCACAATTGATGAGCTGGATGAACTATTCCCTAGCAGAGATTCCAATGTGTTTATTCAGAATTTTCTTGAAAGCAAAAAGGAATATAACAGCATTGGTGTCAGTGGCTTTGAGATCCGCTATCCTGAAAAACAACAAGATAAAAAAAACAAGAAGTCACTGATAGGTGGTAACCACAGTAAAATTGTCGTAGAACAAAGGAAGAGTGAGTATTTTGAACTGAAGGCAAAACTTCAGAGTTCCCCCGACTACCTACAGGTCCTTGAGGAGCAAACAGCTTTGAACAAGATATAGGTCATGTAATCTGACTTCATACAGAGGACAATGTTTAATGATGAAAGTGCCTTTTGTTGACTTCTAACTTCCAAATACTATATTATCATTAGGCATAGAGGCAGGTGTTTCCAAGGGTATCTCATTAACTGTAGCTGTAAGGATGTGTCAAGTAGAAGAGAATTCCCTTAATAGATTTTACTACATAAAACCTATACTGTGGGAATCCTGTGGGGATACTGCAAACTCTATTGCCAAAGGGATGCTTTATAAACATAATACACTGAATTTAACCTCAAGAGGCAAATCAGTTTTGTATCCTGATGCAAAACCTTCGTGTCTTTGTGCTTTGTAAAGCAAACTCAAGAAAACTGGTACCAGTGTTTGTACCTCAGCTGGGTCCTTCATCTTGCACGTAGATTAAGTTGGTGAAACTGGAATAACCCTTTTGATTTGTGGCATTGTAACAACTCTGTGTAAAGATTATCTGAAAAGTGTAAAAAAATAAGCATGCAAAGAGAGAACATTTGATAGTATTTGTAAATCAGTAAAATTTATGGCCTGCATCTTGAAATCGCTGGATTTATAATGTTAAATTGTGCAAATACTTGTTTAAAATATACCATGCATTACATAATTATAAAATAAATTTGAACACTTTAAGTATTACCTGTCTATACATAAAAACCTAAAGGAGAAAAAAAATCAATGTGAGTTACATAGCATTTGTGGTGACCTAGAGAAAAACATGATGATTATCAGAATTAAACATGGCTCAAATTAAACTAGAGTTTGTTCTCAGTTATGTCAAATACCCACAATCCTTAAAGGTTGTCCAAAATTAGCAAGTGCTTACCGTGTGAGCGCACCCAAAGCTATTTTTGTAACATAATTCATATTTATGAAGTACATTGTATACTAAATAGGAAAACATGTACTCCTTAATATGTATTAAATGTGCTTGACTTATTCTTCTGATCACAGCAAATTTATCAGTAAGTATAAATTTAGATAAGAAAAAGAAATATGAAAAGGAAACTGAAGCTAATGTGTATAGAAATATTTTGGACTCTGTGATCAGGTATAATTTAAAAGCAGAAAAAAATAAAAAAATACAAAAAAATACAAAAAAAACAGTTCTGTGCTATTCTTGTGAATTTAGCATATTATCTTCAGATTTGTTACCAACTGTGCATTTTAAAATAGACTCCTTAGTTTTATAATATTGTGTCTGGGGCAGTTGTTATTCGCCATCAATTGTCTTGCTTTGCAGGATTCTATGAGCTTAATTCAAATAGTTTTAATCGCAATATTTAACAAATTAATGACTAAGGTTAATAGTATCTTGTATGCATCAGTATCCTGCTCCTTCATCATTCTGACTATCAGATAATCTAGTAGAACTGTAAACATCATGGTAATCTTGGCTATAAAAGCCACCCTGCTAAATGCTTGCACTGGTCTCAGATGAATTCATGATCTAAAACTACAACTGATATGCCCCTGTGTTTATGTGTGATGTTAAGTTCTAGATCAAAATTGGTCAAACGATTGAAGCATTTGATAATGGGTTGATACCTGAAAATATTTAGATGCTATGATTAGCAAATCAATATTCAGAAAGTCATTGTCTTCTTGGCCAGCTCTCTCTCTCTCTCTCTCTCTCTCTCTCTCTCTCTCTCTCTCTCTCTCTCTGTGTGTGTGTGTGTGTGTGTGTGTGTGTGTGTGTGTTGTGATGTGATGAATTACTGTTTTATTCAGTAAGGTAACCAAGAAGGCATACAGACATTCTTCATGCATTTCAACTGGCAGATGTTTTGGCCAAAAGAATATTACAGTTAAAGTTGTAACAGCAATCCCTTTACTAAATACTAATTTCAAGATTTTATGTGTTCCAACTTTTTTTAAAATAAAAACTGGACATTATTATAGGAGAGAGTGTGCGTGTGTGTGTGTGTGTGTGTGTGTGTGTGTGTGTGTACATGCATGTGTGTTTGAGTGTATATTCACAAGTATAAATAATTTGGAGATTTTTTTTTAGATAGCAAATAAAAATCTCCCTATGTATGTGCTGGTGCTCTTAAAACTTTAATGTGTAATTTTCAGTTTCATGACAATGTCTGTGAAAACTTTATATGAATATAAGTACATCCAAACAAATAATTGCTTTCTGATCTTGAAAGAAAAGAATTATATTCAAATGCTAATTTTCATCTGCAGTTTCATAAGGACATTTAATATGCCATTACCATGCATGCATGCATCCATGGATTAAAGGGCTCCTAATGCACACCGACAGGATAAAGATGCAAAGTCTTCTAACAAAGTGTTTTTGCTTATTCCATCAATAATGTGTGGATTCAAAAATCTTAAATGGACACTTATAGGAGGAACTAGAAAGCTCCGTGCATAAGCTGGGGCTAATAGATTTTTACGATGATGCATTTTTATTCAGTGTGGTGGTATTTGGAAGATGTTTCAAGATTTCCAAAAATTGTCAATCATAAGAGTACCTGCCACCATCTCAAAGCTTGCTGTAGTATATTGGCTATCTCACACTCTTCTGCTGAAAGCTATTAATGTTCAAAACATTTGTAAGAAAAAAGAAATTTAATTGTCTGTGGTAATTTGGAGGTTCTAATTGTAAATGGAAGTAACACATTCTTGGTTAAGGCTAGTACAATTTCCTTAACTAAAGTCATTGTGCCTACATTATACCATGTATGCTAATTTGCACCTGTCTCTCATTAGTTCTTGTGTCTTTTATGATACTGTAGTTAGCTGTAAATTCTGAGTTGAGTACTAGATCAGTTAAAATACTGTATCTATATTTTGTTAGCTTCCGCTATAATCTTGATATTAGTTTAACCCCTTGAGGTATGATACGTAAATGTTAAAACATTTTCAGTGACTTTGCTTCAAATCTTAAAAGCCAAGAAGGGATCATTTCCGATGTAATATGAAACATAATGGCCTTCTTGGCATGATATTCTTGTGTGTGGACTGTGTTAGAACAGTTGCGGAGAAATCTAGATCTTATGAAATCAGTGAAGAGGTGAGATAATATATTGTGTCCGTGTAATATAAATCAAGTTTTAAATTATTTTTTTATGAAATCAATAAAAATGATTCAATTCCTTAAAAGTAAATCTTTGTGTAATTTTATGAGAAAGCAGCTATTAAAGTACAGTGATTCAAATATATAAGGCAATTTATATCCGATACTTAATTTTCCATGCTAAATAACAGTATCAACAAACATATTAATTAGGGAGTTATTAAAGACCATTACCATTTGTTGCTTTACATAAACATTTAGATTTGTATGCCATAAGGATGCATAAATACTAAAGGTCATGGCCTTGTATTTATTTTAGTAGGTATTTTAGAAATATCAGAGTCAATCTTAGAAATGTATGGCGATAATGTGATAATGTTACTCTACAATATCATTTGCATGACTATTACATGGAAAGTATATGAAATGAGCACAGTGAGATTGTTTTATTGTTTTTGTTCTTTTTTCATTTTTTTGTTATTGTTGCATCCAAAGAGTTAGGGAGAAAATATATTC
This sequence comes from Apodemus agrarius, assembly GCA_964023405.1. Classification (NCBI taxonomy): domain Eukaryota; kingdom Metazoa; phylum Chordata; class Mammalia; order Rodentia; family Muridae; genus Apodemus; species Apodemus agrarius. The sequence goes on along the minus strand of OZ030010.1, from coordinate 138,127,888 downwards.
AGAATGTATTTATAGTTGCTATTTTGAAATAAAGTAGAGAATATGTATTATATTGTTTTTACCCTGATTTGATTATTTCTATTTTAGATAAATTCATTTTAAAAATCAAGAAATGCTATAAAATCTAATGTAAATCACAGCAAAGAACAATTCTAATGAATTTTGTTTGTGTTGAATTACAACAAAATATTAGAATCCATTAAATGCCATTTTCTGGAAGTATTAATAAAATTGTTTGGTACAATATTATTTCTGAAGCAGCATTTTGTTAAGTATATTTATCTTTTCATTGTTCTTTACAGAAAAAAATAGTAACCAAACTGATTATATCACTCAAATTTGAGGGTAAGATATATAGCTTTATAATATTGTTTACACTCAAGTGTTAAGCCTCTGTTAAAAGATTTTTTTTTACAAACATAGTTGCAATATGTATTCTCTTGTACTAGCAATCCCTTAGAGAACAGTTGCCAGACAGTGTTACAAATCAATATATTTTGATCCTATTATATTCTTACTCACCATTTGGAATGAAACATAACTTTAAAATAGCAAATACTAGTATTCAATGTGAAATATCAACTCAAATACTTTTAGTGTAACTTTAGAACTTTTACATGCTGTAACAAGCTTTACTGATTTCAAGTTACTGTGGTAAATGGTTATTTTTAACATAGTTTCTTTTAAAGTAACCAAAAATATCAGTTAATCACTTGATGCATTTACTGTGGTTGAAAAAAAGTGAACCAATTGCATTATAGTTAAATTGAGAGCAGAAAAAAAATATCAAAAGGCTGCATTTCCCATGAAGTGGTTTTAAATCATGTGTCCTTAAGCTAGCTACGTGAAGCAAACAAAGTGCACAGAAGTATAAATTAAGAATTCTGTGGCCTTACAACTAGACATAAACTGTGCTGGAAGTTGCACACTATAGATAGCAAGCACAAGGCATTTTTTTCTCAGTCACTCCATTCTGTAAACAAGTGGCATCTAATCTAAGGCCATGCTCATGTTCAGTGTTCATGCAATTATTTAATAACCAGATGAACTGAACTACACTATTGGTGGGATAGTTATAAATTAATTGATGATTTTTATCTCGCATTTGCAGATTTCTAGGAGATCTATCTTTTGTTAAATTAAAAACCAAATGGGAGGTCAATTGAACCTAAATAACTTATTTTTATTTAAAAAACTGCCTCTAATATAAATTCTATTTTAATTTTATCATATTGTTTTCCTTATTCATTTTAGTTTCTAGTGATTTATAGGATAACATTGGAGAAGGACAATTTAAGGAAAGTGGTTTTATTATCTTCTTTGTGAAATACTATGATTTTTAAATTTTTCTTAAAATTTATTTTTTAATTTGTTATTCTTATACCTACACAGGGGAAATACATTGAAGCTCTGAGTCAATTGAATACTGCCCCATATAATATAAGACTGGGAGTATAAAAGATTGGAACTCAACGCTGCTTGATAACTACAAGTTTGATTGGCAATAGAATCCAGAACCAAGAGTTAACTATTCAATCTTTCCCTATAGTTTGCTTTTGTAGACACTGCCTGCATATAGCACAGATTTTAGCCCTATTAATATAAAAATAGAAATGACAATGTTTTTAAAAAAATCACAAATGAAGCTTTTAGAGAGCAAATGGGAGTATACAATGAACCAATATCTCTTACTTTTGAATTAGCTATAGAGAGACAAGGCAGTCTTTTAGAGTTTTTGAACAATATATTTCTTCCAGTTGGCAATTCACAAATAGTAGCTCATGTCAGATGCTGTTGAAAAACATCTAAGGAAGCCATGTTTTGCAGTGGATATTAATTATGACAAGATTTGAGAATCATATTAAGCTCTGTTTTCCCTACTATAATTTGCAATGTATATTTCCATCATTGTTTTATGTAAACTGAATCATTGTACTAAAATTCTGAAGTTGGTATGGAGTAACTTTAATGCTGTTTTCATGAATAAAAGTTTTTTCTTATAGGTGATATGTGTAGCCATTCAGTGTTTTTATTAGTCTTATATTAGCCAAGCTCAAGAACAAAGAGAAATTTAAATAATATGCTATTTATTTGGTACAGTTTTCCTATTAGTTGATATAAGTAGGGAACTTATACCATTACACATCCACAAAGAGTGTAATACACACAAACATTGGATGATACACAAATATAGATATCTAGTTGATAAATATTGAAATGTTCCTGCCTCATCTAAAGTTTACAAATGAAGTTGTTATTTCATCCCCAGATAATAATTATGTTGTTTTCATTTTATATTGAAACATAACCATGGTGTTGTTTATAGTAGTAATTGGACTGACCTTTTCCCTGACTCCCTTGTATTTCAGGATTACCTTTATTTTCCTAATGTATTTTTTTAAATTTCTCATTACTCTCCTCTTTGTGTGTACTTATTAAATGATTGATGTCATGTGTTATTCACAGAACACCAATTATGGTATAAATCAAGCCTGCTACAACCTTGGGTAAACATACTCAGAGAACCACTTAGAGGCACCTATATACAAATTAAGGAATCCAAAGTTGATGCTTCTAATTAAAAATTACTAGAACATGTAAATCTATTTTAAAAGAAGGACCATTTAGTTGAAACTGGTGACTAGAGATTAGAAAGGACAATAAGGTCAAGGGAGTATTCACAGAAACAAATACTGGACCTAAAAATTCAATTAATGAACAATCTTTATGGTAAAAATACATCAAGTATTAGACTCAGTTTCTTTGCTTTAACTTGATTTTTCTTTTAAATTAACATGAAATCCAAGCAGGGCATATGCAAGTTTCAGAATTATATGTTTTTTTTTCAGATTAACTGGTCAAATAAAACATCTAATTACTTTTGATATCCCTCAGATGATAATTTTTGTGGAGTAATGTTATGGATTGATGTTGAAGACTTTGGAATTGTCACTATCTGTTTAAATGATTACAAGTAATATTTTCCTTTCAGAGAAGTACTAGGCAGAACATACATATCATATGTAAAGTAATTTTAGGAAAAAATAGATCATTATAAGCATTTTGGTTCCAATGTTGCAGTAAAATCTTTCTAGGTCCTCTGGTTAGTTTTCCAAAATTTTACTGCAGTAGAATATATTTCAGTGCCTATTTCAGAAGCCATTTCCTGCAAGAATCCCCAGGAAGTCATGTATTTGCCATGGATCCCTTTGCTCCATAGCAGGATATACCATCTTTGCCAAGTCCTCCCTGCTGAAATTTATTCTCTTCTGCTGTTATGAACAGCCAGCACTATCTATGGCACAAGCTAGCTTGGAAGATTTATTTGTTTGTTTGTTTGTTTGTTTTTGTTTGTTTGTTTGTTTTCTAGTGGCGATATACACAAACCATAGGAATCAGAGGCCAATATTCACCAGCATATGACTATGATATGCAAGAGCATCTTGGTTTTGTGTATTTTCCACATTGCATTTTTGTTTTGGTTCATCAGTTATCTTCCAGCCCACAGGAACTGCTTGTCGTTTTATTTTATACTATTCTTCAAAGTGGAAACTACTCTCCACTATGGAAACTCACAAGTATTTATAGAAAGAATCATCACACTGTATTACCAGTTTCCTTCTAGAAGTTCTAGAAATATAGAAAATTTAGTGCAGTAAGTCTTGTTGACATGAAAATAATAAGAAGAAGACAGATTGAGTTATCAGCAGAAAAGAACTTTTGCAATCTTTCTTGTGTTTTAGATTTGCTTGCAATGAACTCAGCGGTTTAGGTTGTAAGCCAGAATCTAAAGAATTATTTCTGACTCTAGAGCCCCTATTCTAACTGCAGAGGAGCATTATTGCTGACATTGGTAGGGTTGCTCAAGGGTTAATGCAAGCATGGCTATTATTTTTCTCATTACATTCAGTGCTTCAGAAAATATTCATTTTTTAAAGATTGGTACAGCTGTTGAAATGCTGCTGCATCAATTCCAACCATGAAAATTCACTAAGCCTTATTTTCAGTATATAACTAAGGAGTTATGCAGAAATGTGTATCAGAAACTGGATAAACCCATCCGGATTAAGAAGTAAACCAATGTAACCTTAAGGAAAACAGGCTTTTAAGAGAATAACATGGGAGCATTTAATTAAAATTGCATCTGGGTCCACCAACTCCACTTTGAACTTGTCATTCTTTCCCTGAGCATCATTGTAAAGTAAAGCTTAGTATAGAGGCAACATTTCCACTCTCTCTTTACTCATTCCAGATGCCTACTATCTATCACAAAACAGACTGTGCTTGCAGCCTTGATCATTTAATCCCAAATGCATATATGATTTCAGCTGGTCAATTTAATAGAAATCTGTCAAAAAAAAAAAGCTTAGACTTTCATGTGAATCATACTATACCTAGACAAAGCTACACTAAATAGTCTTTTGACCAGCATACTCTTTATCCGAATTAGGGTAGACCAAGTTAAGTGTTGGTAAATAAACATCTTCCCTGTTTTGGGACCATCAAAGAAGATAGAGTATATGTGCTCAGTAATTTCTAAATCAGGTGACATGGTTCCTACCATTTTAAGAAAGACTTGAGAGGGAGCATGAGATAGCCAAGGTTATGTAATCTTTCATTGTCACCATGGTCCAGGACCCCCTGACCCATTGCTTAATGATGCTTACATTGTACTGTTTTGTTTTCTCTGTAACTTCTATAGAGTTTATGAGAATCTTTGGCTGAGGCTATATAAGACACTTCATTGAAACGTAACAGCAATTTTCACAAGGTTCCACAGCAACTTCTAACTAGAAAGAACCAGGTATAATACCTGGATTTCTTTATCGTTGATGTCCAGTGTGAGAGTGATCCAGAAAATGATCCAGAAATGATTCAGATAACAAAAGTTATCTGAAAGCAATTATCTAAATATAGGCTTATACTGGATGATCTTTGAGGACATTCCAAGTATTAAGATTGTAAGAAGTTTCTACATTGGGCACTGATACAACTCAAGACAAAATTAGCAAGCAAAATTTACCTCTAACATTCAAAAACTTGATCTACTGAAATTTATTAGTTGAACACTATCTTCTATGCACTCTGGTTGCAAATCAATATGACCACCATATAGTATTTATATATTAAACATCATGTTAGATGAGAAATACAATAACCCCTCTAGTTGCCAATATTTTTTGTGTTGGGTATCAGCTTTTCACAAAGAAAAAAAAGCTTGCACTGTCCACTGCATTAAGATGGCATTATAGTACCAACCTTGTGGCATGTGCTAGTATTTATTATTTCAATTAAAAATTTTCAATTTTTCACTGTACTTTGGGCTAATAAATTAAACATGAGGGTGTATAGCATTGTATCCTAGTCAGTAATTGTAGTTGGGTCATTTATTTTTAAATTTACACTTAATTAGATGTAATTGTAATTTAGTCCAGAGAATTATAATTATTAGAGTTGAAGCTGAAGATCAACAGAAAATATTAAAAACAAGTGAAAATAATCTTAACTATAAAAATGTCATTCCCGTTAATATCCATTGCAATTTCATTCTACTGAGATAGAAAGTAGTCTTTAAAAGAAGAGAAAAAGAAAAACTATGCCTTCATATCTTAAGGATTTTGATTCTTTAGTCAGTCTAAATCTTTTAAGATTTTGGAGTATTTTGTGATGATTGTAAAGGCAATTATGATTTTATTCTAGTTTAATGCTATTAATGAGAAGCTATCAAACATTACTACTCTATAGTCTCTGAGCCTTTAAATTACAAAAAAAGTATTTCTTCAGGTACTGGTAACTCATTCAGAGCTAGCTAGTAGCTTTATACTTTGAGCTCCTGTTTCATTTCTAATGTTAAACAAATAAATAGCCTCTGCCTAATCAAATTTGCATTAAACTTAAGAAAAATAGAAAGAAATAAAAACACTTTGCTTGATTGAGCACTAGCATGTTTAAATGTTGATGAGAGTGCGATGTGCTCACCTGAGACCTCCGTTCTTTCCACAGTGCATACAGCCTTGCTGCTTCTACTACTTCATCCTGTGCTGGAAGTCCCACCATGCCTCCCTCAAGCACCTTCTTTGTGCTCACATTAAAGCCATTTTCTGTTTCCATTTGTTGTTCATTTGATAATCAGTTTTCTTTTTTCACAGTCAGATGCCAGACTCACAATCATTTTTAAGAGAACACAATGCCAAGAAAGAGAAAACAAGGCTACATTAATGAAGTAGATGATAATATTTCAAGCTAGTCAACATGACAAACTAAGCCTCCCTTAGTACCCTTTAACATTAGCATGTATCAGACTGCTACAGCTCAGATCATTGGTGACATGGACTTAAGCCGAATTTCAAGTTCACTCTCATGCCAGATTCTTTTAAGGAATTCTCTTTAATTTGATCTTATTCAATATCAGACTGGAGCAAAGGAGTGGGCTTTGCCAGTATAATGACATTCAAATTGAAATCCTAAGAACTTCATATTAGTTGTTTAAGACTGGAGTTGGAGAGGGTCTATGATGCTGAGAAAATAATCAGAGCAAAGGCACACATCCGGTGAGGTAAGCAGAAGCTACATCTAGATTAGTAGACATTTCTGCAAAGTAAGAGAGCAAATATTGATTTCACCATCCATACCGTTTCTATTGCAAGTAACTTACTATACTCTTGTAGAACAAAATAAGAGGCAGAAAATAAGCAAACCTAGTGATATAGCTGTGTTTCTGATAAAATATTTACTGACAAGAATAAAACGATGAATGCATTTGGCATCTAGGCCAAGGGGCTGAATGCCAGGCTACTCAATGAGTGTAACTTTGCTGTACATTAGGAAGCCAATAAAAGTTTTCAAAAGCATTGGCATCATAAATCTGGTTACAGACAAGCGAAGGCCTGGTATATGGAAGCTCGGGTAAAAGGAGTGAGGAGCAGAGTTTAAATGGGGAAAACTAATTCACTCTGTAGACCAAGCTGCCCTGGAACTCATTGGAATCCACTTGACTGTCTTTTGAGTGAGTTCTGGGACACAAATCATGCACCATCCTGACTAGCTATCACTTATATAGACTCCACAGTACTAGTCATTAACTTAAAATGAGGATCAATGGTGACAGTGCCTTTGCATCCCTAAGTTTATAACGATGCCTTCCATTGAGATGTCTAAGGGAGAGGTTTAATAGAAGGGAAAAATCGGACCAGAATGCAGTGATAGCTGGAAGATTTGTTCTTTACTAACTTCTTTTTTTTTTTTTTTTGAGACAGGGTTTCTCTGTGTAGCCCTGGCTGTCCTGGAACTCACTTTGTATACCAGGCTGGCCTCGAACTCAGAAATCCGCCTGCCTCTGCCTCCCAAGTGCTGGTATTACAGGCGTGCGCCACCACTGCCAGGCTCTTTACTAACTTCTTAACTTCTCCTCTGCATTTCTTTGGTATCCAAATCCCCTGATGTGTTCAGAACTCCTTCCCAGAAGCTTTGTGTGTATTGCTCAGGAATGCACATTTTAATGTTTTCTGGGTTATTTGTTATTATTTATATTCAACTTTGAGAATCCATGATGTGTGGAAAACTTGGCTATATGTTTGTGTGTGTGTATGTGTGTGTATATCCAGACAGACAAAAGGAAATCAAAAAGGCTATAGAGTCTGAGAAGCAAGGAAAAACTGACATCTAAATATAATACAATGTCCTACTCTATTTAGTACTATTGAAAGATAGTAGTGTTACCTAACCAGAGTTTTATGGTGTCAGACCTGATGTAATTCATTACAAGATAGATGCAAGAGCAGTTCTAGGACTGTATGTCCTACAAAAAGACAAAATTTCAAACAAAATTGCAAAGATAAGGGATAGACTGAGAAATGATAAACAAGAACCAGGTCCCAAATACTGGGCAAAGAAAGAGCAAAAGATGAGTGCAGATAAGATATTAGAATTCTTCAGGGAATCATGGAGTCAGCAAATCCAGCAACAATAGAGTTATACCAAGAGGAACATGTAGATTCTCTAGTTCAAAGCACCAGAAGTGAGCTTTAGGAAAAGCTTACCAAAATCCATCACCTTTTAAGGCATTCTGTACTGTGTTAGCCTATACCACCAAGGATACATGACAAAAGATGTTGAGCTTCCATTGTTTGCTGAAAGGATTGAATTTCAATAAATTTAGTCAGGGAAAACTGTTCCCATTCATTTCCTCTATCATCTCCTTAATAGAATATTTTATTTATATGAAAGTTAACATACTGAATACCCACTGTATGTTTTCTCTGAGCTTCAACTGAAGGGGGCAGAAGCATTAGATTAAATGTGTGACTACATAGAAGTCAGAATCTAAGGAAAATGAAAATATGTTTTAAAAAAAATACTGAGTAGCTAGAACGATTTATTCTCTGTTCTGGATAATCAATACAATGTACCACTAAAACTGGATGTTTATTTGTGAAAGGGGAGGAAGGCTTCGTAGTTGAGTTGCACTGTGATCTAACATTTGAAGGATAGTAGGGGTGTCATATTTGCTTTCTAATTATCTGAAAAACATGACTTCCAAAAGTCACCTATGGAGGAAGGTGTTTCTGTCAGATTATAGCTTATCATGAAGGGACGGTCAGAGCAGAAGCTCAAAGCAGGAACCTGGGGGCAAGAATTGAAACAGGAGCTGTGGAGGAACACTGCTTACTGTCTTGATCCTCAGGGATCAGTTACCTTTTTCAAATAACAAAGCATCAGTTGTCTAGGGGTGGCAGAGACTTCAATAGGCTCGACCTACCAATCTCAATCAAGAAAGCCCTCAAAGGCTTGCCTATAGGCCAATAAGACAAGTTCATTCTCTCAATTGAGGTTCTTTCCTCCCAGAGTATCACATAACAAAATGAACCCTTAGTACAAGAAGAGAAAAATTAACCTATAGCCAACAATTAATAAGAAAACAGAGATAGATAGATAGATGAGCACAGCATGTCAAGAAATGAGTAGCTCAGTGTGGCCTGAGCATCTACTCCTTGAGTCAGAGCCATTCTTCTGGTTTGTTGTGTCCATCTGGATATATTACAAGAAATTCAAGCTCAAAGATTCTTTAACATTCTCCCTGCACACAATTCTTTCCACTCAGTGGACTCTAGTAGGCTAGTTTATCATCTGTATGGATACTATAGCTGGAATTCTGTTCATAATCATAATCCCCTCCTTGTTCTTCATCAGTAAGATATGGATATCCCCCCCCCATCGACTACATGCCAGACTGAGATTTAACTCTTTTTATGTCACCCTGATGTTCTTCCTGTTCTTCTAACATAGTCTACCATTAATTTTCCATAGAACATCAGCTTCTAACTTCAATCTTTACGGAAGCCCTTCCAATGGGTGCCAGTTGCCTCTGAGATAAGTATAAAATACATAAATCCATTTTAATTTGTCAAGTGGATATTGCCTGCCACCATATGAAGTAGCTAGTAAGTGTTATTTTCTGTCATCTCTCATTACTTTTTTGAAGTTTGCATGGTTGTTTTTAATTGTATGTACTTAAGTGTTACACAACAGCATGTCTATGTTATCTACCTGTAGCAAAAAAAAAAAAAATGCTACAGTGAACAATGAACAGAAACTTGTCTCTATATTCTTAAATGTATTTTCTTTGGCTGTATGTATGACAGATAGATTGCTTGGTCATGTGATTACTTCTATTTTGCATGTTTTGGAGGATGCTACACATTGTTTCCCATAGCAGTTGTGCCAGCATATATTCCCACAATAGTGTATGAGGGTTTTCTTTTGTCTGTCACTTTGTGTAATGTTGATCTTGCTTTGATAATAACCTCATTGTAGCTTTGAATTTTTCCCCCAGATGACAAGTTATATTAAACATTTTTTTTAATCATTGGGCATTCTTATGTTCCTTTTGAAATTACATTTTCACACATTTGCTCATTTGAAACCAGGTTATTTGACATGGGTTTTATGAGTTCTTTATTGCTTTTGATATTATTCCTTTATCAGAGAAGAAATTTGCAAATATTTTCCAATCTTCTAATAATTTTTCATTGTATTTTTTATATATAGAAGACATAGTTTCATATATTCTCATTTGTATATCTAAGCATTATCTAAGGTTTGTTATTACCAACTTTTCTAAAAAATTTATTTTGTAGACACCACAATAGTCTCCAGTTTACATATTCAGAAACTGCAAACTGGGACAGAGGAGGCATTTCAGTTGAGAAAGTGCTTTCATTACAATCATCAATCTCCAGAAACTACATTAAAAAGCCATATATGTTGACAAATGCTTGTCACATTTCAGAATTGAGGCACCAGAGACAGGCAGATCTCTGGAGCTCACTGTCCAGCCAACCTATCCTGACCAGTAAATAGTAATCCCAAGTTATCAGTGGGAGACCTTGTCTCAGAAAAGTCAAAGAAACAAGATAAAAAGCAATGCCAGTGGATCTGGATGAACAAAAGTCAAAGTTGCACACATCCGTACATCTACACACATGCTTTCACATACCAAAAGATGGGGGGCAAACAAGAAACAAAATGGGGAAAGAGAGTTATGTACATGTTACCCCCAACTATGACTTACCAAAAACAGTTGAAATGCTAAGCAGACATTCTAATTTTGCTATCCATACCTCGGCCTCTAATCTAACTTTGGATATCAGACTAAGTTTGTTTGAATGTTGTCCTGAAAATAATACAGGATCATTAATTTTTGTGAATAAATATGATCTAAGCTTTATATTTTAGGATGATGAATCTGGTATTTTGTGATGATTAAATAAAATTGGATAGCTTGACAGTACTATGATAATTAGAAAGTTAGAGCACCAGTAAATATGTTCAATCCTGAAAGAGCACTACCAAACTGAGAAGTCTACATCATAATTAAAATTCTTTGAGCTATGGGTCTCTTAGTCAATTAAAGTAGTTCTGTTTCTGAGTGTAGGAGAATAGTTTAGGCATATCACTTTCTAAAATGTATCATCTTCTTCCTTCATTTTATATTCCTTATTCTTCTCTACCCACCTAGCTACCCAAGAGAGACAATTTACCTAGAATGGAAGCACAAGAGGGCAAGCTCAAAGACCATAATACATAGAAATCTTCTAGTAATTCAGACATTTGACCAAAGCAGGTACAGAAGCAATTCTAGCTTCTGTAGACAGAAAATACTCCTGTCATACAAGATAAAGGAGATTACATTTATAATAATGTAATATGCCACCGCTTTTGTTACTAATAGTAGTATTATTTTGCTGAGGTCTGGCAGAATGGAATACAAGCTTGAGAAGGATTACTCCAATGACAGATGATATGTGATTAGAAGTAAGAGAGTGGGATAACACAAAAAAGCAAGTTATTGGATTCAGACTAAGGAGAAAGAAGATTCTGTGATGACCTGAAGGCAAGGCAACCAATAACATGGAAATAGTTTGATGAAAATAAAGTCAGGGGTAAAGGTATTTACTCATTTAAGATCTTTAGATGATGTGCATGTCCTTTTCCCACAGGCATGGATAACATATGGTCCCTACCACATTGGTCTTACAGTACATCAAACATAAGGCCTGTGTATATATGGACATACATAGATACACATGCACACACCCTTTCAAAGGCGTATATCTTCTTGTAACAATACTGCCAAAATATTGTCATACAGAAAATGATCATAATGATCACAGACTCACAGACATGTCCTAAAGTTTTAGTTTAGTATATGAGGCAAATTTAGATAGATGGCAGAAAGGTAGTAAAAGCAGCATACACAAAACACATAATTAAGAAAATCAGGAATGCACATGAGATACAGTGCATGAAAGGTTAGTGAGAAAGTGTGCTGAATGGGTACTCTTCAGGTCTATTTGATAGAAATCAACACAAAGCCTATCTGAATTAGCTTAGAAAAAAGAAACTGCTTGAAAATGTTCTAACAACTCACTTAAAGTCATTCAAGAGGCAGGGTAAATTGTACATAGTGTACCTACACAGCCACAACACAATTATGGATGTTGTGTCCACAGAATGGACACAACCAAGAACTCTCCAGCTTAAAATCTCTACTTTCCTTTTTCTTCTGATATTTTCCTATTAAAGTCATCTATGCACAAATGTTATTCATTTTATCTACAATACAGATCAAGGATCTTCTTGCTTTCCACAAGACAGTAGCTATCACCTACATGTACAATGTCATTATATCTAAATTATAAAATTCATAAAGTTTTGAATGATAATGCAATGCCTCCAATGTAGATCACTAATAACTAGATCAACTCTTGGCAAAACCTAAAGTCAATAATTTTGGCTGAGTGAATAAAACTATAAGATGACAGTTCACATTTGCATGGCACAGAAAGAACATATGTATGTAGATAAAGGTCTTGGTATAAATCTTGGTTAAATACTGATTATATATGGTCCTACACTAGTGTGATTTTTCCCTGTGATTCCTGCCATTAATCCCAGTTAATGGGACTTTCCTCAATATACCCAATCATCTTTTATCAATAAATGTATACATTCAGATACATTCTTAATTGCTTATGTATGTGTATCTGCCAGTTATGACCTGCTCATGATGTTAATTTTAGCTTTGTCTTTTGCTCCTGCACAAGAATGACAGTTTAATAAACATTTCACCCTTGTCTGCCCTGAAATGGTGTTTGACATAGGAAAAAAATATAATACTTCCCTCAGATATACAGGACTCAGCTAGACTCAGACCTTCTGAATTGCAGTCATTTATTTGCCCATGAATGATTAGGTAAAATGTCTGGTCCCACTGCCAAATCAAAACACAGTGTGATCAGCTTTCATCAGTCTTCTTTCCTGAGATCTTGAATTCTAACCTGCCTTCAGCCTTCCTTGTGCGGCTGCTTTCCAAAGCTGACTGGCTTCAAGGCAATGCATTCTCAGATCACCTGTCTAACCAGCCACACCGTTTTCTTCACTTTCTGATACCCATTTTTCTAAGCTCTTTATTCTTCCCCTTGTCTGACCATTGTATTTGCAGACCTCATATTAACTCCTCTCCATATTGCAATAGGACACCCCCTCAATTCACCAACTTATCTCCTTACTTTAGTTCAGATTCATTTTTTCATCAGCATTTGTTAATTCATTTTTTTTATTTTAAGGATAGGGGCCAAACATGGACCATTTGTTGATATTCTGTGCCAGCAGTAGGCTTGCCATTGTAGATACTGCTGTGTGTATACTCACTGAATGAACACACAAGAGGAAATTAATATTGTGTGCTGTTTCTTCTATATTTGCTTAGAAAATTAGAGACGTCTCCTTCAATGATATTGTGCTTCCCACAGTTCACTATAGTGATGCTTCTCTTAGACTCTGAAGTTTTAAATTGTTTAGGCAAAAAAAATTCACATCATGATCCCACAAAAGAAGACTATCATGCATTGGCCTGCATTTCTGCCTATTCCTTCTTGATTTAAATTACAAAGGACTGAAGTCAAGGTGTTTTCTCAGTCAATTGCCAAAGTTTGTATCTCCTTTGAGCTCAGCAAGAGCCTCAAGGGAGGATAGGGGTTATTGTTTTTAAAACCTTGAAACCCAAGCTGGCTAGAGTAATTCCTACTTCTGTCAGTATGTGTATGCTGCTAAGCTCAAATGAAACTTTTGCTCCAGGAATTTGTGCTGTTCTGATTCATTGCCTGCATGTCAGTGTTGAAGGAATTAAGCAGTGCAGATTTTAAGCAGTTTTTACCAAGAGAAATTCCCTTCACTTGCCTAGCTATTTCAACATGGAAACCTTATGATCTCCAGTTTGATATACAGTCTGATTTCAAGGCTCAGGGAGAATAATCTTCACTTTTCTTTGCTCATCTTTTCAGCATTGCCTCTTTTCTGTAAGAAGTGTCTGCTTTTATTTTCTTTATTGTGAAATGTCTGCTCTGCTGTTTGGGGAAAGGGAGTCTTGGTAATCTCACCCCTTTCTGACAACAGTTCTAATATTTGGAGGTTGGTTTCTGTTTCCTCTTAGAAGCAAAGCAACTAGGTTGAGTGACCATTTCAGTTGTATATAGGTCTCAAAAGATACAGCACTGTGGATCAAATATCCAAAGAACGGAGAAAGTGAGACCACTCTAACTTAGGCTGTGCATCCTACACTCCCCAGTTCATAGTAAAACTGATGCTATACTCTCGTAAGTAAACACTTATGTCTACCCCTTCCCATAGGGCTTCTGTTAACAGATATGAATGCAGAGACTCCCCATGGAAAGCAGATTTGGGGAGGGCAGGGAAGCATAAACAATGTCCAAACTTCTTACAACACAGAAGAGAAAGGCAGAAATGTTGTTTCCAATACAGAGTGATACTTAATCAGACTGGATTAGACCTCAGCTTGAAGGGACAAATGAGAGGAAGCCCATGAACCATTAGTTGAAGCAAGATGCAGTTTCATACCTCCAAGGGGGAGGGGGTAAAAATAATGCTATTAGATTTGTCAGTGAACTCAGAAAGAGCTACACAATTTTCAAAATTGTTAATGAAGTATTCTACCATTTGTCATGCCATAGCCAGGAAGGATTGTCTTTTCTTCTATTCCTTACAAATATGTATTTATATGTCACTATGGTAAGACTAAAAAATATTTTATATTCATTCTGTTCTTTGTGGCAACCCTGAATAAGGTAATTGAATTGGGTTTTTAAAGCCATAAAAAACTTAGATATTATGAGCATTTTAAAGCTACTCTACATAGCAAAAACATTGAGACATTTTATAAAACACAGAGTTCTTCAAAAATGGATAAAAATTAATTTGTCATCAGGACCAGGGCACATGCCTTGTTCTCACCGCATTCAGGAAGCAGACACAGGCACATGTCTCTGAGTTCTAGGCCAGTCTGGTTTGTATAAAGAGCTCCAAGCAAGAAAGGGTTACAAAGTATGACATGGACTCCAAAAAAGGATAATAATTTGTCAAAAGATTTGGCCACGAATAACTTGATTTAGACAAAATCAATGTACTTATTGAGTTGAACATTAGAAAAATCATCTTTTTGTGTTATTTTATTAAAAGCATTAAATAACTCTTCTTCCTCTACCATTATTCTGCCTTCAACTTTCATAGACATCTACTAAAAGACACTGTGGACTTCTCTAGTGATGACTACTGTGTTCAGACACTGTTGCTTGTTTGTTTTTTTCTTCTAGCTTTCACTATTGGACACATTACATTCAGTCTCTGTTGTTTACTCAACAGAGATATCCCTATGGAGGCCTAGAAAACAGCAATACAACACTTTAAAGGTCAAATATAGCTAATCCCATTCTCCATCTGGTGATGAATCTATTTTCCCTCTTTTCCAACTCACTATAGAAATGCTGCTAAAAATCAAGAGTGATTAAGTGCATTGAAATGTCCAAACTCAAGGAAATCCCAGCATATCAATAGTGCTTAAGCACTTCTGGGCAAATTCCCAGGCTAGAGAAAAAAAATGAATGATTTTGTTTCACTGTTCAGCTTGTCTAAGTTTGAGAACAAAGAAAATCTCAAAAAATTAGAGGAATATAGCCTCTGTAGATATTTTCTGGAACGTTTAGAGTAAAGGCACCAAGAATTCTACAGATTTAGTGACATTAATAGATAACTTATAACTTACCTTTCTGAGGATCAGTTAGTTGATGGATTTAGTCATATTTCTCCCTGGCTTGTCAATGTATATGCATCTAATAATCATGAAACTTAGTACCAATTAATCTGTGCTATTAGGCAAGATCCTAGAAAAAGAAACTCATTAATGTGACCAACTCCTTATTCTTAGCAATATTTCCAGATATTTACCTGTAGTCAAAGAAATTCACATATTTTATAATTTACCATATTATAAATGTAATGAAGCAAAACAATTTCACTTTTTTTCTATAAAACTAAAAAATCAAATGTATAGTTGAGCATTGTAGCACTGATGGGTTAACCTAAACCCCAGGACTCCATGTTACATTTCTACAGAACATATGTTAATAGTACCAATTGGGTTCCTGTCATGTGTGTATTTTAGTAAACTATGATTGTTCAAATCAGGATTTTTTTCTATCAATATAGATGAAATTTTTAGGTAAAATAAATTTACTTTAGAACTATCCACGTAGCAGATATTTGATTGTACAATACAAGATTGTGTACTACATATTACACATATACACTATGGCAAATAGATTTAGAATCTATTCTTGAGACTTCATATTAAGTAGAATATCAAGCCCTACTGAATAACGCAACTCACAAGCCTTTCTCTCTGCCCCTGTGAACAATTACTATCTTGTGCTCCTTTAAATTAGTTTATTATAGATTCCTTCTATAACTAAAATCATGTAAGTTTTGTCTTTCTCTTCCTGGCTTACTTCCCTTAGTGTGTCACCACTCAGGTTCATCCTTGATATTAAATAAGCCAATTTTGTCTCAGTCTTAATAGATATAAAATGTTCTATTGTCTACACATACCATAATACCTCAATCCTTTCAGTTTCTTCATTAAAATTTGACTGTATCTTCTGTGTTTTCTAAGCCAAAAAGCTTTTTTGTAAGAAAAAAGTTTCCATGATTTCATTACTGTCAATAACAAGGTAATGAACATAGAAGTACATCGCTGATATGTAGTTTTCAATTTGGGGTTTAAAAAAATACCCACAATTGATATTGGAAAACCATGTAATACTTTTAGTTTTTTTTTTAAGAACTGAAATAGCAAATGCACAAGCTGCTCAGCCTACAGAGATGATACAGAAACAGGCTATTCTGCAGAGGGAGTCCTGACTGCCCATAAGAACTGCTACAGTGCAGGCTTTATCCTTCGCTATGGAAAAAAGTCATACAGGAATAGACCTTGTAGGTCAAGAAGACATCACTCTATCTTCCCCACAGAAAGTTTTAGGACCTGCCATACCTGCTACTATTCTCTGTGGTCCTGTGAGCCTCAGAACAAGGCTTCTTAATCCTTTTCATTGTTTTATTAGATATATTCTTTACTTACATTTCAAATGTCTTCCCCTTCCCTGGTTTCCCCCCACCCTGAAAATCCAATAAGCCATCTCCTCGCCCCCTTGTTCCCCAATCAACCCTCTCCTGCTTCCCTGTCCTGGTATTCTGCTACACTGCAGCATCTACACTACAGCATTGAGCCTTTCTAGGAACAAGGGCCTCTCCTTCCTTTGGTGTCCAGCAAGGCCATCTTCTGCTGCCTATGAGTCTGGAGCCATGGGTAACTCCATGTGTACTCTTTGATTGATGGTTTTATCCCTGGGAGTTCAGGGAGTACTGGGTGGCTCATATTGTTGTTCCTCCTATGGTGCCACTGCAAACCCCTTCAGCTCCTTGGGTCCAATCTCTAGCTTCCCCATTGGGGACACTGTGCTCAGTTCAATGGTTGGCTGAGAGTGGCCCCCTCTGTATTTGTCATGAAGTAGCAGAGCCTCCCAGGTGACAGCTATATCCTGAGTGAGGTAACCCAATCACAAAAGAACACACATGGCATGCACTCACTAATACGTGGATGCTAGGCCAGAAGTTTGGAATACTCAACACATTTCACATATCAAATGATGCCAGAGAAGGAGGAAGACCAAAGTATGGATACTCTGGTCCTTCTTAGAAGGACGAACAAAATACCAACAGAAGGAGGTACAGAGACAAAATGTTGAGCAGAGACTGAAGGAAAGACCATCCAGAGACTACCCCACCTAGGGATCCAACCCATATACACTTACAAAACCCAGACACTATTATTGATGCCCACAAATTATTTTCATTCTTATCCCCACCTCAGCCAGGAACTTTTGATGCTACTCTTGGTATCTACATAAGTGTAAAAAACAAATATATAAATCAAGCATTAAGCCAGACAATCTATCTGCATATCTCAAATGTTTCTGCAGAAATTTAGAGAAGGCTGGCGGTAGTAATGCCATGTTAGGAGCCTTAAGGACAGCTAAAGGTCCCTGAAAATGGCTACAGTAGAAAAGAAAAGAAAAAAATATAAATCAATCATTGTGTAATAAATCATAAAGAAAGTTATTATCAAAAAAGAAATAGCAAGTCCACTATTAAATATTACCATAGAGGTTCCTATATGATCAAGCTCTCTAATGCTTGCATTTGATTATCTAGGTCTTTTAGTTTGGATTTGACTCCCATTTGCTTGATGGTTAATGGTGCTGAACCTCTTTTCATGTAACTCCTGGCCATTTCATATATAATTTGGAAATAGATCTAAAGTCTAAACCATTTTAAAATTGAATTGTTATAGGATCTACTTAGGGTTTGTTTTCCTTGGATGGGTTGTTGTTGAGATATAGAAGATCATCCTACATTAAATTCTATTTAAAAGTTCTTATAAAATATAGGTGTTGCAAGTATTTCCTCCCATTCTTTAGGCTTCCTTTGCAATGCTGTAATTTTCTTTTCTATATAGACACTTTTGCATAGGAGTGTTATAGACTTCATTTCCAGAGACCATTATATTATAGAGCTCTGATAATATAAAAATGATTCATTTATTGATATGGTATTTTTGACAGCTGGTGAAAATTCAAAGGTGGGCCCTAGTGTAGAAAGTATACCATGGGGTATAACACAGATAAAGAAAGCTATCTTTCTGTGACTGCTTCCTGTATTTCTTCTCTTTATGATTCCTAGAAACCACTACATAAGTGGTTGCCCCATGGTTTTGCATCCCTTTTAAATTATAAGTGCAAATGAAGCTTTCCTTATTACATTATTTTCACCAGTTAACTGTCAACACCAATGAGAAATTTTATCTCTCTCTCCTATAAATGCAGAGATTGCTGATGAGTAAGTAAGTTATCATACCAGCAGTTTCTACTCAATACAGTGACAACTAATTGTATCTTATTGAGAAATAGTCTTTAGTCAAGAAGAAATATCTTCATATAACACCGCTGTTCTAGCAATAATGTCTTCAATGTCTCTCTGTTGACCCACAAAGTTTGTTTCTGTGTTTCTTCATGTATAATGTCTTCTTGAGATAGATGTATGCTCATATTATATTCTAGAAATAATAAATTAAGGGATAATTAAACCAATAGATTTCTCTATACTGAAATTGAAACTATTAATTAGAATGCTGTATTTCTGTTTGGGGAACGAAATAGACACTGCTATTATGTTAGCACTAAAATCTGTTCAAAGCACTGTGCTAAGCTTTTAACACACATTATTGTATTTATTAAACAAAACACTTCTGGCAAAATGCACAGTAATTCTCATTGTTACATGAGACTAAAAACAATGTCAACAGTTAAATAATGCCCAATTATGTAATGAATACATAGTAAAGTTAAAGTTCAAACAAAGGCATACTACTATAAATCATACATATATTTCACTATGCTAAGTTATCTCTGTAAATAAGTAAGTATACACTTTAGAAGAGGGAGGTAGAAATCAACTTATTGTCTGGCACATGTGTAAACAGAAATAACAAAAATGGAATTTTATATACACAAAAACAATTTTCGTTGTATCTCTGCCACTGTCTCTATGAATCTGTACACACACACACACACACACACACACACACACACACATACACACACACACATACACATACAGACACATATATGTCATAGTGTTCCATGGAACATGTGAAGAAAATAAGTGGATACATAAATTACAAAATTGGATATCTTTTCTACTGTGGATTTTGAGGATTATGAGAGGAGTAGTTTTACCCAGAAATTCATCAATTGGTCCCTGTTAGAACATACAATAAGTAATTCATATATTTCATTAACAATGCTCTAGACCAATGTTTCCTACATATAATATAAATCCTTCAGTCTATGTTGTGGTATATCTTTTAAAAATTGATGTTCAAATAACTAGAAAATGTTATTTTAATAAAGATGTACATTTTAATTTCTGCCCAATATCTCTGCTATGTACATGTTAATACAAGACTTACTTGTATTAATATATCTGATGACCATTTGATTGGACATAGGAAAATTTACTATTGTAGGAGCTTCCTAAAATATATACATATATGAAATAAATTTTAATGGAATCACCAAGTAATGGGGTATACAGTGGTCAAATTGGAGATATTTTGCCAAGTCAAAACTACAGTGTTAGGAAAGCCTTATATCTAGTTGAATGAATTGGCTACATTGAAAGATTTATTTATTTATTTATTTATTTATTTATTTATTATATGTAAGGACACTGTAGATGTCTTCAGACACCCCAGAAGATAGAATCAGATTTCATTAAAAATGGTTGTGAGTCAACATGTGGTCCCTGGAGTTTGAACTCAGGACCTTCTGAAAAGCAGTCAGTGCTCTTAACCTCTGAGCCATCTCCCCAGCCCACATAGGCTACATTGAAATCCTCAAACATTTCAGACTGTTGCCAAGAATATTTGTTATTCTCCATAAGTTGATAGTAAAGCTGTATTTGTGAACACAACACTTAACCATTCTCACTAAAAACAAGGTTGACCTGATGTTAGCATTTTGTCTAAGTTCTGCAGCAAAATTAATGGGCAACAGCTAAAAATCACTATAAAGGGGCTTCTTGCCACTTAGTCTCTCTGTCTCTCTGTCTCTCTATCTCTCTCTCTCTTGCTTGCCTTCTCTCTCTCTCTCTCTCTCTCTCTCTCTCTCTCTCTCTCTCTGTTGTCTCACCACTTCCCTCTCTTTCCCCATTGCCCTAACCTCTCTCTCCACATGCTCATAGCAGACCTGTACTCCACTATTTCTCTTTCTCTCATCTCTCTCAACTCTCTCTCTCTCTCTCTCTCTCTCTCTCTCTCTCTCTCTCTCTCTCATTTGCTGTCTCTATTAATTTTTCAACTCCCCTCCCCATGTCCTGAATAAACTCTGTTCTATGCTATACCACTATGTGGCTGATCCCTCAGGGGGAAGGAATGTCTGAATATGGACCCTTGGAGGCTCCCCCCTTCCCCCACACCTGACTACACATCCAGCAAACATACTCCGTTTCTCCTTATCTTTTTATAAAACTCAACAACTGGTACTTAGATAATACCTATAAGACTAGTAGATATGGTGCTAGAAGGTACTTCGTATACTACCAGAGTAGAAAGATAACAAACAACCGAGCTACAGGTCCTACAATCTCTATTCATATAGTACTCGAAGTCCTAGCCAGAGCAATTATACCACAAAAGGAGGTCAAAGGGATACAATTTGGAAAGGAAGAAGTCAAAACTTCACTATTTGTAGATGATAAACTTTGTTATATGCTATACCAATGTGTGGCTGATCCCTCCCGGGGAACCAGCCACACAGTGATATAGCATAGAACAGAGTTTATATTAAGTGAAAGATCTTTATGACAAGAACTTCAAGGCTTTAAAGAAAGAGATCAAAGATCTCAGAAGATGGAAAGATCTCCCATGCTTAGGGATTGGCAGGATTAATATAGTAAAAATGGCTCTCTTGCCAAAAGCAATATACAGATTCCATGCAATCTCCACCAAAATGCTGACTCAATTCTTCATAGAGGTAGAAAGATCAATTTGCAAATTCATTTGGAGTAACAAAAAAAACCCAGGATAGCAAAAACTATTCTCCACAATAAACAAAAACATCTGTAGAAATCACCATTCCTGACCTCAAGCTGTATTACAGAGCAATATTGGTAAAATAAAACTGTATGGTATTGGTACAGAGACAATCAGAAAGAGCAATGGAATAGAACTGAGGACCCATAAATGAACCAACACACTTGATCTTTGACAAAGGGGCTAAAACCATCCAGTGGGAAAAAGATAGCATTTTTAACAAATGGTGCTGGTTCAAATGGCAGTTACCATGCAGAAAAATGCACATCAATACATTCTTATTTCCTTGTACAAAGCTCAAGTCCAACTGTATCAAGGACCTCCACATAAAACCAGATACACTGAAACTAATAGAGGAGAAAATGGAGAAAGGCCTTGAACACTTAGGTACAGGAGAAAATTTCCTGAACAGAACACCAATGGCTTATGCTCTAAGATCAACTATAAACAAATGGGACCTCATGAAATTGCAAAGTTTCAGTAAGGCAAAGGACAATGTCAATAGGATAAAACAACAACCAATAGATTTGGGGAAAAAAATCTTTACCAATCCTACATCTAATAGAGGGCTAATATCCAATATATACATCGAACTCAAGAAGTTAGACTCTAGAGAATCAAATAAGCCTATTAAAAATAGGGTACAAAGCTAAACAAAGAATTTCCACCTGAGGAATATCAAATGGCTGAGAAACACCTAAAGATATATTCAACACCCTTAGTTATCAGGGAAATGCAAATCAAAAACAACCCTGAGATTCCACTTCACACCAGTCAGAATGGCTAAGGTCAAAATCTCAAATGACAGCAGATGTTGGCAAGGATGTGGAGAAAGAGGAACACTCCACCATTGTTGGTGGAATTGCAAGATGGTACAACAGCCCTGAAAATCAGTCTGGCAGTTTCTCAGAAAATTGGGCATAGTGTTACCTAAGGACTGAACTTTATCACTCCTGGATGTATACCAAAAATATGCTCAAACATATAACAAGAACACATGATCCACTATATTTACAGCATCCTTATTTATAATAGCCAAAAGCGATTTTGCACTGGGGAGCCAGAAACTCCATAGCCTACTGTGATCAGTGGAGCAGCTGGGACAGAAGTCTTCCTGCCACCATTTGCACCAGGAGCCAGGAGACTCCACAGACTTCTGTGCATAGCTTTCACTTTTGAACACACAAGTGAGATCTCCACCTTATCTCTAGATGGGACCCAGCTAGGAGCACACAGGGCCTAAGATCAGTGGAGTAGCTGGGATGGAAGTCTTCCTGCCCACAGTCATTTGCACTAGGGAGCCAGGAGACTTCACAGACTTCTGTGAATAGCCCACCAGGAGAGAGAGTTCTCCCAGCAGTGCTTTCACTTTTGAGCTCAGAGGAGTAAGGACACAAGTTTACAGGCCCACAGGAGGAACAAACTCCACCCAGAGACAAGAACACCAACTAGCACCAGATGGCAAAAGGCAGGCACAAGAATCCTACCAACAGAAACCAAGGCCACATGCCAACATCAAAACCCAATACTCTCACCACAGCAAGTCCCAGATACCCCAGCACACCAGAAAAGCAAGAGGTAGATTTAAAATTGTATCTCATGATGCTGATAGTGGGCTTCAAGAAAGACTTAAATAACTCCCTTAAAGAAATACAAGAGAATAACAGTCAACAGGTAAAATCCCTTAAAGAGGAAACACAAAAATCCCTTAAAGAAGTACAGGAGATCATGGGTCAACAGGCAGAAGCCCTAAAAGAAGAAATATAAAAATCCCTTAAAGAATTACAGGAACACACAAACAATCAAGTGAAGGAACTGACCAAACTTATCCAGGATCTAAAAGTGGAAGTAGAAACAATAAAGAAATCACAAAGTGAGGCATCTCTGGAGATAGAAAACATTGGAAATAATTCAGGAGTCATAAATGCAAGCATCAGCAACAGAATACAAGAGATAGAAGAAAGAACCTCAGGTGCTGAAGATACCATAGAAAACATGAATTCAACAGTCAAAAAAATGCAAAATGCATAAAGCTGGTAACTCAAAACATCCAGAAACTCCAGGACAAAATGAGAAGACCAAACCTAAGGATTATAGGTATAGACAAGAGCAAGGATTTACATCTTAAAGGCACAGTAAATATCAATAAAATTGTAGACGAAAACTTCCCTGAACCAGAGAAAGAGATGCCCATGAACATACAAGAAGCCTTTAGAACTCCAAAGCAACTGGACCAGAACAGAAAATCCTCCTGTCACATAATAATCAAAATACCAAATTCACTAAACAAAGAAAGAATATTAAAAGCAGTAAGGGGAAAAGGGCAAGTAACTTATAAAGGCAGACCTATCAGAATCACATCAGACTTCTCACCAGAGAGGATGAAAGCTAGAAGATCCTGGGCAGACCTCATACAGACCCTAAGAGAACACAAATGCCAGCCCAGGCTACTATACCCAACAAAACTCTCAATCATCACAGATGGAGAAACCATGATATTCCACGATAAAACCCAATTTGTACAATATCTGTCCACAAATTCAGCCCTACAAAGGATAATTGGTGGAAAATGCAAACACAAGGAGGGAAACTATACCCTAGAAATAGCAAGAAAGTAATCTTCCAACAAACCCAAAAGAAGATACCCACACAAACATAAAAATAACATAAAAAATTATAGGAAGCAACAATCACTATTCCTTATTATCTCTTAACAACAATGGACTCAACTCCACAATAAAAAGACATAGACTAACAAAATATTTCTCATGTAAATATTCAATTTTATCAGAAAATGTTTGTAATTCCCCTTTAATTAATTTAGTAATTTTTTATGTCTACAATTTTATCTGCATTATTTTTCAAGTTAATCTTCAATTTTGATATGTCCTTCTATATACTTCCTCCATTTTATCAGAAATGTTTCAATGTAAATCTTTGATTTTTATCACAAATGTTTCTAATTCCATGTTCAATTAATTTAGAAAGAGTTTTTACATCAAACATTTTTATGTAAAATTTTCCATGAAATAGTCAATTTTAACGTATTTGTCTATGTATTTCTTGATTTTACCAGAAATATTTTCCATGAAAATCTTCAATGCTATCTGAAAATGTTTATAATCCCACCTTCAATCAACTTAGAATTATCTTTATGCCTATTATTTTATCTATATAACTTCCATGATAATCTTTACTTTTAACATGTCCTATATATTTCTGCAATTTTATCAGAAATAGTTTCCACATCAGTCTTCAAGTTTATCAGAAAACGTTTATAATTCCACTTTTAATCAACTTATGAATACTTTTATGCTTACCATTATTATAAAATTGTCCAAGATAATCTTCAATTTTAACATGTTTTTCTACATTTTTCTAAAATTTTATCAGAAATATTTTCCACGTAAATCTTCAATTTTATTATAAAATGTTTCTAACCCATATTTCAATTAATTTAGCAATGTTTACATGTCTACCACTTTAATCCCCAATTTTCTATGAAAATTGTCAATTTTAATGTGTTTATCTAAAATATTTTCCATGTAAATTTTAAACTTTATCATAAAGTGTTTTTACTTTCCTTTACTTTCCTTTTCAATAAATAAAAAAAAAATAATAATAGCCAGAAGCTGGAAAGAACACAGATGTCCTTCAGCAGAGGAATGGATAAAGAAAATGTGGTATATTTATACAATGGAGTATTGCTCAGCTATTAAAAACAATGAATTAATGAAATTATTAGGCAAATTGATGGAAATAGAAAATATCATCCTGTGTGAGGTAACCCAATCACAAAATAACACACATGGTATTCACTCACCAATAAGTGGATATTTTTGAATATCCAAGATACAGTTCCTAGACCACATGAAACTCAAGAAAATTGACAAGCAAAGTTTGGGTGCTTCGGTCGTTCTTAGAAATGGGACCAAAATATACATGAGAGCATATAAAGTGACAAAGTGTGGAACAAAGTCTGAAGGAAAGGCCACCCAGAGACTGCCCCACCTGGGGATCAATACCATATACAGTTACCAAACCCAGACATTATTGTGGATACCTAGAAGTCATGCTTCTTGACAGAAGCCTGGTATAGCTGTCTCCTGAGAGTCTCTGCCAGAGTCTGACAAATACAGAGGCAGATGCTCACAGCCAACCATTGTACTGAGTACAGGGTTCCCAAAGTAGGAGTTAGAAAAAGGACCGAAGGAGCTAAAGGGGTTTGCAACTCCATAGGAAGAACAATGTCAACCAACCAGAATGCCTAGAGCTCCCAGCGACTAAACCACCAACCAAGGAATACACATGGAGGGATCCATGGCTCCATCCACATATGTAGCAGAGGATGGCCTTGTTGGGCATCAATTGAAGAAAAAGCCCTTGGTCTGGTGATGGCTCGATGCCCCAATATAGGGTAATGCGTGGGCAGGAAGGTAGGAATCAGTGGGTGGATGGGGAAACACCCAAATTGAAGTAGTTGTTAACAGTGCATATTTCTTTTTTTTTTTTAATTTTTATTTTCTATATTCTATGTTTACATTCCAAGGGCTTTCCCCTTTCCCAGTTCCCACCCACCATAGTTCCCATAGTTCCTCTCCCCTCTGAGACCAACATTCAGAAATTCTATTTTTGGTGAGAAGTTTCTGAAAACAATTTTTGACAAACACTCCAGGTGCTCTGAAGTTGAAGTTTGCTCCATATGTGAAAGTTTGGAAAGAACATAAAATTCAGTATCAAGAAGGTATATAAGAAGCTGAGGGTGACGGCACACACCTGTAATTCTAACACTCTGGAGGCATTGTCAAGTGGATTTCTGTGAGTTCAAGGCCTGCCTGGTTTGCATAGCATGTTGTAGCCCAGAAAATAGTAAGTAATGGTGAGAACTTAAGAATATGTCTTTTAAAAGGTTGACAGGTTGTGTAAAGAACTAGAGTTTAGCTCAGTGGTAGAGCATTGCACAGCATGGAGAAGACTTGATTTTCAACCCCAGGAAAAATTATGGAACAATGAATTCTTCTACATCTCCATGCACCAGTTTCTAGAATTTTAATCAGGATTTTAGACATGATAGAGCAGTGCCTATGAATGAACATATATATTCATTGGAGTTATACCTATCGACTACATACTAGACTTGTTGATACTTGCAATTTTCCTCAATTTGGGGGACCTAACATTGCATACATTTAGTTGTGAGGGACTGTTTCATGTCTTATCTTGATCCTTAAAACACTTTGCATAAAACAGTCAACACACACACACACACACACCTCTGCACATTGATTTGGTATTGTTGAGAGTTGTAGACATATGCCCAGAAACCACTGGGATAAATGACTTCTAATTCTTTCCAACCATTATATCCTCTAATTGTTAGAACATTATTACTCCAGTGTACTTTAGTGCATAATGAGAAGCATGGTACACAAGTTGTGGTTTCTTCTGGGTTTAGGAATAAACTATGCTGATAAGATGAGATTAGTGACCCTGTTCTCAGATATGGTCCTGGGTTTTAGAGGGGGCAGAAACAAATGTAACAAGACTACAGGGGTCAGACGAAGTAGTATTCAAATATATAATATTTTGAGAATGGCTAAAGAGACTCAGGGACTTTAGCTTGGAGCAGAAGATAAGTATATACAAAGAGAAATGCTATTTTTTTAAGTATGCAAAGGGCTGATATTGGAAGATGTATTGGGTTTATTTATAGCACACTATAACAAGGGAGGAAAGGCTCACAAGCGGAGAAAAGCAATGCTCAAGGAGCTGTTATATCAGATATAACAAAGGTATAAATAAATATTGTAGAACCATTTTGCACATGAAGAATAAATTTCTACACAGTCATATAAGCAGTATTATAACTAAAGATAGTCTTAACTCTATGATTTTCTTCCTACCGTGAACATGGTAAGATTGAAACCACGTATGACCACGTGATTTGGGTTTATACTTGAAAGCTAATAAGTTATTCACTGTATTCACGCTCCTTGCAGTGCTGATGACACAAACACGCCAAGGTGAATCAGAAATTTTCCTCTTTATAGTGTGGAGCTCATATACAACAACAACAGTAAGCACAAAAAGAAATAAATATTTATCATAAGCAATGAAGGCCCAAGAAAATCCTGCTGTGTGCACACATGCTTGTTCTTTGTTCTTTGTCTTAGTTGCAGATGTTGTGTTGTATAAATTATTGTTATTCATTGCAATTTTTGAGAGTATTTTTGAGTTACCTTAGTAAAGCTCAGCACATTTTTATAGGTATGCTGACAAGTCATTCTGCTTTTCAAAGTTTTGTTCCTGCCATTGTAATATCTGCCTTCCCCAAATGACCACTGTGTGCTCTTTAGCAATGAAAGAGAATATCACAGTAGTTTACTTGCATAAACATTTTATGTGTTCTTGGAGCTATTACAGATATGGCTGATAAATTAGGTATTTGAATGGCATATTTAAATTCTGGTATTATATGATTTCCTGTGTCTATATCAGATTGTAATCCAGGTACAAAATGTCTGTATGTGTATGTGCAGGAGAGTGCTCTTTCTTCTGTACTAGGTAGGCTTCAGATGTAATCGCTTTCTGAAAACCTTTCTGGGTCACATCTCAATTGGTCTTGTGAATAAAGGACATATATAATTTCTTCTTTTTACCGAAAAGCCATAAAATCTGTAAGAAAATCACAGTAGACTTTTAATTCTAATGTCTTTTGGAAAAATATATTTGTACTTAAGCCTTTTATTTTCTGGATCTTAATCCATTTCTATGTATAATTGAGGGGTTGCATTTCTCAAAATTTAATCTGATGCCAAAGTAACACTTCTCTAACTTCTGTAATAATTAGGTTGTGGAATAACTTATGTCTTGAGAATCTGTATCACCATAACTACTTCCATGTCATTGTTAAAGCAAATATAATGGCAGCAGGAGTGAACTCATTAAAACCAAGCTATGACAATAATCAAGGAAAACTTTTATTTTCATAGCCTCCTATGCTTTGAATGTCTTAGTGCCTATATTGGCTACTGCTCAGATTTTTAAAAAAATAGCATTCAATTGTAGATATTTAAAAAAATTCAAAGGGCTGTATTCACATAAACTTTAAAAGATGATAAATCCCAAATTTGTGTTTCTTATTATTAATTGTACCCTTGAATTTGGTTACTAGTATGTAAGTAATAGTTTACTTATAAAATCATTCCATAGAACTTTGAAGCAAAATTTGAATACATTATTCTCTGTAACTGAACAAATACCCATTAGATAAGAACCAACATCTTCATATAATATCCCATGATGGATAGCATGCATAGCAAGCATTGTTGAGGAAACATTACATCTTGCATTTGTACAAGAAAGATCATAGTGTCTCTAAATTATCCAGATATCTGGGTGTCTTTCCATGTAATCAAAGACATATCAGAGATTTATATAGCCCTTTGCTGGGGGAATAGAGATGGCTCAGTAATTAAGACCAATCACTGTTCTTGTAGTCCTGGTTTAGGCTCTACATGGCAGCTCACAAGCATCTGTAACTCCATGGGTACCAAGCATGCATATGATGCACACACATACATGCAGGTAAAACACTCATATACATAAAATAAAATAAATCTAAACAATAAATAAGTAGTAGATTCCTCTTTAGCATTGATGAACTGGTGAAATGTTTTGTTGATTGAAGCATTAATGTTTCCTCTATTTGTGACAATTTCACTCATGTATACAATAAGATGTGGCTATATCTATCACCCACTTCTGTTCTCTAACTGCTCCCTTATCCCTGCAACATGATCCCCCTTCTAATTTCATGACATTTTTGCAGAGGAAATAACCTAATAAATCCAGTTGGTACTTGCTAATTGCCTGTGTGTGAAGCCATCCACTAGATTATGGGAAACATAACAGTAGCCAGATCTTATAAAACAAATCATTCTCCCTCCATGAGCAACTATCCACTATCAATTGTTCCTGACTATGAGATGAAGCCAAGAAATCATATACTACATCTGTGCTTGCTTGATGTTATGCAGGTGAGCACAGCTGCTATGATTTCATGATTGAGATAGCCACATGATATCTAGAATAAACCTTTTCCATAGTCCTTCTTCCTATTCGTTCATGCTTAATTTTTCTGCCCCCTCTTGTGCTGAGCCTTGGTGTGGTGGGATTACTACAGATGTCCCATTTGGCTGTAAGGCAGAGAAAATACAATCTCAAATTAATTGAGAAACTTCCTTCCTGTTGGCTAGCTTTCACAGTGCCAGAACAAGCTATTCAGGCTGCTGGGGGAGAAAATATATTAATAGTCTCATCCAGTACTACATGTTGCCATAATGACCTGCCAGACTAGATCTGCCTACTGCTGCTATAGTGGTATTTATGTTATAGGATGACTCACCTCTTTTTGATGGGATTTGATGCTTCATGGAAGGAAATTTCATGTCTGGAACTGAAATGGTGGTCAAAAGTTCACAAGTAAGGAAAACATGAACTTTAGAGTGGAACCTGCTGTTATTATTTTCATAAATGAATGTGGTAGTTTCAATATGCTTGGCCCATGGGAAGTGGCAATATTAAGAGGTGTAGCCTTGTAAGAAGTATGTCACTGTGTAGGAAGGCTTTGAGAGTTCTTATGCTCAAGCTCCACCCAGAGTGGAAGAGACCCCCTATTGACTGCTTGTGGAAAATAGTTCTTTCCTGGCTGCCTTCAGAACAAGATGTAGAACTTTCAGCTTCTCTAGCATCATGTCTGCCTGCATGCTGCCATGCTTCCTGCCATAATAATAACAGAATGAGCCTCTGAAATTTTAGGCCAGCCCCAACTAAATGCTGTCTTTTAGAAGAGTTGCCCAAACTAAGATAATGACCATGCTGTATAATTGGCTTTTCAAATATTTATTTTTATACTCATACACCGTGGCCACTCTGCTCATTATTCAGAGAAAATTCTTTTTGCAGAGGACAACCAGTCAATGGAAATATGCATAATGTGTCAAAGTGCAGAGAATAAGACAGCAATAGATACTTTCAAAGAACATGTTATCTATGGAAACCAACGAAGGAACATATTTTGGAAAATACTGAATTAACAAAAAGGCAAGGTATAAGTAAATCACATTCTAAAAGCATGAAAAGGGTGGTAACTTTGACATTAAAAAAAAATTAGTTTTATACTTGTATTATCTCAGAAAACTCCCTGATCCTTTCTATTGAAAATCAACTTCCATTTCTATAAAATGTTAATGTCCATCCTGAATTTAACAGGAAACTGTACTCCTATGAATGCAATATATCTTGAAAGTTAAGCACATAGATTTTAGTGCCACCAATATGTGATTACAAGTCTGGTTTCCATTTTACCTACTTGTGTGATGCTGGAAAATTTCTTTCAGCATGCTTATCCCACTTATAAAATGGATTAGTAGTATAGGTTGTAAAGAGGTTTGTTGTGACTACTAAATATCATTAAAATATTCAATGCACTATTCTACTAAACATTCTTTTAGATTAACAAACCATATAAATTTCTGTGGTTGTTCGGTAATTAATAGTTAAAGCACAATCAAAGGTTGAATTCTACATGAAATTTTGAAGTGGAAACAGAGGGGGGAATACACAAGAAAAAAGTTCATATTTATCCAGAACCCTAGTGGATGGATATTTAAAAATATTTTCTTCTTTTTGAAGAGGTAACACGATACATTAGACTGCCACTATACATTAATGAAGAGAATAATTTTAAAATTCTCAACTCTTTATAAAGAGCTTCACCCACTTCTGAATGAATTTCAGAGAAACAGTCTTATAGGGGAGAGATACAAATTAGAATTATCTCATTTTCAAGATCTGACTCAGAGCCAGATTCTAAGATGAACTTAAATATATTTTTATAATTGCTTGTTTCAAAGAGACTGAATAGGAAAAGGTTCATAGTAAAAATACATGATCAAACAGTGGTTTAAATAAACATCAGGAAGAGTTCAAAAACCAGAGAGATTGGAGAGGTAATTATGCAAGGAAAAGGGGGAAGATATAATTATTGTAATTAAGTGCTAATTTCAGCTCTGAAGTCATTAAGATCTGAATTTCACTCACTGTGCTCCATTTTATACCACCAAACTTTCACCTTTATAAGATTTAAGATTATATTAGCTACTCATTCAATTTTCTTTTATTAAGCAATGGATTCCTGTCATATAAAGGTCAGTGAATAAATATTGAAATCTTCAATCTTTTATTCTGATTTTTTCAAAGAAGCCATTATATATTTCATTATATACATGTGCCTGGACATAGACATGGATAAGGACACGCACGTGTGTGCACACACACACACACACACACACACACACATATGTGTGTGCACACACACACAGGGAGAGAGACAGACAGACAGAGACAGAGAGAAATTCTCCTTTTAAACATATAATTAGAAATAGTGACCTTTATCTGAGATCAATAGACTTGGTTAATTTTACTCTTTAGTCTTACTTCCCTTAGCCTACCATAAATGTGCCCACAATGTGGCTTTTTATCCCAGTGAAAGAACTGGAAGAGGTGAGGTAAGAAAAGCTCCATTTCACATTTCACATTTTTCAGGTCCTTTGTAATGTCCTACTTGAAATAGCAATTAATATAAATCACCTTTAACTCCTCTTGTAGTTTCTGAACAAATATTTTCTTATTGTTGTATCCAACCTCATTAATAGTGTATTGTTCTCCTATACTGATAACACCTCCCCTATAAACTTTAGATATGAAGGAATTGCCATATTCTCCTGTAGAACCATGGTTCCCTATATCTCAATGATGCCCCAAAAGCCTACATGGTTAAACTCTTTCATGAATAATGAATATTTCTATACTTTACATCAATACTTGGAATCAGTGTTTCTACTTATTGACTCTTCTTTCTACATTTTATTTTTTCCTGAATGAATTTTAAGCATGCTTTTTATCCAAACTATACATCTTTATTCTACTGAATAGCCCCTCTCAAGGTCAAAGTGACTTTTTTTTTGGTTCTTCGAGACAGGGTTTCTCTGTGTAGCCCTGGTGGCTGTCCTGGAATTCACTCTGTAGAC
The DNA here is from genome assembly GCA_964023405.1 of Apodemus agrarius. Classification (NCBI taxonomy): domain Eukaryota; kingdom Metazoa; phylum Chordata; class Mammalia; order Rodentia; family Muridae; genus Apodemus; species Apodemus agrarius. Next base: position 138,095,233 of record OZ030010.1, on the reverse strand, counting down.
CAGGCTGGCCTCGAACTCAGAGATCCGCCTGCCTCTGCCTCCCAAGTGCTGGGATTAAAGGCATACGCCACCAACGCCCGGCTCAAAGTGACTTCTTAATTGCTAAATATAACAAGCAATGACTATTGCTCTTCTTATCTGACTTGCATACAGCATTTTGAAACACATCTTTGTAATAAGATTATTTGCTTGATTTTTAAAACACCCGTGTTCCTTGTTTCTTCTCTCACCTTCCTGTCCTTTTGCACTGCTTTGAATTTGGTGTTCACTAAAAATATTATGAATTCAAGAGTTGATACTTGCCTCTCCAAGGCATGCTCTTGGAGAGGATGAAGGCAAACATGTTTTTCTCTTCTCTTTGTTTCTAGGGTACCATGAATTAAGACACTTTCATCTGTCACAGATTAGCAATCACAGTATCTTACCCTAATGGGTCATCAAAACAACAAAGTCAACTGATAATTGAATGAAAAAATTTCCCCCTAGAAATTTCTTTTCTTACTTATTAAAAATCTTTTTTTCTCCCAAAGTATCAGAATGTTGTCTAGTGTTCTACTCTTACTTTGTTTCCATTCATTATATTCTACCTATAGTTTTGACCACATATCTTTCTTGGATCTATTTTCTCCCCCATTTACATGTATTTTTGGGGTGATGGTTATCAGAAGCATGACTATAATATCATCTATATGTTGATGCCATCTCTTGCTTAAAGTTCTCTACTGAACTACAGATTTATGCACCTACTAGCCCTTTATATTCAGTAAGTGTTATTTCCAAGTAAGCCTGAAACATGCCTCTCCTACAGTCTTGTCCATCTCAGATAATGCCAGTATTTACAGTGAATCAGAATCAACTTTATTTCCATTTTCATCTCATAACACACAGCAATAGCTATAGTACACTCTATCAGTTTTATCTGAAGAAACAAAAATAAAAATCAAATCAAAACTATGAGAGAATAAGGCCATGACCCATTGCTCTATTCTCCACTGCTTCTATCTTGATGCAAATTATTAAATAAACAAACAGATAAGTAAAAACAAGTAAAGAAATACTTTTAAAACTTATTTCTCTGATGACTTCCAGAGTCTTAGAACTAACTTTCTGTTGCTTCTTCCTTTGCTTCTCTATAAAGTCTTCTGGGTATAACTGAGTGATCTTGTGAAAACATGACTTAGATACTGTTACTTCTCATGTCCAAATGAGCCAATGGATTCCATTTCATTGTGAATAAACAGCAAATTCAAAATAATAATTTTTGTTTTCATTAATTATTTATTCATTTTGCTCCTCCAATTCTCACACTCAAAAATCCCTTCTCTCATTAACACCCTCAGAGAAGGGGAAGACCCCCTTTGCATACCACCCCACCTTGGAATGTCCAGTAACAGCAGGACTAAGAATATCTTCTCCCACTGAGGCTCAGCTAAGCAGTCCAGTTAAGGAGAAGTGTCCCAATGGCAAACAACAGTCAGGAACAACTGCTATTCCAATTGTTAGAAGACTCACTTGAAAACCTGGCTGAAGCATGCTATAAATGTGGAGGGGGTGGGGCTAGGTTCAGCCCCTGAATTCTCAATTCTCAATTCTCTTTGGTTGGTGGTTCAGTCTTTGTGAGTGCCCATGGACCCAGGTAATGTTGACTATATACATTTACTTGTGGTGTCCTTGAACCCTCTGGCTTGCTCAATACTCTCCCTCATTCTTCAACAGGACTCCCAAACTCTGACTTATGTTTGGCCATGGGTCTCTGTATCTGTTTTGATCAGCTGCTGGATGAAGCCTCTCAGGAGACAGTTATGCTAGGCTCCTATGCTATGCAAGCATAGCAGAGTATCATTAATAGTGTCAGGGACTGGCTCTTTTCCATGGGATGGTTCTCAAGTTGGGCCAGTCATTGGATGGCTATTCCATCAATCTCTGTTCTATCTTTATCCCTATGCATTGTGTAGAAAAGACAAATCTTGTGGATGGGTTGATATCCTCCTCCCTCCACTGGAAATCTTGCCTAGCTATAGGACGTGGCCACTCATATCCCCCACTGGTAGAAGTCTCAGCTAGGATCATGCATCATAGACTACTGGGAGCCTCACTACCCTTTCCCAGTCTCCAGATAGTAACAGAGAGGTTCCCCATCGATTTCTGCTCTCTTGGCTCTCTCCAGTCCTCTTCTCCCCACACCCGATATCCATCCTTTGTCTCCACACCCAATCATCATCATCTCTCCTCTTTTTACCCCTTCTCACACCCAAGTACCTCCCTTCATCCACTTCCCTTGCCTATTTTATTACCTCTTCTGAGAATTATTCATGCTTCCTCCCTTGATCTCTTCTTGATACTTAGTTTCTTTAGATCTGTGGATTGATTTCAGCATGGCTATCTTGTACTTAATACCTAATTCCACTGGTGAGTACATTCTGTGAATATCTTTCTGGGTCTGGGTTACCTTACTCAGGATATTTTCTAGTTTCATACATTTGCCTGCAAATGTCATGATGTCCTTGTTTTTATTCACTGAGTAGATATCCAACAGAATACTGATATCTAAGGTATATACAGAACTCAGGAAATTAGACACCACAAACCAAATAACTCAATTCAAAAATGGGGTACAGAGCTAAGTAGGGAATTCTCAACAGAGGAATGTCTAACAGAGGAAACAATTAAACAAATGTTCAAAGTCCATAGTTATAGGGGAAATGCAAATCAACGTGACTCTGAAATTCCACCTTACACCCATTAGAATGGCTAAGACTAAAAAGTCAAAACGCATCACATCTCACTGGCAAGGAGGTGTAACAAGGGGAACACTCCTCCAGTGGGGGTGGAAATGCAAACTTGTCTAACCACTTTGGAAATCAATTTGGCAGTTTCTCTGAAAATTGGAAATAGTTTTACCCTGAGGCAGAGCTATACTACTTGTGGGCATAAATCCAAAAGAGGCCCCAGTATACCATAGGTACACTTGCTCAACTATGTTCATAGCAGATTTATTTGTAATATACAGAAACTTGAAACAACCTTGATGTCTCTGAACTAAAGAATAAATAAAGAAAATGTGGTAGATCTGTACAAATATTAACTTTTACACATCTAAATAGTTTAGCGTTTTTTTTTTTCCTTTGCCCTCATGTATTATGCCACTTCCTCTTGTTCAATTCCCCGTCACAATGATCTGCTTTTCACTCTTTGAGCATAAATGTGCTGATATATCTCTGCCATTGGCCTTTTTTTCTACCTAGTTTAGTTTTTATTTTTTTCTCAGTGATAGACCCGTGACACACTCCATTTCACTCAGGTCAGCATTCAGTGACCTTTTCAGTAAAGCTAACTCTTTCAACTATATTTTATTTCTTTTTTCACTTGTCTTGTTCTTTCTGTATGTTTGCATGCTTGTATATGAATATGTATATATGTGTGTAGGTATGCATATATGTTTCTTAATATGGAGGCCAGAGGCTGTTGTCTGTCTCATTTGCTTTATGTACTGAGGCAAGATTTTTCTGTAAACTCAAACCTCACCAATTCAGTAGAACTAGATGCCTTTTCCCTTAGGATTCCCCTTCGCTTTATGTCCTGAGATCACAGATGACAAGTAGGTTGCCATGCCTGTGTGGCTTTCATGGTACAATCATTAGAAATATGATCTTCATCCTTGTGCAGAAGGTTCTTCAGGCATTTCTCCAGTCCCTAACAAATTTCACTTGAATAGATCCAGTCATTCTCTAGCCCCATTTTGATCCTTTACTTTTCAAGAAAAATATTACACCTGTCTAAAATTCTATCAGGCCTGTAGTATTTATTAACCTTAGATCAATACACAAACCGACATTTATTTGCAGTAGACCACCCCCACTCTAAGCAGATATAAATAGTATGGAGGACTGAAAGACATTCCCTGACCAGACATACTGACGAGAAAACTCTCAGACCAGCTGAAGTGCCTGAAAGAGGTATTGACAAGATTAGCTATCTAGAAGTGGCAGACACCAGAGGACCTGTAAGGGATGGATGCTTTTCCAATCTCTTCAGCTGATTTCAGGTGTGCAGTGAGCTTTATATTTGCAGCTATCCTGAAGTATCACACATACTGGGTGTGAGTTTCTGATGATGCAGCTGTCTTTGAATCATTTATGCCTGTGTAAATAACTCCAAATAAAACTCATCGGTGGAATCAATGAGTTCCAATTCCTTTGGTCTGTCATTGGCTCCCTAACTGGGATGATTAGATGTTAATTCATGTCTTCCCCAAAATAGTAGTAACACACACACACACATTCAGTTATGTTATATATTATATATTGTATATTATATATTGCATATTATTATATATTATGTATTATGTATGATGTACGATGTATGAAGTATGATATATGATATATACATGATACATGATATATATATCATACATCACACATCATATATTACATATTACATATTATATATTATGTATCACGAATCATGTATTATATATCATATATCATATAGTATATATTATGTATCATGTATCATATATCATGTATCATATATAATGCATCATGTATAATTTATTATGTATTATGTATTATATATTATATTATATATATTATATTATATATTGCACATTATGTATTATATATTATATCTCATATATCATGTATTATGTATTTTGTATTATATATTATGTATTATGCATATATTACTGAATACAGTTGCAGTTTACATATGTATGATTGTAGGACCAACCACTTATGAATGGATAACCTATCATGGGGCTTTTGTCTGAAGTTAACAACCTTTTTCTCCCTCAGCACCTTTCTACAGCATGTAGTTCCTCAGCTTGAGATTTTTGTCAGACATTTTTCCCTCCATACTGAAACATTCACTGTTGTGATGTTGTGTTGTGAAGGGGACTTGCATTTCCCCAAGATGAAATTCTCAGAATTTAGAGATAAAAGGAAAAATTCTCCAATTAGTCTGCAGCTGCATCCTCGAACTATTGTGTAAAGAAACCCAGATCTAATCAAATATTCCATAGCATGTACAGGGCTAAGTCCTATCATCATCTTATCTATATGACCCTGCTCTAAAGGAGATTTTTCTGAACGCTAAGCACGTTTTCCAAGAGCTGAAATTTGCAGGTTTCTAGTTAAAAGAGCTTTATCCTAAGCAAACAGATTTTGCTGCCTGTGCTCTTTTTCACGAACATAGGAAGGGGTAAGTAGGTCTACAAAAGCAAAAGTCAATAGTTTGGTTTTAGCTCTGTTGTCTCATAAAACAGTTTCTTATTCTGTTTGCCTATGTCACATATTTTCTAAATAATCTTGTTAATCTCATTAAATTCATATTAGAGCTTGTTATACCCCTTTCTCCTTCAATGCAAGCAACCATAGCAGTTATCATCCCTGTCTTTTCCTGAACATACCATTTAAGCAGTGGTCCTTCTCCTCTGACTATCACAGTCTTACTGATCCTTCTTCTTGCATCTCTGAATGCTAAGAGTAGCCTCATGTTACAGATGTCGTATAGGGATGGTCCATTTACTAGCTGCGGAAAAACATGTTTTTGATTGTGGCTGAGAGATTTACTAACCAAAAATAGCAGCAAGGATTGCAGCACTTAAGGGGATAAGAAGTACATAGGAAGACCAACAGAGTCAACTAACCTGGATCCTTGGGGCTCTCAGAGTCTGAACCACCAACCACGGCTTGGACCTAGGCCTCCCCATATATATGTGGCCCATGTATATAGTTTGATCTGCACATGGGTCCTGAACAATTGAAGCAGGGACTGTCCCAAAAGTTGTTGCCTGTATGTGGGATATATTCTTCTAGTTGGGCTCTCTTGTCTGGTCAGTGGGGGGAGGATATGCCTAGCCCTGCAGAGGCTTGATGTTCCAGGGTGGAGGGATGCCCAGGGTCGTCCTCACCCTCTCAGATGAGAGGGAAAGGGGTGATGTGGGGAAGAATTGTGGGGGGGGTATGACCAGGGGAAAAATTAAAAATAGTATTTTATAAAAGCAAAGGGCTGGAGAGATGGCTCAGCGGATAAGAACACTGACTACTCTTCTGAAGGTCCTGAGTTCAAATCCCAGCAACCACATTGTGGCTCACAACATCTGTAATGAGATCTAATGCCCTCTTCTGCTGTGTCTGAAGACAGCTACAGTGTACTTATATAATATAATAAAGAAATCTTTTTAAAAAGCAAAAGAAAACAAAAATAACAATTCTTTGCTTTTCTGTGTCTAAAGGAGACATGATGATATTACAATTGTTTCATTGTCTACTTTTGAAATTAAATGAGTTGTGCAAGATGGCTCTGTGGGTAAAAGTGCCTAACTAATAGCATAAATACCTGTGGTCATTCCATGGAACTAAGTCTTAAAGTAGAGAACCAATTACTGAAAAAATATTATTTTGACCTCCACACATAAACATGCTTAGTATCAGCAGTGTACACATACATGCACACACACATACACACACACACACACACACACACACACACACATACACAGAGGCACATGCTCATGTGCACATCCATACACACAATGATAATAAAATTAAAAAGAACTAATAAATATCATGATTTTTGTCCTTTGGTGTCTTAACTGGATTTGAGACCATAAGAACAGGATAAAAAATTATTCTTGTTCAGCAACTCTACACAGAATTACAAATTAAGTGATTTTATTATCTTAAAGACTTTGAGAGAAATTTACCTTGGAAAACCAAAACAATGACATACTTCTGCCTACAGTGACATTTACTGAGAATTTATTTTATATAAAACATTGGGATTTAGAAAATAAAAAATCTGTCTTTATTTTTTTTAATTTATGTGTGTCTTATTTTGTAGTTTTGAGGCAGGGGCTTCTGTATCTTAGGCTGGTCTGAAACTCTTTAGGTAGTTTGAAATATTCTTGAACTCCTCGTTATCTTATCTCTATAGTACAGATGAAAATATAATGAGATATTTCAGAGTAGATCTGTCTTAATTCAATAAAGTTTTGCGTGAAAAGCCAATGTGTCCTGTAATTATTGCTTTCATTGTATCTGGAGTGGTATTCTTTTGTTTTATTTCTTACATCTAAATGCAGCTTTACAATTTACTGAATGATGCCATTGTGTTCCTTAAAAGTGCTTCAACAGTCATAGCTCTAAGTTTTTCAGAGTCTGGGGCTATCCTTTTCTAAAATATAATTCCCAAGTTTAGTCTGTGAATTAATATCTAGATGGTGAAAAAAGAAGAGATTCAGTGATGTGTCATGTCAGGGCTATAACATGCATGCCATTCCATTGGCTAGAAAACAGCTACATGGTCACATTACCTACAATGGAGAGTCTAGCAAAGTTAAACTAACTCTGACCAGAGGGAAAATAAAAAAAAATAACTAGCACATAATATGGCTTCTATAGTAAATATCCATTATTGTCTCTTTCAGGAAATTTGATCGCATTTTGTCCCCTGAGATTATAAACAGAGAAAACCCTCTTCTCGTTGTGGTGTGGCTCAGCCCTAGCACATAACTTTATCCCAAGAGCTTTCTGTAAACAAGAACTAAATAATGTCAATGATAGGTCAAGATGCAGAGTAAGCAACCAGTTAATAGGGAGTGAGCATAGGAAAACCCAGGAAAGAGAAAGGAACATCTGTGTTTTGAAGCCTATTTAAGACAATAAGAAGAAAGAGAAGGGGCTTTTTCCTTCTAGAATTTTCTTGGAATATAAAGGTCAGCTGGGTGCTTTCTCTTCCTCTCTGAGCTAGCAGGATTTCACCTCAGCATCTGGTTCCTGAGACTTTATTGGCAAATCAAATGTTTGGGATTTGGGGTTTGTGTTTTGTTTTGTATTTTTGTTTGTTTGTTTGTTTTTAATTTTTTCCTTTTTTATTGGATATATTCTATATTTACAATTCATTTCCCTTTTTCTGGTTCCCCACCCCCAAAGGTCCCACATGCCCTTTTCCCTCCCCCTGCTTCCTCTTCCACCCCTTCCCTCTTCCCTGTTCTTGTATTCCCCTACACTGATGCTTTGATCCTTTCCAGCACCAGTGTCCACTCCTTTCTTATTGTCAGACATCATTTAGTACGCGAATAGTGTCTTTGGTGTTCCAAGACTCTAGGCTAATATCCACTTATCAGTGACTGCATACCATGGGTATTCTTTTGAGAGTGGGTTACCTCACTTAGTATGATGTTCTCCAGCTCCATCCATTTCTCTAAGAATTTCATGAATTCATTGTTTCTAATGGCTGAATAGTACTCCATTGTGTATATATACCACATTTTTTTGTATCCATTCCTCCATTGAGGGACATCTGGGTTCTTTCCAGCTTCTGGCTATTATAAATAAGGCTGCTATGAACATAGTGGAGCATGTATCCTTATTGCATGCTGGGGAATCTTCTGGGTATATTCCCAGGAGTGGTATGGCTGGGTCCTCCGGAAGTATAATGTCCAGTTTTCTGAGGAACCACCAGACTGATTTCCAGAGTGGTTGTACCAGTTTGCAGACCCACCAGCAGTGGAAGAGTGTTCCTCTTTCTCTACATCCTCGCCAACACCTGATGTCTTCTGAGTTTTTGATCTTAGCCATTCTGACTGGTGTGAGGTGAAATCTCAGGGTTGTTTTGATTTGCACTTCTCTAATGACTAATGATGTTGAACATTTTTAAAGTGTTTCTCAGCCATCCGAATTTCTTCAGGTGAGAAGTCTTTGTTTAGCTCTGTACCCCACTTTTGGATAGGGTTATTTGGTTTTCTGGGGTCTAACTTCTTGAGTTCTTTGTATACATTGGATATTAGCCCTCTGTCGGATGTGGGGTTGGTGAAGATATTTTCCCAATTTGTTGGTTGCCGAAAACAAAGAAACATTTGTCCAATCAAAAGGACAAATGTTTGTTTTTAATGCACATTTTAAAATTAAATCATTTCAGTTATTTACATTCCAAATATTGTCCCTCTTCCTGGTCCCCCTCCAGAGTTCTTCACCCCATCCCCCTTCTCCGTTGTTTCTTAGAAGGTGTTCCTTCAGCCTCCTCATGTACTCACCCACTCCCACCTTACCACAACTACCCCCAGTATCTCCCTTCCTTAGTTTATCAAGAATCTATAGGATTAGGCACATTATCTCCCTCTTAGGCCAGAAGAAGGCAGTCTTCTACTACATATGTGTGGGAACCACAGACGAGCCCATGTATGTTCTTTCGTTGGTGGTTTAGTCTCTGGGAGCTCTGAGGGGTCCAGGATCTACCAGCAGCTGAGTGAGATATGTGCAGATACTTATAGCCAACCAATGGACTGAGGTCAGGACCCCTAATAAAGAGTTATGGGAAGGACAGAAAGAGCTGAAGGGGATGGCAACCCCATAGGAAGGACAATAATATTAACTAGCTCACACCCCTCAGAGCTCCAAGGAATTTTGTTTTTTAAAAGCAACACATTACGTCATTTACACTTCCTAAGTACAGATTTTGTGGTATATGACAAATATTAATATCTGTTTTTTATAGACAATAAAAATATCGACAGTGAAGTATGAAATCTAATGCTGTATTTCTCTTTAACTGAAAAAGGCCAATGGTCAAAATGTCTACTTGTTTATTTTTATTTGTTTTGTTTTTCAAGACAAGATGTCTTTGTGTGGCCTTGACTGTCTTAGAACTCAATCTATAGTCCAGACTGACATTGAACTCAGATTTGTCTGCTCTGCATCCTAAGTAATGGGATTGAAAACTATGTACACACCCAGCTCAAATTTCTACTCTTGTACAACATGATCTGTTGATTTCACTGAAATATACTACCTTCTTTTTAGGAGAACCAAATCAAAATGAAACATAGATTATGTACATTGGAAATATTTGAAGCAGCCATTAAAATGCAGATTCTCTGGTCACATTCTACTCAGTGACTTAGCCTCAATGGATGAGTAATACAATGTATTGTGTGAGAACTTTCAGCATTATGAATTTACTGAATTTTCATCTGTATGATGGAAAAGGAAAGAAAAATCAATGGTGCTTATGGAAAACACTTTTTCACTTGTGTATAATCTGGTCTCTGCTGGAAGACTTCCAAAGTTGGTACTGATGAGAAAAAGCCATATTTTAATTTTTAAATATAAATGAATTTCTTTCTAAAAATAGGCAAGTGGTGCTGGGAAGGGCAAAGTTTACAGAAATTTATCATTCATGTAGAAAGATGTTTAATAATGCTATTTACCTCTACTGGTGATATAACTAGAGACTTGAAACAAACTTTTTGTTAATTCAATTTTTTAAAAATCTCTCCTATCTCATGTAGTGGAGCTTTCCATGTAATTCTGAGCTAATGCTTAAATTGAAGAGATTTTTAGAAATAGTTCACATTCTTCCTTTATACCATTGCTAAAATTTTGTAGAGACTTCATCATACATGTTACATAAATACTATATGTCCTATAATATCAGAAGTATGAATATTTTATAATTATGAAAAAGATGTAATGATCACTCATCTGGTTGAATATGCATCTAAATTTGTATCTTTGTATTCCAACCCCTTAAAATTTAAGAGCTCTGATGAGGCTCTTAATTTTATAATAACTCACCATTTTAATGTAAAAATTATGTATAATGTTTCTCTTTCAGGTGAAAATCACTATCAATTTGAAGAATGTTTGAAAATATACCTAAGTTATTCAGAAAATGTTAAAAAGGTAGTCAAAATATTTGCCTTTCCTCCCATTGAAGGTGGTTTTTATATATTAATTGCCATAATTCTAACTTTAGCTTAAAATATCTTTCTAGTAACTATAACATAAACTATAACTTAGTGTGAATTAGTTAAAAATCTTTTAAAGAACCATGTAAAGAGATATGCTGAGTCATAATGGTACTTATGCCTTATGCCTTATGCCAATTGCAACCATTTCCAAGTGTTCTTGAGTAACTATTTTCTGCTTTGATATGTATGGATGAGTGGTTGGCTCAATTATAGACACATGGAGCTGTGGAAGACCCACTCTGTGTCTTTTACACAGAGCAATTGAATATGTGTTCTGATACTCATAGAATGGGGGACAGCTAGATTTCATTTTATCAATAAAGCTAAACCCTTGCTGTCTGTCAGAGTTTGTCTCTTATGAAGGAATTTCTTGTGCTTTCATAAGGCTCTAATAGGCTTATCCTTATGAGCTGTGGTGTTGGGATGGTAATTTTTATTTCAGAGTTAAATGCTGATGTTAACAGGAATACACATCCAGCTACATGCTTCATCATTTGTATCTGAGGACAAAAATGTGACATCTCAGTCAACTTATAGCAGAGTTTAACTTATTTATAGAATATTTATTATGTACATTAAGGTGTGGAGGGGAAAATACTTGGAAAGTGTCTTCTTGTGTGTGTGTGTGTGTGTGTGTGTGTGTGCATGTGTGTATGTGTGTGCAATACACACACACATGCATGTATATTGCATAAATGCAATTATCAATAATAAGGTTTTAGTATTAGACAAACTTGTGTTCAAATGATGGCTCTGTTATGAACAGAGCAAAATGACTTTGAGAAATTTAATTCATGTTACCCTCAGTTGCTCTATGTTAATGTAAATAATGGTGGGATCATCCTAAAAAAAAGTATCTCAGGGATTTTAGGACCTTTCTAGCTTGTCCTTTAAGGGATCTGTTTATGTAGCCAATATAGTCATAACTCATATACATAACATGTGTACCATAATACTTAACAAACAATAAAATTTATAAATAGCCTGGGATGGGTGATATTTAAGAATCAGGTCACACAAAAATATTTACTTCAATTCCTTAAGAAATGAAATCAATCCTAGACTGTGGGCAAACCTTTAAACCCAACACTCAGGAGGCAGAGGCACATGGATCTCTGAGTTCTAAGGCTAGCCTGGTCTACAGAGTGAGTTCCAAGAAGACAAGATTACACAGAAAGACCCTGTCTCAGAAAGAAAGAAAGAAAGAAAGAAAGAGAGAGAGAGAGAGAGAGAGAGAGAGAGGGAGGGAGGGAGGGAGGGAGGGAGGAAGGAAGGAAGGAAGGAAGGAAGGAAGGAAGGAAGGATGAAATAGTGGTAAAAAGAGAAGGTTGCTTGTTAATCATTTTTCCATCCACCACACTGAAGAATTACCCCTTTAAAGTTTTCTTTTTTTTTATAACATATTTTATTAAAAGAAATGTTATAGTTTATACAAAGACTATATGCAGAATGTCTTAAGTATAGTATAAAAGGAATATTTATTATTTAGTGTAATTTATATGAAAGAAATTAATATTATTCGACTCAGTCTTCATATACATAAGGATGTGTCAGCCTAATTTTTTTTTTTTGATTTTGGTTTTTTTCTGAGACAGGGTTTCTCTGTATAGCCCTGGCTGTCCTGGAACTCACTCTGTAGACCAGGCTGGCATCAAACTCAGAAATCCACCTGCCTCTGCCTCCCAAGTGCTGGGATTACAGGCGTGCGCCACCACCGCCCGGCCTCTAATTTTTTTTTTTTTTGGTTTCTTTTTTTTTTTTTTTTTTTTTAGTTATTTTTATTTTCTATATTCTATGTTTACATTTCAAAGGCTTTCCCCTTTCCCAGTTCCCACCCACCATAGTTCCCATAGTTCTTCTCCCCCCCAACTATTCCCCAATCATTCCCCCTCCCCCCTCGGTTTCTTTACTAAACTGGATGCAATCTTTACATGCCCAGGGTCCTCTCCTTTCTTCTTCTTGGGAATCATTTGACTTGCTATTTGTGTCTTGAGTATTTAGTGCTTCTGGGCTCATTAATATCCACTTATCAGTGATTGCATTTCATGTGCATTCTTTTGTGATTGGGTTAGCTCACTCAGGATGATATTTTCCAGGTCTAACCATTTACCTACAAATTGCATGAATTCATTATTTTTAATTGCTGAGTAGTATTCCATTGTATAAATATACCACATTTTCTGTATCCATTCCTCCTTTGAGGGATATTTGGGCTCCTTCCAATTTCTGGCTATTATAAACAAGGCTGCTATAAACATAGTGGAGCATGTGTCTTTATTGCATGTAGGGGAATCCTCTGGGTATATGCCCAGGAGTGGTATGGCAGGGTCCTCTGGAAGTGACATGCCCAATTTTCTGAGGAACCGCCAAACTGATTTCCAGAGTGGTTTTACCATTTTGCAATCCCACCAACAGTGGAGGAGTGTTCCTCTTTCTCCACATCCTCGCCAGCACTTGTTGTCTCTTGAGTTTTTAATCTTAGCCATTCTGACTGGTGTGAGGTGGAATCTCAGGGTTGTTTTGATTTGCATTTCCCTGATGACTAATGATGTTGAACATCTCTTAAGGTGTTTCTCGGCCATCCGAATTTCTTCTGGTGAAAATTCTTTGTTTAGCTCTGTGCCCCATTTTTTGATAGGGTTATTTGTTTCTTTGCGGTCTAACTTCTTGAGTTCTTTGTATATATTGGATATTAGCCCTCTGTCGGATGTGGGGTTGGTAAAGATCTTTTCCCACTTTGTTGGTTGCCGTTTTGTCCTTCGGACAGTGTCCTTTGCTTTGCAGAAACTTTGTAATTTTATGAGGTCCCATTTGTCGATTCTTGATCTTAGTGCGTATGCTATTGGTGTTCTGTTCAGGAACTTTTCCCCCGTGCCCAAGTCCTCCAGGGTCTTCCCAAGTTTCTTTTCTAATAGTTTCAGTGTGTCTGGTTTTATGTGGAGGTCCTTGATCCACTTGGAGTTGATCTTAGAGCAAAGAGATAAGAGTGGGTCAATTCGCATTCTTCTGCCTGTTGACCTCCAGTTGAACCAGCACCATTTGTTGAAAAGGCTATCTTTATTCCATCGGATGGTTGTGGCTCCTTTATCAAAGATCAAGTGACCATAAGTCTGTGGGTTAATTTCAGGGTCTTCAATCCTGTTCCATTGATCTGTTTGCCTGTTGCTATACCAATACCATGCAGTTTTTAACACAATTGCTCTGTAGTACTGCTTGAAGTCAGGGATATTGATTCCCCCAGAAGTCCTTTTATTGTTGAGAATGGTTTTAGCTATCCTGGGTTTTTTGTTGCTCCAGATGAATTTGAGAATTGCTCTTTCTAGATCTATGAAGAATTGAGTTGGGATTTTGATGGGGATTGCATTGAATCTGTATATTGCTTTTGGCAAGATGGCCATTTTTACTATATTGATCCTGCCAATCCAGGAGCAAGAAATATTTTTCCATCTTCTGAGGTCTTCTTCGATTTCTTTCTTCAGGGACTTGAAGTTCCTGTTGTACAGATCTTTGGCTTGTTTGGTTAGAGTTACGCCAAGATACTTTATGTTGTTTGTGGCTATTGTGAAGGGTGTTATTTCCCTAATTTCTTTCTCTGCCTGCTTGTCCTTTGAGTACAAGAAGGCCACTGACTTGCTTGAGTTAATTTTATAACCTGCCACTTTGCTGAAGTTGTTTATCAGCTGTAGAAGTTCTCTGGTGGAGTTTTTTGGGTCGCTTAGGTAAACTATCATATCGTCTGCAAATAATGATAGTTTCACTTCTTCCTTTCCAATTTGTATCCCTTTGACTTCCTTATGTTGTCTAATTGCTCTTGCTAGAACTTCAAGTACTATATTGAAAAGATATGGAGAGAGAGGGCAGCCTTGTCTAGTCCCTGATTTTAGTGGGAATGCTTCAAGTTTCTCTCCATTTATTTTGATGTTGGCGACTGGTTTGCTGTAGATTGCTTTTACTATGTTTAGGTATGGGCCTTGAATTCCTGCTCTTTCCAAGACTTTTAGCATGAAAGGATGCTGAATTTTGTCGAATGCTTTTTCAGCATCTAATGAGATGACCATGTGGTTTTTTTCTTTCAGTTTGTTTATGTAGTGGATTACATTGATGGATTTCCGTATATTGAACCATCCCTGCATCCCTGGGATCAAGTGATCATGGTGGATGATCGTTTTGATGTGCTCTTGGATTCGGTTAGCAAGAATTTTATTTAGTATTTTTGCATCTATATTCATCAGAGAAATTGGCCTGAAGTTCTCTTTCTTTGTTGGATCTTTTTGTGGTTTAGGTATTAGCGTAATTGTGGCTTCGAAGAATGAGTTGGGCAGTGTCCCTTCTGTCTCTATTTTGTGGAATAGTTTGGAGAGTATTGGTGTTAAGTCTTCTTTGAAGGTCTGGTAGAATTCTGCACTAAAACCATCTGGTCCCGTACTTTTTTTGGTTGGGAGGCTTTCTATAACCCCTTCTATTTCTTTAGGGGTTATGGGACTATTTAGCTGGTCTACTTGATGCTGATTTAATTTTGGTATTTGATATCTGTCTAGGAAATCGTCCATTTCCTCCAGATTCTCCAGTTGTTTTGAGTATAGACCTTTGTAGTAGGATCTGATGATCTTTTGAATTTCCTCAGTTTCTGTTGTTATGTCTCCCTTTTCATTTCTAATTTTGTTAATTTGTATACTGTCTCTGTGTCCTTTGGTTAGTCTGGCTAAGGGTTTATCTATCTTGTTGATTTTCTCAAAGAACCAGCTCCTGGTCTTGTTGATTCTTTGTATGGTTCTCTTTGTTTCTATTTGATTGATTTCAGCCCTGAGTTTGATGATTTCTTGTCTTCTACTCCTCCTGGGTGAATTAACTTGTTTTTCTTCCAGGGCTTTAAGGTGTGCCATTAAGCTGCTAGTGTATGCTCTCTCCAGTTTCTTTTTGGATGCACTTAGAGCTATGAGTTTTCCTCTTAGCACTGCTTTCATTGTGTCCCATAGATTTGGGTAGGTTGTACCTTCATTTTCATTGAATTCTAAAAAGTCTTTGATTTCTTTTTTTATTTCTTCCTTGACCAAGGTGTCATTGAGTAGAGTATTGTTCAGTTTCCATGTGTATGTGGGCTTTCTGTTGTTTTTGTTGCTATTGAAGACCACTCTTACTCCATGGTGATCTGATAAGAGGCATGGGATTAGCTCGATCTTCTTGTATTTGTTGACATCTGTCTTGTGACCGATTATATGGTCTATTTTGGAGAAGGTACCATGCGGTGCTGAGAAAAAGGTATATTCTTTAGCTTTAGGATGAAATGTTCTATATATATCTGTTAAATCCAATTGGTCCAGAGTTTCAATTAGTTTCACTGTGTCCCTGTTTAGTTTCTGCTTTCCTGATCGGTCCATTGAGGAGAGTGGGGTGTTGAAGTCACCCACAATTATTGTGTTAGGTGTAATGTGTGCTTTAAGCTTTAGTAAGGTTTCTTTTACGAAGGAGGGTGCCCTTGCATTTGGAGCATAGATGTTCAGTATTGAGAGCTCTTCCTGGTGGATTTTCCCTTTGGCCAGCAAGAAGTGACCTTCTGAGTCTCTTTGGATGATTTTAGGTTGAAAGTCAATTTTATCTGATATTAGAATGGCTACTCCAGCTTGTTTCCTGAGACCATTTGCTTGTAAAATTGTCCTCCAGCCTTTTACTCTAAGGTAGTGTTTGTCTTTAACACTGAGATGTGTTTCCTGTATGCAGCAAAATGTAGGGTCCTGTTTCCGTATCCAGTCTGTTAATCTATGTCTTTTTATTGGGGAATTGAGTCCATTGACGTTAAGAGATATTAAGGAATAGTAATTATTACCTCCAGACATTTTTGAAATTATATTTATTTATCTTATTTATTTTTTATATTCGAGAGGTTATCTTCTTTTGGGTTTGATGAGAGGAGGTTTCTATCTTGCTTCTTCCCGGGTGTAGTTTCCGTCCTTGTCTTGGTGTTTTCCCCCTATTATCCTTTGTAGGGCTGGATTTGTGGAGAGATATCTTGCAAATTTGGTTTTGTCATGGAATACCTTGATGTCTCCATCAATGGCAATTGAGAGTTTTGCTGGGTAAAGTAGTTTTGGCTGAAGTTTGTGTTCTCTTAGAGTTTGCATGATATCTGCCCAGGATCTTCTAGCTTTCATGGTCTCAGGTGAGAAGTCTGGTGTTATTCTGATAGGTCTTCCTTTATATGTTACTTGGCCTTTTTCTCTTGCTGCCTTTAGTATTCTTTCTTTGTTTATTACATTTGGAGTTTTGATTATTATGTGACGGGATGTATTTCTGTTCTGGTCCAGTCTGTTTGGGGTTCTATAGGCTTCTTGTATATTCATGGGCATCTCTCTCCTTAGGTTGGGGAAGTTTTCTTCCATAATTTTATAGAAGATATTAGCTGGCCCTTTAACTTGTAAATCTTCACTCTCGTCTATACCTATAATCCTTAGGTTTGGTCTTCTCATAGTGTCTTGGATTTCCTGGATGTTTTGGGTTACCACCTTTTTGCATTTAGTATTTTCTTTGACTGTTGAATCAATGGTTCCTATGTTATCTTCGGCTTCTGAGATTCTGTCTTCTATCTCTTGTATTCTATTGTTGATACTTGCGTCTATGGCCCCTGATTTCTTCCCAAGGTTTTCTATCTCCAATGTTGTCTCCCTCTGTGATTTCTTAGTTGTTTCTACTTCTGTTTTTAGTATCTGGATGGATGTGCTCAGATCTTTCGCTTGCTTGATTGTGTTTTCATGTATTTCTTTAATAGATTTTTGTGCTTCCTCTTTCATAGCTTCTACTTGTTGGCCCACGTTCTTCTGTAGTTCTTTAAGTGACTTTTGTCTTTCTTCCTTATTGTCTTCTTCTCTTTGATCCATCTTCTCCTGCATTTCTTGAAGTGATTTTTGTATTTGCCTCGTAAAGGCTTCTAACTTTTGATCCATTTTCTCCTCTATTTCTTTACGAGATTTTTCTATGTGTTCAGCTACCAGCATCCTGACCAGTGATTTTATATCCAAGTCTTGTTTTTTTGGTGTTTTGGGGTATCCAGGGATTCCTGTTATTGGAGAACTGGGTTCAGATGCTGTCATGTTGCCTTGATTTTTGTTAGTAACATTCCTTTAAAGTTTTCTAACATTACAGCTGAGCAACACTAAAAACACACAGGGCTTCGTCCAATGATTCTTTTTTTTTTTAAAGTATGCTTTCATTTTTAAATATAGACTCATACATTTTTTTCTTGAGGTACTTAAAGAAATCAAGGCACTTAAACACCTCTAAGAACTGACACTAAGTTCACTTAACCAGCCTGTGTTATTCTTTTCTATTTTGCTTTAGTCTCAGTCCTCAAGAAAGATCCTCTGTTCACCTGACATCAGCTTTAGGACTGAGATTGTCTCCTCCCAAAGATACTTCACTCCAATTCAAGTAGCCTAAGAGAGGCTATCCCCAGCAGCCGTTCAGGCAGAGTTCCAAAGGTGTGAGAACAGAGGCATAGTGGGTCATGGCAGTCTCTGGCTTGTAGGGTTGGTTCAGACCAATCTCAGTTCCAATTACTCACTGGTTGCTCATACGAATGGCTGGTGGACCCTAGACACTTTCTCTAACACATGGCCTCCTCTGTTGCTTTGTTGTACCTTCCTTGTGCGGGCTCAGCTTCCTGGGGAGGAAAGAGAAGTGAAGGTGCACCCCATCTGCCCAACCCCAGACTGTTTCTAAAGGCTTACAAGAGGAGTAGGAGTCTACTATTGTCTTAGGGATTCTGACTGATTTACTATTGAGACCTCATAAGGCTCCTGCTGACCCTCATATCTATCCTTCATTCCCAGGTCAGCTCTGAAGTCCAATATCATCACTGAGTAGGAGGTAAGAGGGACAACTGTAGTCCACAGTCTTCCCCACAACCGGTCTAAGCCTTTTCTTTTTTCTTTCTTTTTTTTTCTGCAAAAGGCATAAGGAATTTTTATAGTAGCCAGCATGCTGGGGCCACTCTGCCCACAAAGAAAGAACAACCCCGCGTCTGTGTGCATGGGATTTTATACCCTCCTCAGGGCCGCTGCCATTAAGCACAATGTGATTGGCAGAACAGTGTTACATTTAAACTAATTGGTCATTAGATGATGAGGTAGGTGGCCAATAGTCAGTCCTTCAGAATGGGTCCCCACCCTTAGGTCGGCCTCCCCCTCCACCTTGTGGTCTGAGGAATGCAACCCAGCCTCTGACCTTTCTTTTTTTTTTTTTAATTTTTATTTTCTATATTCTATGTTTACATTCCAAAGGCTTTCCCCTTTCCCAGTTCTCCCCCCCCACCATAGGTCCCATAATCCCTCCCCCTCCAACTATTCCCCAATCATTCCCCCTACCCCCACAGTTTCTCTACAAGACTGGATCCAATCTTTACAGGCCCAGGGTCCTCTCCTTTCTTCTTCTTGGGAATCATTTGACTTGCTAATTGTGCCTTGAGTATTTAGGGCTTCTGGGCTCATTAATATCCACTTATCAGTGATTGCATTTCATGTGTACTCTTTTGTGATTGGGTTAACTCACTCAGGATGATATTTTCCAGGTCTAACCATTTACCTACAAATTGCATGAATTCATTATTTTTAATTGCTGAGTAGTATTCCATTGTATAAATATATCACATTTTCTGTACCCATTCCTCCTTTGAGGGATATTTGGGCTCCTTCCAATTTATGGCTATAACCCTATCAAAAATGGGGTACAGAGCTAAACAAAAAATTTTCACCAGAAGAAATTCAGATGGCCGAGAAACACCTTAAGAGATGTTCAACATCATTAGTCATCAGGGAAATGCAAATCAAAACAACCCTGAGATTCCACCTCACACCAGTCAGAATGGCTAAGATTAAAAACTCAAGAGACAACAAGTGCTGGCGAGAATGTGGAGAAAGAGGAACACTCCTCCACTGTTGGTGGGATTGCAAAATGGTAAAACCACTCTGGAAATCAGTGTGGCGGTTCCTCAGAAAATTGGGCATGTCACTTCCAGAGGACCCTGGCATACCACTCCTGGGCATATACCCAGAGGATTCCCCTGCATACAATAAAGACACATGCTCCACTATGTTTATAGCAGCCATATTTATCATAGCCGGTCTAAGCCTTTTCATGCCTTGACTCTGAGGTCTCCTTGATCCTCCTTCAGGTCCCGGTTCCTTAGGCATTTCATCCCAGGACAAGGCCAGCTCCTCCCTTGCTGGCTGCAAGATGATGCAAAGATGCATTATCCCCAGTGACACTCCCCAAGGCTTCCCAGAACTGATGGGAGTGTAGAAGCCCACCTGTGCTCTATAGGCCAAGAAGTTGGGTCACACATAGTGACAGTCTGTGTTACTTGGGAACTTCTATCTAGAAAGTGTTTCTTCAGTCCAATTTGTGCTGTTATTTGGCACCAATATTGTGGCCATCTCTCCTCCAGGACTTTTGTGTGTGTAAGGGTGGGTGAAGGGCTGATTCCTGTATGTTAGTACTTACTGAGGCACTTCTTTTTTTATTTTTTTTATTTTCTATATTCTTTGTTTACATTCCGAAGGCTTCCCCCTTTCCCAGTTCCCCCCTCACCATATGTCCCATATATCCTCTTCCTGCCCTCGCACCCCCTCCCCGCCTATTCCCCAATCACCACCCCACCATTTCTCTGTTCTGTTCTGGTACTCTCCTACAAAACTGGATCCAGTCCTTTCAGGACTAGGGTCCTCTCCTTCCTTCTTCTTGGGAATCTTTTGACTTGTTAATTGTGTCTTGAGTATTCAGAGCTTCTGGGCTCGTTAATATCCACTTATCAGTGATCGCATTTCATGTGTATTCTTTTGTGATTGGGTTAACTCACTTAGGATGATATTTTCCAGATCCAACCATTTGCCTACAAATTGCATGAATTCATTATTTTTGATTGCTGAGTAGTATTCCATTGTATAAATATACCACATTTTCTATATCCATTCTTTCTTTGAGGGACATCTGGGCTCCTTCCAACTTCTGGCTATTATAAATAAGGCTGCTATGAACATTGTGGAGCATGTGTCTTTATTATATGCAGGGGAATCCTCTGGGTATATGCCCAGGAGTGGTATGATAGGGTCCTCTGGAAATGTAATGCCCAATTTTCTGAGGAACCACCAGACTGATTTCCAGAGTGGTTGTACCATCTTGCAGTCCCACCAATAGTGTAGAGGTGTTCCTCTTTCTCCACATCCTACTGAGGCACTTCTTAGCACTCAGTACTGCAAAACATTGCTTAAAGGATCCCCCCTACCTCCTTGCATAGTCTGAAAAGAAAGATGCTGAAGCTTGGTGAGGGGATCATTCATACAAGGTGACCTTGTTTTGTTTCATGGCTGTTAAACGTATACAAGGTAGCTTGATTATACCATTCTGTTTGTCTGTCTGTCTGGGGTTTGGTCTCAGAAAAGGACTCAGAGGTCACAACTTGACTAACAGACACTTGGTCATCTCTTCTTTCTGAAATACCCAAAGGGTACCATGCACTAAATGCTTGCAGAAGGTGTAGGAATGGTCTAGTCTTCCAAGTACACACCAGTGGAAATATCACTTGGGTACCTTCTAGATGGAGTGGGACTTCTGCAGTCCTTTCTCAAGTCCCACATACATGCTGAATGTGAAGCTATTATCAAGGATAACCATACCTCTAAATATAGATTTTCTGTATTTTTCTATAGGGACCTACTAGGAGAGGACTGATTCCAGAAACTGGGCCTCAGTTTGGTGCCGTGCTTATCACAGGGGTCCTGATAAAATACTGCCAGACCCTCTCTCAGAAGTGTGTCCTTCTCTGTGCTGTCCTCTCTCAGGTGTGAAAGTTACCTTGGAGTTGAAATGAATCCCCTGATGGGAAGTTCTACAACTGGATCCTGTTCAGTGTCCCCAAGGAAAATACAATGGGCATAGACCTGCCTTGCTGGCATACTAACCAAAGGGATAAAGCTTTATTATTTGTGGCCCATATAACCTGAAAAGGGACCTTTCCACCTACTCTAAGGGCTCAGCTCAAATTCAAAGTACATCTAGGCTGTCTCCCTTCCAGGAGTTACACAAAATAGCTTTGAGTTTTCCCTAGTCCCTGGATGCAAAAGCTTAGGGAGATGCCCATTTTCATAAATCAGGGTGAGATTTGTTGCCAGACTCTCAACAAGATACAATGTAGTTAGTTGATTGTCCATGCTTGCGTACATGGGAGAGAATTTCTGAATCTCAGTCTCTGCTTCACTCTTGACTAAGTCCAGTGGCCCCTTTCTTTACAGGAACCTTACAAATTCTTTCTATTTTAGAGTTCCCAGAGTGGGTGGGGAAAGGACTCATTGCAACAAGTGGGTACCTGTTGGGTATAGCTTACTACACCATCTGACCCATATTATCTGAAGTTGTTGGAAACAAAACAGAGCTTCCAAAGTCCACTCTCAAGACCGTAATCTACCCTGCAAACTAGCTCCCCTCTTTCCCTCTGGGAATGTCTAAAAGTCATGTCTATTCAGAGTTTCTAAGAACAGAGGGGAAAGAGGCACATCTGTACAAGTGGGCCTTACTTGGAGCTTGGCAAACCACAAGGACAAAGCTGTATGACTTTGGTACCCCAAGTCTCAAAGGGACTTTTAAAATTCACCCAAGCACCTAACTCAACTCAGAAGACTCTGTTATCTTACCTCTGCAAAACTTAGGCCTTATTTCCCAAAATAATGCCTGCTTTTCCCTGATAGCATACAAGCTGCAGTAAGGTGCATTGAGTCTGATGATATTCTCCCAGGGCCCATGGGGCTGATGAGAGACTGGACGCTCATGTATGATCTGAAGAGCAAGAATCTCATTCCAATATTTAGAATACACTCAGTGCCAGGCTGCATCATTTGAAAATGCTCTATCTAGAAAGAATCTCTATAGGCAGGTTTCTGTTGTTACCTTGACTTTGATATTGTGGCCATTTCCCCACCAGTAATCTCATAGATATGGAAGGGTCTGTGAGTGACTTATTCCTGCAAATCAGTTCTAAAGCATCCTCTAAGCATCTGGAAACTCAAAACATGGCTCTAAGTCTAAAAACCCACTGGAAGCAGATGTTGACTATAAGGGAGGGGATTCATTCCCACAAGTCATCCTTTGGTTTGTTTCAGAATTGTCAAAAGTATACAATGTAGTTTGATTATCCCATCCTGTCTATCTGGTGCTTGGGATTTTAAAATCCACTCATGATTTACATGTTTACTGAAAAACACCCACCTGGTCCTCTTTCTTAACCTCATAAATGACCCCTGTTCACTCCTTGGAGAGGGAGAAGAAGAGGTTCATTCCTTCAAATATACCCCAGTTTAATTATTGGAGTACTCTCTAGATGGAGTAGGATTTCTGAAGTCCACTTTCAAGTGCTACATATACCATGTAAGTCATGACTTCCTCCTGTCTAAAAGGAACTGTAAACATTGCTCTTCTATACTGATCACATTTACAGACTAGAAAAGTACTCAGTACTACCACTAGACTACCATTTGCTGCAGTGCTCACCAAAGAGGAACAGCTTTAATATTTTGGGACTCTCTATCTGGAGTGGGGTTTCTTCAGTCCACTCTATGGTCAGAATTTCCTCAGGGACAAAGCAGTCTTCTTCCTTAAAACCTTCTCAGATGGGTCCTGAGTATGGTCTTCTAGGACTGCTTGAGCAAGGGACTGCTGCCTACAAGTGTGCTCTGCCTTTCATGATGTTAAATGAAAGGATGGTCCTGCATTATTTGGGGTCCTTCTATCCAGAAAGAGGTAATAGGGATGAACTTTAATCTTCCAACAAGGGTCAGAAATTGAAGTGTGATCTTTTCCCTAGCAAGAAAACTTGACTGTTGCCAGGTAATTGTGAGGTGGAGCTTAGACTAAATGCTAACATTTCTCCATTTTAGTTTAATTAAAAAAAAATAAGAGGTGACAGTGGAGCAGAAATAGGGTTGTCATGATCTTTAGCTACATCCTGCTCATGTTGGGGCACATGAACCTAAGAAAATGGGTATGGAGAATGTTGGTTCTGTCTTAGGAGAGCTGGTTGTTTACTTGCTGTACAGGGTCTGTGGAACAATGTGTAGATAGATTGTAAGGAAGAAGTCTATTAAAAGCATTTGTGTCTGTGAGAGGAGATTAGAGGAGCATCTGGAGATTGCTTCTCTGCAACTGTCCTGAATGTAGTAAATGCCTGGACTTTAAAAAATGCTAAAACATACATACATACACACACACACACACACACACACACACACACACACACACACTCACACACACATACAAGGTAGAGAATATGGTTAAGTACATTTGGAAGAAAGAAAATTTGTTTAGGTGTACATCTGAAACCCTTGTGCCTTGGTAGTTGGGGGTGTATCCCAATTTCAGGTCACAGGAGAGGAATCCCAACCCCTGAAATAGGTAGTATGTGGGAACATTAGGCTATTGATGTAGAAGATGTACTTATCTGGATGGAGTCTATTTGGTCCATGAGAGTTTGATCTAAGTGGGTTCCCTGTAGCTTATAAGTTTAAAAAAGAGATAGATTTGTCAACAACATGAACAGGAAGATGAGCAAACTTTTGGTGGAGCAGAAGGAACAAGAAGAGCTTTTTTCCTTCTTTCTAGGAGACTGTATATACATAATGAGAGATAATTTTAAATTTATAATTGAGAGACAAAGGCAACTCAAAACCTTCACCTTGTGAATACAGTTGATCATATTTTAGTTAAAAGACAATCAAAGAAAATTTAAAATTTGAATTTGTGATTATACAGTTAGATCATATAGTGGAATGTGTCTTTAGGGTTAGGCAAATTTATAAGAACTTGATTAATGTTAGGACAGTGGCATAGCAAGAAGAGGAAATATGAAACATTTAGTCAATGGAAACTGAGTTTAGGTAAGGAAATAACAGATTACATATGTGGAAGCTTATATCTGAACTCAAGTATCAATTTCTGTTAAGTCTATAAGAAATCTGGCACTCTTAGCTAGTGGACAAATTTTTTTAATGAGTAAATATAGTGGTGAATTCCATTAGGGTTAAGGAGCTAGGTCTGATTTCTAGCTGTCAAGCTATAGTTGTTTTAGCTGTCAATGTAGTCAGAAGTCTGGGGAAGAATAAGTTATAATCTAGGAGTCATGTACAAATTAAAATGACTGAGTTTTATCTATGGTCTACTATGTAAAGCATTCCCAAGTGCCTGAGGTCTCCATGGCAACATGGGCGGAGTCAGCCTTGCTTTCAAGCAAAGATGAAGAGCTTTTTCTCTGTGGAATAGATACATGTGAAATGAGAAATGACTTACCTTGATTTGGACAATACAAGGCATTTGATTGTTAGGCCATCCAGTCGTGTCCACAGTGTAGACCAATCCTTGACAGGGCAATGGTGATGCTTTTCAGTGGTTTTTATACCACAATCCAGGCAGTCTCACGTAGCTGTTTCCATTATCTTTTGAGACCTTGGTAAACTGTTAGACTTTGTAAGCTTTCAAAAGCTTAAATATTAATACATATTAGCAGACTTCTGACAAGATTGAGAACATTATCTACTAAACATAATCTGACTTGGACAATAGAGCATACTATAATTTAATGGCAGTAGTAAAAATCGTCATTTACCAAGACAGGATAGGAATGAAAATCTTAATTGTTAAGTGACTTTGACAGGTTGCATTAGAAGAGAAACATACATTTTGCATTAGCAGAGAAACATTTGGTTTAGAGTTGGTGTGGACCAGAATGAAAAAAATCAGAGAGCTGACAGAGGTAGTATGAGAGCATGGGGACAGAAAGTATGTATGTCTGGGAAGGTTTAGGCCTGTGACATAACTGAGTGGGCAGGCACACAGGTCCATTTCCAACCTTGTGTCAGGGAAGCTGAGGTAGCAGGGCAGCAGAGAGAGGCCTGCCAACCCAGGTGTACAAACATGGCCTTGCTGGAGGCAGCAGGTGGCAGCGGCTGCAGAGGCTGCGGCCATGGGCACTGGGGCAGTGGGCACAGTGGTAGCAGAGGTAGAGATGGTGGCGGCCGCAGATGCGGCAGTGGCAGTAGCATGTGCACACATGTGCACGCACAGAAGGGGGAGCAGAAGATGGAGAGATACAGTTGCATGGAAGCAGAAGGTGTGAGCACCTGAGAGAGCACAGAGCCATGGCACTGGCACTGCTGACTGGAGGTAGTGACAGTGTCAAGAAGTCCATGTAGTTTAGATGGAAACATGGGGCAGGGCTTCCTCCTGGCAGCCAGAAGCCACAGCCCAGTGCTTCCAGCTGTGAGCCCCACCCCACCTGTCTGAGTCCACAGTGGGTGGGGGAAGGGAAATGCCAAAAGTAGCATTCCGATTTTGCAAAAGGGGGAGATGCCACAGCCTTCTGTGCATTGCCTGCCAGAAGGGAAGGATCTCCCAGGAGGCTTTCACTTTTGAGCACAGAGGTGAGATCTCCACCTTCTCTCTGGAGGGGACTGGCTAGGACCACACAGGGCCTAAGATCAGTGGAGCAGCTGGGACAGACATCTTCCCACCACCGTTTGCACCAGGGAGCCAGGAAACACCACAACCTTCTGTGCAAAGCCCACCAGGAGGGAGTGATCTCCCAGCAGTGATTTCACTTGCTAGCACAGAGGTGGGATCTCCACCTTCTCTCTGGAGGGTATCCAGCTAGGAGCACACAGGGCCTAAGGTCAGTGGAGCAGCTGGGACAGAAGTCTTCCTGCCCACAGCCATTTGCACCCGGGAGCCAGGAAACTCCACAGTCTTCTGTGCATAGCCCACCTGGAGAGAGAGATCTCCCAGCAGTGCTTTCACTTTTGAGCTTAGAGGAATAAGAACACAAGCTTACAGGCCCACAGGAGGAACAAACTCCAGCCAGAGACATCAATACCAACTAGCACCAGATGGTGAAAGACAAGCACAAGAACCCTACCAACAGAAACCAAGACCACATGGGAACATCAGAACCCAGTTCTCCCACCACAGCAAGTCCCAGATACCCCAACACACCAGAAAAGCAAGAGTTGGACTTAAAATCATATTTCATGATGCTGATAGAGGGCTTCAGGAAAGACTTAAATAACTCCCTTGAAGAAATACAGGAGAACATCGGTCAACAGGTAAAATCCCTTAAAGAGGAAACACAAAAATCCCTTAAAGAAGTACAGGAGATCATAGGTCAACAGGCAGAACCCCTTAAAGAAGAAACACAGAAATTTCTTAAAGAATTACAGGAAAACACAAACAATCAAGTGAAGGAACTGAACAAAACCATCCAGCATCTAAAAGTGGAAGTAGAAACAATAAAGAAATCACAAAGTGAGGCATCGCTGGAGAACCTTGGAAAGAATTCAGGAGTCATAGATGTAGGCATCAACAACAGAATGCAAGAGATAGAAGAAATATCCTCAGGTGCTGAAGATACTATAGAAAACATTGACTCAACAGTCAAAGAAAATGCAAAATGCATAAAGCTGGTAACCCAAAACATCCAGAAACTCCAGGACAAAATGAGAAGATAGGTATAGAGGAGAGCAAGGGTTTACATCTTAAAGGGCCAGTAAATATCTTCAACAAAATTGTAGAAGAAAACTTCCCTAACCTAGAGAAAGAGATGCCCATGAACATACAAGAAGCCTACAGAACTCCAAATAGACTGGAACAAAACAGAAAATCCTCCCAGCACACAATAATCAAAACACCAAATTCACTAAACATAGAAAGAATATTAAAAGCAATAAGAGAAAAAGGGCAAGTAACTTACAAAGGCAGACCTATCAGAATCACACCAGACTTCTAACCAGGGAGGATGAAAGCTAGAAGATCCTGGGCAGACTTCATACATACCCTAAGAGAACACAAATGCCAGCCAAGGTTACTATACCCAGCAAAGCTCTCAATCACCATAGATGGAGAAACCAAGATATTCCATGATAAAACCCAAATTGTACAATATCTCCACAAATCCCACCCTAGAAAGGATAATTAGTGGGAAATGCCAACACAAGGAGGAAAACTACACCCTAGAAAAAGTAAGAAAATAATATTCCAACAAACCCAAAAGAAGATACCCACACAGACATAGAAATAACATAAAAAATAACAGGAAGCAACAATCACTGTTCCTTAATATCTCTTAACAACAATGGACTCAACTCCCCAGTAAAAAGACATAGACAAATGAAATATTTCTTATGTAAATCTTCAATTTTATCAGAAAATGTTTGTAATTCCCTTTTAATTAATTTAGTAATTTCTTTTATGTCTACCATTTTATCTGCATTGTTTTTCATGATAATCTTAAATTTTAATGTCTTTCTATATACTTCCTCTATTTTATCAGAAATGATTTCAATGTAAATCTTTGATTTTATCACAAATGTTTCTAATTCCACGTTCAATTAATTTAGAAAGAGTTTTTAATCAAACATTTTTATGTAAAATTTTCCATGAAATAGTCAATTTAAACCTGTTTGTCTATTTGTTTCTTGAATTTTACCAGAAATATTTTCCATGTAAATCTTCAATGATATCTGAAAATGTTTATAATTCCACATTCAATCAACTTAGAATTAACTTTATGCCTATTATTTTATCTATATAGTTTCCATGATAATCTTTAATTTTAACATGTCTTTTTATATATTTCTGTAATTTTATCAGAAATATTTTCCATGTAAATCTTCAATTTTATCATAAAATGTTTCTATCCCATATTTCAATTAATTTAGCAATGTTTTACATGTTTACTACTTTACTCCTTAATTGTCTATGAAAATTGTCAATTTTAACATGTTTATCTGAAATCTTTAATTTTATTATAAAGTGTTTTTACTTCCCTTTTCAATAAATAAAAAAAAACTTAAAAATAAAGTAGTATTCCATCTTCTAGTAACTCCACCCAAGCTGTGTGAGATTGAACTCTGTAAACTGAGAGCTGAGTCAGGAGACATGAGATGGAAAATGTGCCCCCCCTCAGCAGCAACAGCTTCAGTTCTGGGGCAGGGCTGTGTGAGTGCTTTTCCTGCAGTGGCCAGCAGGGCTCGCACTCACTTCATGGAAAGCTGGGGCAGTAGGAGGAGTTAGGGACATCCTGGGGTGGGTGAGAGGAAGAGAAAAAGAGGAAGAGGGAAGAGAGAGAGAGGGAGGGAAGGAGGGAGAGAGAGAGAGAGAGAGAGGGAGAGAGAGAGAGAGAGAGAGAGAGAGAGAGAGAGAGAGAGAAAGAGAGAGAGAAACAGCATGTGCCAGAAAGCAAAGTCACAGCAAAGAATCCCCATAGACCCAGAGGATTCCCCTGTATGCAATAAAGACACATGTTCCACTATGTTCATAGCAGCCTTATTTAAATAGCCAGAAGCTGGAAGGAGCCCAGATGTCCCTCAAAGGAGGAATGGATACAGAAAATGTGGTACATTTATACAATGGAATACTACTCACCAATTAAAAATAATGAATTCATGCAATTTGTAGGTAAATGGTTAGATCTGGAAAATATCATCCTAAGTGAGTTAATCCAATCACAAAAGAATACACATGAAATGCAATCACTGATAAGTGGATATTAATGAGCCCAGAAGCCCTAAATACTCAAGACACAATGACCAAGTCAAATGATTCTCAAGAAGAAGGAAGGAGAGGACACTGGTCCCAAAAAGACTGGTTCCAGTTTTGCAGGAGAGTACCAGAACAGAGAAAGGGTTGGGGGGTGATTGGGGAATGGGCAGGGGTAAGAGGACTTATGGGACACATGGTGAGGGAGGGAACTGGGAAAAGGGAAAGACTTTGGAATGTAAACAAAGAATATAGAAAATAAAAAATAAAAAAGAATTCCCATCAGGATACAAATGGTGGGGCCAGACCTGCTTTTCAAGTAGTGAACAAGAGCAAATAGCCAAATAGTGAGAGAATGAGGGACAGGGACAGGGACAGGGAAGCCTACATTATGGATCATCGCTACAGAGAAAGTTGTTTTAAAATGCCCATGTAGTTGCCATGTAGAAATATTGTTTGCTGGGTACTGGTTTGTTTATAAAAAGATAAAGAGAGGTGGGATATGTTCTATGGATGTGTGGTGAGGTGTGAGACAGGGGATGCCTCAGCAGGCCCATTCTAGGGCATACCTTTGCCTTGAGGAACCAGCCACATGATGGTATAGTATAGAATAGAGTTTATTCAGGGCATAAGGAGGAGAGTTGAGGTGTTAGCAAAGGCAGAGAAAGGCAGAGAGTAGATAAGTAGAGTGGAGGAGTAGAGGCTGGTCATGAGCATGTGGGGAGAGAGGTGGGGAAGGGAGGAGAGGACAGAGCTGGGGCAGGAAGGCAGAGCAAGAGCAAGAGAGAAGAGAGAAGAGGAGGCAAGCAGCCTCTTTTATAGTGAGTCATACCTGGCTGTGGCCAGGTAACTGTGGGGAGGAGCTTTGGCAGAATGATAACATTCCCCCATTTTGATTTAATTAAAAATGAAAAAAATTGAAAGAGGAGATGGTGGAGTAGGAATAGTTTTGTCCTGATTTCTAATTACTTACTGCTAACTTTGGGGTGATGTGTCTCTATGTTTCCTAGAAGCATGGGCATGGGGATGTTTTTCCAGTCTTAGAGTACGCTGTTTCCTTGCTGTTTATGGTCTATGGAGCTATCCAAGGACAGGTCAGAAGGAATAGTTCCAATAGAAATGTCTGTGTCTGTGAGAGGAGATTGGAGATTGCTTCTCTAGAGCTGTCCTAGATGTAGTAAGCTCCTGACATGAGAAGTTGCCGAAACACATATATCCAGTATTGTCCACAGTGTTTCTCAATGGTTATCATAACACAATCTAGGCAGTCTCTTGAAACTGTGTCCATATCCCTGAGACCTTGTGGGATAAACTGTTAAAGATTTTGAGAAATCCTGATTGCCATCAACTTAAATATATTAATAATTAGCAGACTTCTGACAAGATTGAGGGCTAAATTGTTTGGTTATATCTGAATAGAGCACACCATAATTTAATGGCAGTACTAAAAAAGTCATTATTTATCAAGACAGGATAGGAATGAAAATCTTAAGTATCTTTTACAGATTGTGTAAATAGAGAAAAACAAATTTTGCATTAGCAGGGAAACACGTGGCTTTGTTTGGTAGAGAAACACTTAGCTTAGAGTTGGTGTGGACCAGAATAGAAAGAGTCAGAGAACTGACAGCTGTGCAGTGAGACTGCGAGGACAGAAAGTATGTCCAGGAGGATGCAGGCCTGTGACACAAACTGAGCACACAGGCAAGACTTGGGAATGGCTAGTCTGCAGAGCAAGGGACAGGCACTCTTGTATGTGCCTGCAGTTGATGCACCAGGTGTGAGCATTGAGCAGGTAGAATGGGTGCACAGGCTGCAGCCTGAAAAGCACAGATTGCTAGGAGCGTGATAATGGCATGTGCCCCCAGGGAGTGCAGGGCCAAGGTGCTGTTGAACAGTGGCAGTGGCAGAGACAACAGTGTGTTTACTTCCAGCAGCCAGAATCCTCAGCCCAGTGCTTCCAGAAGTTGGGAGCCCCCATGGTGGGCGGGGGAAAAGAAGTACCAAAAGTAGCCTGTTTGTATCCCAGCAATGTGCACACTATTCATTTGGCAGGAAACTGGTACACAGGAAAATGGCTACTCAGACAGAGTAAGAGCTGTTTTTCTCATGGCCATGGTGGGCAGCCAAGCAAAGGCAGTGGTGAGCAGAGCACAGAAGGAGGGGGGGAGAGAGAGAGAGAGTGAGAGAGAAAGAGAGAGAGAGAGAGAGAGAGAGAGAGAGAGAGAGAGAGAGAGAGAGAGAGAGAGGCAGAATATTCTATGGTAGATAAGTACACAATAATACATTCAATATTAAAATTGAAGATCCAGTTTGAACCTCCATAGCTTCCATTCCAAACAGGTGCTTAAACTGTATCAAGGTCCATTGAATTGTATAGTCTTTGGGTGTTAATGCTGGTGGGTGATATTTTATTTGCAACTTCTCTGTAATAGTAAAGTTTAAATATTTTCCTCAGTATATATGCCTTTAGAATAGAGATGGCATTTACATAGTCAGGTCAAGTAATGTAAATGAATGACTACTTTTCTGCACACCAAGACACTGTGGTCAGTTCTCTCTTATAATGAAACAGACCAGTCATGGAAGCCTTACCATATTGTCTCTTTAAGGTGCTTATTTTCTTCCCAGTAGTACTCAGAAGATTGTGAGGATCTACTTAGTACCAGGGTTTGAGCTAAAGTTTCATTTATAATGCCTTATTTAGTGTTTGTACTACCTAATTTTTTCAATTTTTAAAATCATTATTATACACGCCATATTTTATTCCCCTCCCTGCCAACCCCTGTCTGCCCTCTGTTCCACATCCCATACCTCCTCCCCTCCCCGTCTCCACATGGATGTCCCTATCTCCCACCCCACCTGACCTCTAAACTCCCTGGGGCCTCCAGTCTCTTGAGGGTTAGGTGCATCTGAAGGAACACAAACACGGTAGTTCTCTACTGTATATGTGTTGAGGACCCCATATCAGCTGGTGTATGCTGTCTGTTTGATGGTCTAGTGTTTGAGAGATCCCGAGAGTCCAGATTAATTGAGACTACAGGGTTGCCCGCAGCTTCATTCAGCCTTCCTTAATTCAACTGCAGGTGTCAGCTGCTTCTGCCCATTGGTTGGGTGCAAATATCTGCATCTGACTCTTTCAGCTGCTTGTTGGGTCTTCCTGAATACTGTCATGCTAGGTCCCATTTTGGGAATGCTCCATAGCCTCAGTAATAGTAACAGGCTTCGGGTCCTCCCCTTGAGCTCTATCCCACTTTGAGCCTGCTCCTGGACCTTCTTTTCCTCAGGATCCTCTCCATTTCTATCCCTTTAATTCGTTCAGACAGGAACAGTTATGTGTCAGAGTTATGACTGTGGGATGCCCCCCACTGTTAAATATATTTTTAAACTTCATTCAAATTGTGTTCTATTCATTTCTTCTTATGCCCATAGTTTATAGTTTTTATTGACTACAATGAGGTAAGTTTCTGTATTCAATGAGCAATGATTAAATCACTTAAAAGCCTCTCCAGGTAACCATACTTCCTTACCAATTCAAGTGAATTTATCTTACTTCTGTCATGCAACTGTCTTTCTTGCTGGTCTCCTTGTTGAGCTCTGGACTATACCACTTAAGCTAGTCTATCATCACTTCCCAACCTGAGGAATTTCTCAAGCTATGTCTCCAAATTTTCAGTGGCAAAGAACCCTAATTTTTAGGATACTCTTTGCCTGACTTTTGGAAACCCCTGTGCTACTCTTAGGCCACACTTATTTGTCAATCTTACCCTTTTATGTTGTTAGCTTCTTAGAGCCATGCCTAATGCCTGGAGTCTCAGGTAACCTGTTCCTCTCTCCTATCTTTCTGATAGCTTGGCTAGCCCTGATACTTCCATGCTTTCCCCTACTGGGTGAATGTCCTTCTCTGTCCAATATCCACTCAGCCAGTGAATGTGCCTGACCCCACATTTGTGGCATTACAAAGGCTGGATCTACAGGGCTAGTAATTTATGAATTTTTAAGGCCATTTGGTTGCTACAAGTAGTTTGTGTCTTTCACTTGCATGTTAGTGTTCTGGAGTTTGGCCCGCATGGGGTACCAAAAGCAGGGTATAAATAAGGCCCATAAAATATTTGCATTTTAGTCAAGAAACTTAACATATTATATATAAAATATATATAATATAATATACTTATATAGTATATATAATATGCATATATTATATATATTTATATATTGTTTTACATATAATATATATTGTATATATATTATATACAGCATTTGTATATTATATTATATTATATTATATTATATTATATTATATTATATTATAATATATTGTATGGTATGGTATGGTATGGTATGGTATGGTATGGTATGGTATGGTATTGTATTATATTATATTATATTATATTATATATTATATTATATTATTATATATGACTATATTTAGTATATATTATATATACATATATAATTTTATGCAAAATCATTAATGTATATAAGATATAAAGTATATATTTCTATAACATATAAGGTATAATATATATTCTATTATAGATATAATTATGCAATGTATGTATATATGTGTATATATGTGTATATATATTAGATATGTTAAACATATAGCATATATAATGTATAATACAATGTTTGTCATATCATATATATTACTATATACACAATGTAATATATGATTTTAAAGTTGGTAAATAATATATGTTAATGTTATATAATCAATATATTGACATATTAATGTATACGAATGTTATGTATATTATCTCCTGCTCAGGTAGTAGCGAGTCTTGGTTTTGATGGGGTAACTAGAGTATCTATAACTGTTAATTTTGTCATAAAATAGTAACTACTGTGGATTGTGAGACAGTAACTTTATCTCTTAGTAAGGCTTCTAAGACAGGATTTCCCATGAAATTAATGCATTCTTCTTTTTAATTTAATTTAATCTATGTTTAATCTGACCACTCCTTGCCTGGACATTTCATCACATGCACTGTGAAAGCGACTCACGGAAGATGGGGACTGGGGGGTGGGGGTGTGTGAAATAGTGTTTCTGGCCTCCAGAGGAGGCAAACAGGAGCATCAGGCTAGAGATAGCTGCATACCTAACAGTGGTCTCCACTCAGCACTGTCACTAATTATTCAGGAATTAGAAAAATTCCTAAGGCTGGGAGCTGTGGTGCTATTCTTATAGGAAGTGATAAAGCCTGGTCAAAGGGGCTGCTGGAATTTGTGTCCTGCATTTAAAGGCCAAGTTCAGTTTCTTAGTGAGGAAAATCATAATAAAAGACTATTGTTACTGTTATTGGAATTTCCACCTGGGGTCAGGCTGCTCACCCTGTTTGCGAGGATATAGCTAGAGAACATGTAGCCCAGTAGGGCAAAATACAGCTTAGCATCCACAGTGAAATTTCAGGGATAAAACTCACTAAATTTTCCCTTTTGGACACATGTCAAAATTGGTAAAGAGAAACTCCTACAGTATGGGTCCACGATCAGCTTCTCACTTCCATCCCTCCCAGAGGATTTTCCAGTCAAAGCACTACATTTAATAGTTCACCAGCTACCTAAAGTGAGTAGTACACTTAGAGAGGGCAAAATTACAGTAGTAAGAACTGAACTAAATTTGTATCTTAGGGTCCAGCCTGCTCTAGCCTGACATTTGGAGCTATACCCCTCCCAAACCACAGAAAGAGTTCGTTCGACTGGTGCAACTGAAATCTTTGAACTCCTTTATCAAGATGGGAGGTAGAAGAAGGGGAACGGGCCACAGTCTATCAGGACAGGTAGCCCTGACTAAGAAGTGCAGCAGCAGAAACATGGGAGGTCCTGCTTCAATGTGGTGGGAGGCAAGAAACAGTGTGCAAACTGTCCTCTGCTGCCCATAAGTATACTGTGGCCTCACACTGATAAATACACATAGTTATTTTAAAGTTTAATTTTACCCCGGGCTAGAAAGCTCAGCCAATCAGCTCATTTTCTGGTCTTTTAGTAAGGGCAATTTTGTTTAGAGTATTCGCAGGCTCAAAAACACTCTAACTCCAGTTCCCTTTTGACCTCCCTAGGCAACAGAGGCATAAATACTCCACTCACATATATCCAATCAAAATACTCATAAACCTTACAAACATTAAAAGTAATCTTAATAAGCAGCTTTGTCTCTTAACCATCTCTAGGAGTTCTAATGCTTTCCTTTCCTAAGATTGTCCCATATATGTTAGGAACTTCCTCTAGAATACAGCAGTAAACCTTGAGTTCATGAGATGTGTTAAGCTGTAACTCCGATTCATGCTCCAGAACAAGATTCTTCTCTGAGTATTTTAGTTCTGTGTTTACTTTTTTACGTGATAGGGCTACAATCTTCCTGAGTGTGCGCCAAATCCAAGTGTTTCCCTACTAAGTGACGCTCCCAGGCTGATTCCTCTCGGCTGAAGTCCACTAAAAAAGGGCTGCTCAGAGTTTTCCCTTCTCTGAGCACTAAATCAGTCACACCTCTCAAGGGCCTGGCCTTAGCTAACTTGCAGTTTAATTATAATCACCTCCCAAGACAGTCTCCCATGCTGTCTTCCTTTAAGGCACCAACGCAGGACTTCTCAGGAGGGTCCGCCCTCTGCAGTCCTTCTGTACTAAGGCTAGTGATCTAAAGGGACTTATCATGGACTGGCTTCTGCTATGAACCAATTATCTAAGGGTAGAGAGGGATCTGGTTCTCCCTACATCCTATTGATAACACAGGACTTTGCAAGGATAAAGTCCTCAGTGAAGGCTTTGGAAAGAGATTCCCTTTAGTTTACTTTAGTTTTAATCTTAATTAATTAACCAGAATGAGAGACTAAACAGCTACACAAGAAAAATTTAATTTTATTCTGTTCTTTATGTTAATGCCAATATGGTTTCTGTTGTCCAGGAAATTCCATCTTTAATCATATCGTGTGACATATTACAAATTAGAAAACATTCTTGTTTGTTTTAAAGATAACAAAGTTCTCCTGACCTAAATCAACACAGGCATTACTGATGTCATTTTTAATCTTAAAATTCTCAAGTAAACGAGCCTTAAAGTAAAAGTTAACAAAGTTCTAAAATAATGATCCTAAGTCACCCAAACAGAACAGTAAGAAAGGAATGGGTTACACTCTCTTTCCAATAGCTCTCATTTGGGGGTCTACCACTTATTTTAGTGTTCTGCCTGACCATAAACTGCTAGTGCACTACAGGTTATGCTGGTCAGAGCAGTAGTATCTATCATCTGCTGGGATTTTCTGGCCTAGGCCCTCTCTTGCTCCTCCCTCAAAGCCTCTGCATACTTTTCAGGGTAAGATCTGGGATCCTGCCTGACAATGCTGGCATAAAACTCCAGGATTTTCATCTTGGTGGTTTCAGCATACGCCCTAGGGCCCCACAGGAACTCAAAGCGTGGAGGAAGGCTGTTGGGCACCTGCCTGTATTCCACATACCCTTCCTCTACAAAATCTTCCGTGATGAGACTCCTGGGTTCCCCAAATATGAAATGATCGACTCCAGCATACATCCCTAGGATATTCATTGCATTCCAGAATGCCTCCTCACTGGCACAATTGTCCTCTATAAAGATGACGCATAGGACAAGTATAACCAGACCTGTCTTGGGTACACCTATAACTCCATGTAGCATTCCATCATAGGTGATTCCCAAAGCAGGGCAAAGGAAATAGGAGTGGACAAAAGGGTCCACTTCCATCATCTCAATGCCAAAAATCAGCTTCATGCACTCAGCAGCCTTACTAAAGATCACAGAGTAGTGCTCCTCATAATCTCCCAAGGCCCCAAGAATCATTTCTTCCTTACTGGTTATCTCCATTCTTCTAAACTTCATGAGCAGGAATCTCACCAAATCAATTACCTTTCCATTTAGCCCACCCTGGGAGGGGAACTCGGTATCAGGCACCCCTGCTAGAGGATTGCCAAATGATGGCCCTGCAATGGGACCCGTGGCAGCGGGAAGAGACAGGGGTCCCTCAGCCCTCTGTGGATAACTAGGTGGTCCTCCAGCCGGCACATCCCCTGGGGCAGTGGCAATGGCTTCTACCTCCTCTGCCTCAGCTATGGGACCCTGGGCATCCCCGGGACCCCTTTCTTCGATTTGGGCCTCCGGGATGTCCCAGAAGTTGGAGCTCTGGTTGTTCTCAGTAGGATCCATCTTGAGTTTCCTTGGAAAGAGCAGGCAGGACACCACCGTACAGGGTACCACCGTACAGGCCACAGGGATGAAGATTCACAAACTTGAAGAAGAAAGAAAAAAATGTGAGGGGACACTCTATCCAGGGGAAGCTCCCTAAAAAAGCCTGTTATAGGAATTTGCTTGTGTGGTACTCTCAGGCCAAAGGACTATGGTACTGTATGCACCCCTAAAAACCTGAAAGAGGGAAAGACATGGCTTCTCCAGGCATATCCTTCTTCTCCTGAGGCAAATGCCAAGTAGTTCTGTGACTCTGAGATATAATCAAAGGAAGTGAGGGTGCCTCACCTGCATGTGGTCCAGAACAAGTCAGTATGATGAACTTTTGCTAGGATATAAGATCAGCCTGATCCAGGATAAATGTAAAGGAGCAGGTTGTTCCATATGAGCTTCATATTCCTTAAGACAAGGAGCTATTCTTTGTGAGACAAGGGAAACAGGAGATGAGGGAAGGAAATCCACCCCAAGTGCCTAGGTTTTCACACTACTGACAGGAGGGCAGGGAGGTTCTGAGTCTTTGTATTGGCTGATAGGACTCCTTTGGCTCTTACCTTTGTACTGATGTACCAGATCCTTCCTCTGATGGCTTGACTCAAGCTCCTCAGCTCCTTTAGTCTAACACCTGGAAATAATGCAGGGAGTTCAGACTGACAGCCTAGCAAAAGACTGTGGTAGAGAAAATGGTTCAGGGAAGACTTTTGGGAGGGACACATGTCTGTGCTCTATGCTGGTGTTTCATCCAATCATCCTCTGACATCCTCACCTGGAACTTGCCTGGTCCTGGAAGCTCTGTAGTTAATCAAAGTCTCCCACTCTGATCACATTCCTCACCTCCCTGAGATCCTTAAAGCTCTCAGAAGAAGTGAGCCCGTAACATGTCTCATCTACCTCTATGTGAGATCTCCAATGATGACAACATACATGACCTGAGGTCATCTCTGCTAGATATGGGTTCCCAAAGTCCACCTGAATTTCATCTCACCTATCCTTGAGATTTCTTCTGTACCTCTGACCTTATTTCTTCCAAACTCTCACATCCTGTCAGAGACAGTTTAAGTAAACAAGTCAGTTAAGCCCCCAAGCTATGACCCTAAGGCATATACAGTCTGTAAAATATTTTTCCTTGATTTCAGATATAGTCCTCATAGGAGGTCCAGCTGAAAAAATTCTGAAAAATTCTGCTCTCCATATGTAGCTCCCTCCTCTGAAGTGACATTAATTGTAGGGTCAAGTACATCTTTTCTCAGATAACTCACCAGTAGGCACACAAACAAAAATAAACTCTCAATACTAGCCATCCATCCAGGGCTCTCCAGGCATCAGAACTGATCCATGTAAACTCTAGTTCCTTGCTAGAGTAGATCTAAGGTCTCTTCAAATCTATATTTCTCACTGTGGTTGCTCACCTGGATTGTTGGAGGATACCAGACGATTCCCTCTGGTAGCTCTGTCTGCTGTTTGGTGATACCACACACTGTACAGGCTCACCTTCCTGCAGAGGAGAAAGAAGTGAAGACCAAGTCCATCTCAAGAACCCTGGGGTATTTGTCGAGACAGGCAAAATGAGTTGGATCCCTCTTTTCTCTAGGGGATTCTGAAGGTTTCCAAGTATGCCTAATAAGGTCCCTGCTGACATTTAGACCCAGGCCCAGGCTAAACCTGAGCCCAAACTAAACCCCTTAATAGGAAATTAGAGGTGACATCTTTGGTCCAAAGTCTTACACAGAACCAGTGTGGACTGTGGAGGATGGGGGAGCCCTGAGAGGGCTCATTCCTGCAAGTGAGCAATATGTCATACTCTGAGCACCAGGAACATTGATTGACACATGACTCTGAGTTCCCTAAATCCCAAAAGGCAGTTACCAAAGAAAGGAGAGGGGTACATTCTGTACAAGTCAGCCTTAGTTTGCATTAGCTTGGTCAAAATTATACAATGTAGTCTTTTAAAATCTCAGCCTGCCTACCTCTTGGCAAGTTTAACTACTCCCAGTTCCCATTCTGATGCACAGAAGCCTGGGCCCTTCCTCTTTCTGGACACTCTCCTGTGCATGAAGTCATTAGAGAGTATATAGGTGTGTGGATAGTACTAATTCCTCCAAGCACACCCCAGTTTAATTTTAATTAAACTGAGTTCACTTTAGATCCCTGCTTCACAATCTTCCTAGAGCTTTAACTCTTTACTAGAGTTTTTCTTCATGTTGTAATACCAAACCATAAAATTATTGTGACTTCATAACTGTAATTTTGTTATAGTGACAATTTATAACGTCAGTATCTACATTTCCTTTTGGTCTAAGGTTACGCCTGTGAAAGGGTCATGTGACTCCCAACAGGCTTTTGACCCACAGATTAAGAAACACTATTCTAAAAGGACTAGGCCTCCTGCAGTCCACATTATGGTGCAACACACACCCCAAAAGCAAAGTCACCATCTACTTTAGGGAAACCTCTAAACATCATTCTTCTCTATCTGTGTACAGTGAGCACATGGTCAAAGGTCTTATTATTAAAACTGGATCCCCATTTGGTCCAGTACTCACCACGGGGGTACAGCTTTAATATTGTGGGGCCCTCGATTTGAATTGGGATTTTATCAGTCCATTTTTCAGTCAGTCTTTAATCCTTAACAAGAGTTTCTTCCTTATAACCACAAAAATGTGCCTGTATAATTCTCAAGGAATGGCCTGCTTAACAAACACAAGCTGCTTATGCCTATAAGTAGGCCTCACTTGGTATCATAGTAACCAACGGGGTCAGATTACATTATTTGGGGCCCTTCAATCCAGAAAGAGGATTCTGGAGTCCACCCTCTCACTCTCACCTGGGCTCTGATGGCAGGGCGAGGTCGTCTCCCTCCCAGAAACCTCACAAAATGGCTCCGATTCCCCCTAAGTCCCCGGAAGCAAAAAGCATTGACCGGAATTCCACCTTCCAGAAATCTCACAAAAAGACTCTAGAACCCTTTGACGTCACTGGAAGTAGGAAGTCCTGACTGCAATTATCCCCTTCCTGAACACTCACGAAATGGATCTAAGTCTCTGAAGTCACCGGAAGTAGAAAGCGCTGACTGTAACTACCGCCCTTCCTGGATACTCACAAAATGGCTCTGAGTCTCCAAAGCCACTGGAAATGAAAGTGCTGATTGTAACTACTGCCCCCTATGGGTACTCACAGAATTGCTCTGAGTCTCTGAATCCACTGAACGTGGAAGGCACTGACAAGATTTTCCCCTTTCTGGACACTTACAAAATGGCTCTTAGCTTCTGACCTACCAGGAACTCGAAAGCACTGACTATAATTACCCCCTTCTTGAATACTCACAAAGTGGCTCTGAGCCTCTGTAGTCCCCAGAAGTAGAAAGAGCTGACTGCAATTATCCCCTTCCTGAGCATTCATAAAATGGTTCTGAGCCTCTGAAGTCGCCAGAAGAAAACACTGACTAGAATTCCCAGTTCCAGGACACTCACAAAAAAGCATGCTAAACCTATGAAGTCCCTGGATGAAGGAATTACTACCTAGAATCCCCCTTTTGAGAACACTCTCAAAATGTCTCTGAGTTGAGTCCGCAAAGTTCCAGGATGCAGAGGTGTTGACTGGAATCCCCTCTTCAAGGATATTTACAAAATGAATGAGTCCCCTAAGTCCCTGGATTAAGAAAGACATAAGTGACAAGTGTACTTACCCCTTCTGAGGACCCTCACAAAAGGGCTTGAGTCCTCCAAGTTCCTGGATTCAGAAAGCCTGGTGTGCCAGCTCTAAATAATGTGTCCGCAGATGCAGAGCGTGTGGAGGGAACTTCACCCTTCCGAGAGCTTCACAGAATAGCTCTGAGTCCCAAACTGCCGGGATTTAAACGTAGAACAGAGGGGAGGGGATCATTCTCACAAATCAGCACAGAGGAATCTTCTAGCCTCCAGGGACATCACTAAAGGTCGCTGAGTCATCCAAGTCCCGGGATGTGGATGCGGAAGTTTGGGCCCCCAAATATTACCACAACTTCTCCCTGATTTTATGCAAGACCCTCAGATGGACGCTAGGTATCTTTATTAAGGCTTCTCTATCTAGAACAGCTTCTGAGATCTACTGGCACCTTCCATCTGGACTCAGAAAGTCACACTGCCCTCTTCTCTCCGGGAAACTCTGAAATGCCTCCTAAGAGCAGAATCCCCCCATCCCCTGAGGGAAGGAGAGGAAAGGGCGTCTTGCAACTAGTCAGTCCAGTTTAAAGGCATGCGTATCAGACCAGAAGGATGATAGTATCTGTGGTCTCTGTCCAGAGTGGAGCGTCCACATTCTACTCTCAGGCCCTACTTTGCATATGCAATTAAATACCCCTTTAACCCTCCAGCAATGACAGAAAACAGTGCCTGTTCAGAGAAAAGGACAGAAAATAGTGCCTGTTCAGAGTAGGCAGCAAAGAAAGTAAAAGGGTCCCATTTTCTGTTTGCACCATTGGAATCTAGGCTAAATCTGGGCAAGGTAGTGAATTATGTGGGGGAACCTCCTATCCTTAAAAGGACCATTGAAGTCAATTTTAAAGTTTCACCTACACTCTGAAAATATGCTGAGTGGCTTTCTCTTGTCCAGAAACCTCACAAAAATTATCTTTTATCTCCTAATTTCCCACATGTGGAAAGGTAGGAAGGAAGTTAATTCCCCATGTTACTAGCACTGAGGCATTCCTCAAATTTAGGACAACTCAAACAATGGTTAGACTATCCCAAAGTCCTCTGATGAGAATGTAGGCACAAAAACAAGTGGTGGCTTCTTCTCAGATGCCAGTCGCTTCAGCACAGGACTCTCAGCAGTTATGTTTCTGGATCTGAGACTGTCTTATCTGTATTAACCCACACCCTCAGCTTTCATCTTTACTCTGAACAGATACAGGCTCTCTCTACTCTAGGAATCTTGAAAGATGACTCCTTTGCACAGAATCCTGGGGTATAAAAAGGAGATAGGGGTTTATGCACATATATGGGTAACATCTTGGTGCCAGGCCTAACAGAATGGTCAGTGGCATTAATTGTGGACCCCCGTGGAAAAGAACCTCTCCAATCCATCCTAAACTCTCACTTTAGCTGCAGGTAACAGTCTCTAATCTAGGAAGCTCAAAGCCTGGCTCCCTGCAGACAGAAAGGCAAATGGGTTATTCATAGAAGGAAGCTCCAAGTTTGTGCCAGGGTTGCCAAAGCCCAAGGTTCCATTGTTTTGTAGAGCTGTATCTGGAGTGGCGAATCCTTAGTCACCCACCACTCACCTTGACTCTGAAAGGACACAGGCCATCAGCACATCATGGTCCTTAAAACTTGTCTCCCAGTCCCATATAACTCACAATGAACATATAGGGGAGATTGCTACGTACCTCTGAACCCATCTGGTGAAGAACGGAAAACATGCCTATATCAGATTATATGGAGTCACTGTCTGTGGGCTGGGGCAGTCCAGTCAATTTTAATCTGCATTCTTGACTTTTGCAAGTACCCATTGCCCCTCTGTAGCACATACCTGAAATGATGACCTTTCATGAAAATTCTCATTTCTGTGAACCTATGAGACACAACTCATTGGTATCATGTTTGAAAATGTGCCTAAATCTAGGCTTGCTTGACTAAAGTTTTGGAACAGAATATTCCCCACTGCATCCAGTTAACATATATCATTCTGTAGCCCACACCAGTCTACTCACACTAAATTTCAGATATACCCCCACCTGGGGTTTTCATGAGCAAATGTTTTCTTATCCTGATGTGAGATTGAAGGGAGGCCATGTACATCTGTGACAATACTGTTTCATCCCAGATATTTTAACCTCCTTCCTTCCTGCTCTTTGCATCAGCTTATTTCCTTTAAAAAGCCTTAGAATACATTCTCTATTTTGACAAAATTTAATAAGGTTTCTTATTTCCATCATTCAAGTCTGAGCTCAAAACAAGCATAAAACTTTTATGACCATAAAACTTAGGTAGTACCCTTCTACCTTCACACCCAACAAGGTTCTGCTCTGTTTTCTTCCTCCATAGCCACAGTGACTATCTAAAAGTGTTTCATTTGTTGCATGTTTAACTTTACTGTGCTGGAAGCAAACTATTAGTCACTGAAGAAATACTCTGTATCTTTTGAAATTTAATCTATGTCAGTGCAAGTAATTCAGAAACAATGGAAAATATATTAAGCAGAGAAAATGTGACTCGGAACCCTAAAGCTCTGCTGTAGGACACATTTGAGCACAGATACAGGCAAGCCTCCAATTCTGACAGAAGACCCCTTAAAATACTTACCTCTGGGCTATGGTAAAAGATCTCTCTTGTTCTCTGTGTCCATCTTCTCCAACTAAAGATGCTTGAAGGAGCTCCTAAGTCTTGTCTTTTGAAATGCTGTTGTTTCCATAAGTAACTGGTTGGAATTGACATTTCCAATCCTAGGGATCCTGTATCCAGAATTTTTCCTGGCACTGAATCCATGCCAAATGTGTCCCTTGTTTTATCTTTTGTCTAGTCTTTATTTTATTTCAATCCTAAAGCCTGAATAAAAATAGGGGTTTGGCAAGTGATTTATTCTCTATTCTCATTCAATTTCAATCAAAGAGAAATGTTGAAGCATAATCATCTTTTCTGGTCACTGGATGGATACATTTTATCCAGCTGCTGTTGGGATAAGAGTTGTTTATGCATTCGTAAAAAGGAATTGAGAACCATCACCTGTACAGACCATGGTCATCCATTCATGTCTCCTTTGGGCTCATTTATTTATTTTTTTTCATACTTGTAACAATATTGGTCAGAACTTTACACTTCCTCATCACATGACATACCAGTTATCTGAAACATTGGAAGACTATGCTTCAGTGTGTCCTCCCCTCTTATCATACTCCCTGTAGCTGGGCATCTGGGTGGCTCAAGAAGCAGCTCTTATGCACTGAGATCACAGAGCTCTCTACTAGCAGCCAAGTCCATCAATATATTTTAGTTCTTCTGCTTACCAGAACTTAGAATAAAGAGCGGGTCGCATTCAGGAAACCCACACTCATGACATGAAACTGCTCTGAGCTGTTACTGGAATGTTAGATAGACTGAAGAAAGAACCCAGTAGGAGATAAAAGCACAGATGGGAATCTAGGTGAGTGATGTTTAATAACCTGGAAGCCTTCGTGAAGTATATATCCTCTTACTTCACTTCTATATGTTTTGTTGATACAACATTTGCTAAGCTGTTTCTGTGTCCCTAGAACCACACCTACATAAATAAGTGAAGATGGAGCTTGCCTGAAAGGGACTCAGAGATTCTGTTGTAGCATAGGTTTTGAGAAAGCAGGTGGTTTCCAAGGATCTAATTTAAGGAGCATGCTGATAGAGGGCAAAATGCTATCAGGATCCAGAAACAGAAATGTCTAAGTATCTCTTGGAGGCAATCAAGGTGCCATTTAAGCCTTGTCTTGAATG
Source organism: Apodemus agrarius (assembly GCA_964023405.1). NCBI lineage: Eukaryota > Metazoa > Chordata > Mammalia > Rodentia > Muridae > Apodemus > Apodemus agrarius. Next base: position 138,050,268 of record OZ030010.1, on the reverse strand, counting down.
AAAGAGCCATCGAGCACAAGATGGGGGAGGGTTAGAAATATTTGGGACATTCTGGTTGAACCTGTTTGATCAGAGATAAGAGAGTTCTTAGTATTGCAGGTCCCTAAAAGTGGTGTCTGCTGGTTTTGAAATCTGATGCTGGTTTCTAACTCCAAGAAAGCTTGGCAAGGGTTTGGAATGGATGAGGTTAGATTTTCAGTCTAATACTTAAGCCAGTGTGTGAAGGAAAGCTGACAGTCTCATACAGATTCTCAGGGAGAAGTTCAGATAACAGATGAAGACTATCCTCAGAAAGTAGCTTGATGAATTGAAGAAGGAATATTTTTTTTCACAAATATTGCAGAAGAAGAGATCCAGATCTTGACTCCCAAGACAATTTTCATGACTTTGTAAGAAAGAATGACAACAGAGCACAGGAGCTTTGAGAGAAGCTATTACCAACTGCAATAGGGAAAGACAGGAAAACCAAGTTTTATGGACACAATGGACTATGCTTTGCGGCCTTTTTCTTTAGGCCAGCAGGCCTGGAGAGCTAGCATTTTCTCCTCCCTTTAAAATTAAGCATTAACCAAAAGGAGCTACCAGCAGTTATAGACAGTACGGCCTGAAGGAAGAAAGTCTAGCTTAGGAGTTGTAGCCTTGTAGTGTGAGTCTTAGCCTGAGACACTCTGGGTCCCAGAAAGAGTCCCCTCCTTTATGCCTTCTGCATTTGTAGTATGTGATATTATTCACAAGGAAGCATGACCAAATAATAGGGGATCAAAGATAATACAAAGTAAGTCTACCACCAAAGATCAACTTGATGAACTGAGTTTTACTGGGGTTACTGAAACTTAATACAGGTGTCTTGGTTACATTTCTGTTGCTGAGATAAAACACCATTACAAATGCAACTTATAATAAAAGGGTTTATTTGGGCTTATCATTCCTGGGGGATAAGAATCTGTCACCATTATTGTGGGGTTGCATGGCAGCAGGCAGACATAGAAACTGGAGAAGCAAGCTGAGAATTTGTATCTGAAACCACATGCCAGAAGCCAAGAACATAGTAGAAACTACTTATAAATTTTAAAGCTAAAAGCCTGCCCCCAGTAACACACTTTCATGAACAAGGCTGCATTTCCTAAACTTACCCAAATCTGGACCAACCATTCAGAGGCCCAAGAGTATGGGAATCCCTCATTGAAACTATCACATTCTTCTTCCTGTTGTCTAGCTTCTAACAGCTACATCAGGTTGTAAAATGCATTTTGCTAAACGTCAAAAGACCCATACTCTTCACAGTCCCAAGAGTGTCCATAGTGTTTTCTGAGACTATAGACAATCATTTTAAGTGTCTTCTTGAAAAATGAAAAATTAAATAAATTACATACTTCCAATATACAATGACACAACATATAATTCTATTCAAAAGTGAGGAATGCAGGCATGAGGAAGTATATGATCAAAGCAAAGACAAAACCAAGTAGGACAAATACCAGGGTTCCTTGACCAGTGGCTAAAGCTTTAGTTTCACAGATGTTTGATGGCTCCAGTCATCCTGCTGATCCTGCTGTAAAATATTAACCAGACATATCTCTCTCTCTCTCTCTCTCTCTCTCTCTCTCTCTCTTGCTGTTTCTGTGATCCATGAGCTGCTATCTTTGACTAATGTCTCATGATTATTTCATTACAACATCTTGGTGTCTCCACCTCAACTAAGGCTTCACTTGTTAAGCTCCACACAATGGACAATTAGAACTCTATAAAGACTTCCCTTCACATTTTCCTAGCCTCCGCAGCTCTCTCAAACCATGGAGGATGAATCTAATACTCTTACTCTTGGCATCTTTTATGTCTCAGAAGCCAGTATGACAGGATCAATATTATCAAGTTAGACTGCCAGCTTAGAATGGAGCCTCACCCCTTAAATAATGTTAATAGAATCTTTTTTATGCAGTTTTCTAGGAACTGAAAATTCCTTAAGCTTTATTTTACAAATTGGAATTTAAGCTGAGTGAGGGCTTGCACTGAAAGTACCTCCCTATTCCAAATCCAGAGTAGGAATATTCTCATTAATGAAACTAATATCTTCAGCAATTAGAATCTCTTTTCAGCAACTGTCTTGTAAGTAACATTAAGCCTCCTATAATTCTAAACCATGTATTTTTTTTACTTCATTTTGTCTCACTTGCTCTTCTTCGTCATAACCATTCATAAGAAGTTTTAGTAATAATTGTGACAGATTAATTACTTATGCAATTTTGAAACCTATTCCACAAAAAAATTACATCATTACTATGCTAGTTTGTTTTTGTTTTTGTTTTTTGTTACCTTGAAATAGCTAGTGTGGCCTGGAAAAGGAGATTCCCAATATGGGGAAATTGCCTCCATCACATTGGACTATTGTTATATTGGTGGGACATTTTCTTAAATTCATGTAGGAGTGCCTACTCCACTGATCAAGACGCAATTCCTAGACAGCTTGGCCTAGGTTTTGTGAGGAAAATAGCTGCATTCCTCTGTAGTCTCTGAATCAATTCCTACATGGGCTTCTCTCAGTGATGTACTGTGACCCGGAAGTATAAAAAAAATAAACCTCTTCTTCTCCATGCTGCCTTTGTTTAGTGTTTTTTTTCACAGTAATGGAGCAACAAACTAGAAACACTACCTTTAAATTTAACCTTTTCTAAATTTTTATAACGTGTATAGACTGCAGCAATTTCATTGCCAAAATATACAAATGGAGTTTAGCCAATTTTCCAGTAGAAAGCTTTTTACCCCTATACTTGTCCCAATATTTCTGTTACTTTCACAGTCAGCTATATGACCAGTATAGATCTTGACAACTATTTAATAAATTACGTTCTAATGCCTGTGCAATATTACTTTAGAATATATTATATGTAGAGATTTTTATATATGTGTGTGTATATTATATGCTTATGCACATTGGAGGAATTTATAACTTACCCATGTAACAATAAAATATCACAAGAAAAAATAATCTAGAACTGCTTCAGCTGAATAGGAGAATACTATTTAAGTATGTACAGTGAGATAAAAATCCAGTGTAGGGTAGTAATTTGAGTAATGTCATGCTTCCTCCTGAAACCCAGCTCTATCACTCATAAGCTCTGTAACTGAACATGAAAATGCCTTTGAGCATCATTTGCTCATCTGTAAAATGCAGCTGAAACACTATAAATAGTATAATATAGAGTTTCTTATGGAAAACATGGGGAATAGTGCCTGACACACAGTTACGACTAATGAAATATCAACAGAGCCATACACTTCAGAAGGATGGAGTGGCCAAAGCTGTCAAATGCTAACAAGAAAGAGTATGAGAAATGGATGCCAATGTATTCATTAGCTTTAGCAGCAAGGATGATAACAGTTTTGTAGGAATCTTTTTCAGTGGAGAGATGGGTAGAGAAGAAAGTATAGGTGAATTGACCACGAGGAAGTCGAAATAATATCTATGACCGATCACAGTCAGATTGTGAAGCAGAGTCATTTAAGCATTGTTCATGGCTGGCTTCATTCAGTGATTTTTTTTCCATCTTGCAGCTGAGGGAACTAAGGCTTGAGAGGCTTAAGTAACACTGGCAAAGGTACAGTTAGCAATTGATATAACAGAATCACAAATACAGTATCTTTTTACACACCTCATAGTTAGCACAGTGAAATGTTAGAATGCTTTAAAGCATTTATTTAACACCTTCTGCATATTAGAAAATATTGTATACTTTAGTTTCCTCAGCACCAAGGAAAACATAATAAAACATCCTTTGGTTTCAAATAGCTGAATTTCAAGTCTAGATCTTTGAATACAGTCCTCTACACATTTGCTTGGACGAAGAAGGCTTTTAGATTTCCACTAAGGTGACTGTAAGGCAGTGTTGATACTGCTGTGGTGACCTTCTCAGCGCAGTATGAAGCATTTATCTAGCAAAGAGAACAACCAGTCCAGAAAAACTTATAGTGAAAATTTTGCAAAAATGAGACTTGAAGTCTAGAAATACATATGCTTTACCTTCTATTTAAGAATATGTTCTAGGTGTGGGGATTATCTACTTGAATTTTCCTAAATAACAATTCTTTGGTTAGGCCCCATTCTGATTCACTGAGTTAACTGCAGTTCTTTTCCACTGACCGTGTTCTAAGAAAGAATTCCATGTCATATAATGGCAGCAATCAAGATGTTGGAAAAGATTTTTTTCCTTAAGTGAATATGGCAGAATCTCAAAGTGCTTCTAAAAAAATGGAATAGACATTCATGGAGAATCAAGCATACTACAAGCAAAGAATGACATAGTACTTTCTCTGTTGAGCCCAAGTAGTCATAAATTCGTATGCAGTCCAGTCAGAAACACTTTCCTTTGGAAATAATTGGAATCCTGTGTTGACTTTGATTAGGTAAAAGCAAATATGTTTAGTTGATTTTAATTTTATTCCCACTAAGAACTCATGATTAAATTGTTAATTTGTTTAGAAAAAATATGTACAGGGAAGGTAGTTATCAGGTTTACTGCATTAACTGATCATCCCACAAAATATTATGCATCACACCTTAATAAACCCAAAAGAATTTTAAAATTCATCTAGAGAGCACAATATAACTTTAACTGTTTTTCTTCACTATATCTGTATGTTTATGAATCCCAGTGGTTAAATTCTTTCCATTCATGATGGTTGTAGATATTTATTTATATAGATCTGGCTACACTCACCATTTTTGATATGTTGGATGTGGCTACTGACCTTTATATCTCTTGAAAATCATTCTATGTCTAAAAAAGTTCATGGCTTTGAGTTTTTCCCCTACTGGAGGCTGGATTACTGGATAATTCTGGAATAAAAAAATCCAAACAGCCTCGATTTATACTAGGACAACAATCAAGGTCATTAAAGCCCTGAAACCATGTCAGATTACCTGAGTATATATTTTCAGAGAAGAGAGTTTGCTGAAAGAAGAAACTTTCCACTTTCTTTTCCAGTTGGTTTCGATTAATTCTAAGGTTGAATAATTAGTGTAATAAGATACTTTTATATCCTTGAAAATATTAACTCAGCATGCAGTGAAACATGGTGGCATTGATGGAGCCAATAGCTAAGCAAGTGAATGCTGACCTGGCTGGAGTGTCTGGGAGGGGCGATCGTATTTCTTTCATATCCACAGTTTCATTGTATGAGCAGAATATGAATGTTAAACAGACTTAAGCATTTTATCTAAAAGGCATTTTTGAGAATATACCACAGTTTAATACATTTAACAAATGTGTATTCAATATTTTGATATGGCTGTTGTGGAGCTAGATAGACTCACAGACAGACACACAGACACACAGATGTAGAGAATATTGTTCACTATGAAATGACGAAATTAAGGTTTGAGGGGCTAGATGCCCAAAGTTGCAGTGCTAAAATTTGTAAGAGTGCTAGAATTTTAAAGAAACATCTGATTCTACTTTCCCCTTTAAGAATAGTCTCTACTGGTATCATACAACAAAAGTATAATTAAAGGTCTATGGGAGTTCAGAGCATGAATTGGTTAATTATTTCTCAGGGGTCAGAGAAGGTTGCTAATGCTTGAGTAGGCTTTGATTGGCAAGGAAGGGGTGACATGAAGTTGAGAAGGTGAAAGACTATAAAATGTTGAAAAAGCAGTGTGAATAATAGCAGTAGGTAATTAATGTGACTGGATTTTTAAAGCAGGGAATTACGTGGCTTCTGTGGATGCCCCATAGGTTGATGGAGGCACAGGCGACAGTCCTGGAAAGAACATTGGTCTCCACTTGGAAGGTCTTGGAATGTCAGGAAAAAAACTTCATGTCTAATTTTTATATGAAAGCCTGATAAGGCCCAAGGACAAAAGGACAGATTTGGGAGGTAAGAGGCTGAGACCAAGCTGTAGCAATAAATTAGAAGGGAACAAGCATGATTCCAAAGGTAGTCACATGGCAGGATTAGCTCATTTTCATAACTGCTTCTAAGAAATTTAAAGAAGTCAAAGTGATACTGAGGTTTCAGATTTGGTAAAGAGATGTTGGTTTCAGCCTTTTCAACTATATCCACCATCTAAAAACCAATCTGTCTCTGTCATATGATGCTAAATAAAAAGAAAGCAGGTTTGCTTTTTTCAAGGACATTCTTATTGCTAAAATTCTTAAAGTGGGAGTTTTAATGATTCAGGACATCTAGTTTGATGAAATTATTGGTATTATAATATCATAGTGTGTTTTAGGGACTAATACTGTCTCTGGAGCTCTGTAATACACTGAAGTTTACCTTACTAGACTTTGTGACACACGCATATTTGTTTGTTTGTTTGTTTGCTTGCTTGTTTACTTTGTGTTCTAGGTAATTCCTTCACTAGTTTTTTAGACATATGAACCATCAATACCTTACAGATAGATAATCTTTTAACCATGGTATACCAACTGCTAAGTTCTGAAAGAATGTTGGTAACAATTTACCATTTAGGCCACCTATATCTGCATTTTCAAAACCTTTTCTTTGGAAGATGTTGAGAAACACATTTTTGTATTTTTGAGGCTTTCAAAACCATAAAGCTAAAACCTTGGGTTGATGGGAAGTGAGGGAAGAGACTAAGTTGTGCCTGTGGCCATGGGATGGAAGTTTGTAGAGTACCTTTACCTTGTCATTGTTGCTATGGAAACCACTGCTAACAATAAGACAAGGAGAGAGGCCTAGGAGTGTATGTAGGTAATAAATACATCTTTTTGTTGTTGAAAAAATGGTAGGAAGAGTTTCAACAGAATGCTAGTCTGTAGATAGTGACATAAAATCTGTGGTTTCATAGTCAGAAGTTGACCTAGTGACTAAGGATAGGGTATATCCTCCAGGTGGAGTATACAGCCCCTTCAGTGTTGGCAGTGGGTACTGAAGTGAATGACATTCTTTAGGGACTGCTTCATCTCAGCTGGCTTTATATTGTAGGGTATCCTGCTCTGTCTCCCTTCCTGAGTTTCATTTAGTTTGTGCACCCATCACCCTAAACACTCACCAGACTTACTGGCTCTCTGAATGTGTGTATCTGTTTTCATTGCTTTCTGTGAAGTTCTTTAAAATATTACCCATTTAGGCCCAGGCCTCCTTGGACCCTTATATGCTCACGTCTGTGTCTTATCTTCTTTGCCACATGATATTTCTCCAGCATCTGTCTTTGCAAAACCAAACCGAATATCATGCTTGTAATAGATAACAGCACTGAACCCTTCCTTCCCTTTTCCACAAAACCCTGTTCCAGACATCTGTGAAGCTGTGCATTTGCCAATGATGGAATTCTATAGCATGGAGTCACCTCTGACTCTTCCTACTGCAAAGACCTTGTGAGGACTGAGAGACAAACTGGTCTTCCTACTCTCAAAATATCAGTTATTTCTGATTACATGCCATTTTAAGACACCAATTCCTCCAGATTCTCCAGTTGTGCTGAGTATAGGCTTTTGTAGTAGGATCTAATGATTTTTTTTAATTTCCTCAGTTTCTGTTGTTGTATCTCCCTTTTCACTTCTAATTTTGTTAATTTGGATACTGTCTCTGTGCCCTTTGGTTAGTCTGGCTAAGGGTTTATCTATCTTGTTGATTTTCTCAAAAAACCAGCTCCTGGTTTTATTGATTCTCTATATGGTTCTCTTTATATACAAAGAACTCAAGAAGTTAGACTCCAGAAAACCAAATAACCCTATCAAAAATGGGGTACAAAGGTAAACAAAGACTTTTCACCTGAAGAAATTCGGATGGCTGAGAAGCACCTTAAGAAATGTTCAACATCATTAGTCATTAGGGAAATGCAAATCAAAACAACCCTGAGATTTCACCTCACATCAGTCAGAATGGCTAAGATTAAAAACTCAAGAGACAACAGGTGCTGGCGAGGATGTGGAGAAAGAGGAACACTCCTCCACTGCTTGTGGGACTGCAAGCTGGTACAACCCTCTGGAAATCAGTCTGGTGGTTCCTCAGAAAACTGGACACGATACTTCCGGAAGACCCTGCCATACCACTCCTGGGCATATACCCAGAAGATTCACCAGCATGCAATAAGGATACATGCTCTACTATGTTCATAGCAGCCTTATTTATAATAGCCAGAGGCTGGAAATAACCCAGATGTCCCTCAACAGAGGAATGGATACAAAAAATGTTGTATATTTACACAATGGAATACTACTCAGCAATTAAAAACAATGAATTCATGGAATTCTTAGACAAATGGATGGAGCTGAAGAACATCATACTAAGTGAGGTAACCCAGTCTCAAAAGAATACCCATGGTATGCAGTCACTGATAAGTGGAACTCAAGAAGTTAAACCCCAGAAAACCAAATAACCCTATCCAAAAATGGGGTACAGAGCTAAACAAAGACTTTTCACCAGAAGAAATTCGGATGGCTGAGAAACACGTTAAAAAATGTTCAACACCATTACTCATTAGAGAAATGCAAATCAAAACAACCCTGAGATTTCACGTCACACCTGTCAGAATGGCTAAGATTAAAAACTCAGAAGACATCAGGTGTTGGCGAGGATGTGGAGAAAGAGGAACACTCCTCCACTGCTGGTGGGACTGCAAGCTGGTACAACCACTCTGGAAGTGTTCAACATCATTAGTCATTAGGGAAATGCAAATCAAAACAACCCTGAGATTTCACCTCACATCAGTCAGAATGGCTAAGATTAAAACCTCAAGAGACAACAGGTGCTGGCGAGGATGTGGAGAAAGAGGAACACTCCTCCACTGCTTGTGGGACTGCAAGCTGGTACAACCCTCTGGAAATCAGTCTGGTGGTTCCTCAGAAAACTGGACACGATACTTCCGGAAGACCCTGCCATACCACTCCTGGGCATATACCAAGAAGATTCCCCAGCATGCAATAAGGATACATGCTCCACTATGTTCATAGCAGACTTATTTATAATAGCCAGAAGCTGGAAAGAACCCAGATGTCCCTCAATGGAGGAATGGATACAAAAAATGTGGTATATATACACAATGGAGTACTATTCAGCCATTAGAAACAATGAATTCATGAAATTCTTAGAGAAATGGATGGAGCTGGAGAACATCATACTAAGTGAGGTGACCCAGTCTCAAAAGAATACCCAAGGTATGTAGTCACTCATAAGTGGATATTAACCTAGAATCTTGGGACACCAAATATACAATCCACATACCAAATGATGTCCAAGAAGAAGGAAGGAGTGGACCCTGGTTCTGGAAAGGCTCAAAGCATCAGTGTAGGGGAATACCAAAACAGGGAAGTGGGAACGGGTGGATGAGGGAATAGGGGGAGGGAAAAGGGCATGTGGGACCTTTGAGGGGGCAGGAAACCAGGAAAGGGGAAATGAAATGTAAATAAAGAATATATCCAATAAAAAAAGACATCAATGTCTGTGCCCACCCTGCCAGCATCAGTGCCCAGCTCAGCAATCTTCAGAAATGACTGACAATGGTGGGAATTATACCTGCACACTCTGTTCTCACTGTGACTATTATGACAATGACTTCAGGGCATTTATTTGCAGAAGTCCGATATTTTCTTTAGTGCATTGTTCAATTGGAGGCTGCACTCTCTCCTATCTGTGTGCTCTCTTGTTCTTGTTAGACAAAGAGACTTGCCACTCTAAGCACTCATCAATCACTACTTGCTCAGGGAACTCATGAACACAGCCTCATTTCTTTACATTATTTTTTTTTCCTAGAGACATTATTACCGTGCCTTACATTGCAACCATGTTCTTGATGCAAGCACACTTTTCTTTATATGACACAGTTCTCCCACAATTTATTTTTTCTGAGTTCAACCACATTTCCCCTTTATTGGAGAGCATTTTTCCTCTGCCCGCACTTGCTTGAAAGCTTGTATTTCTGATTCCTGCCCTGGTTCCACTTGTGCTTTTACTCTTCCCACATTCTGTCCCTCTGACCTCAGAGCCTCCAGAACCACACATCTGAGCATTTATCTTAGTCTTCTGTCTCCAAGACCCAGCTGCATCTCATGCCTCAAATCGCTTGCCTCACTAGTCACAACTTGCCATGTACAGAATAGTCCACCTGCCCCCTTTGTGAGTGAATTTACTTTTACTGTGCCCGGGAAACTGCATGGCAAACCATGATGCCTGAAATGCTAATTTGTCTTAAGATCTGATTTACACAGTGTAGTGGCTATTCCTGGTTGTCAACTTGACTATATGTGGAATGAACTACAATCTAGAATTGGAAGGCTCACCTATGATCCTAATCTGGAGGCTCAGAGATATAAGTTTCTGACCTGGACTTAGCATGAAGATCTTGAAGCATGGTTTCTAGTTCAAGATCATCTGGGATTAAAGGCATGGAGACATACACCGTTAATCCCAGATTATGGCTATGGATTCTAGTTCAAGATCATCTGGGATTAAAGGCATGGATACACACACCTTTAATCTGGGCTACACCTTCTACTGGAGACAAATATAAGGACATTGAAAGAAGGAAGACTCATTCTTCCTTGCTGACTTGCCTCGTGGGACTAAGCAACTGCAAGATCCTTGGACTTCCATCCACAGCTTCTGCTGACTACTGTTGGGGAGTTGGACTACAGACTGTAAGTCATCAACAAATTCCCTAACTACATAGAGACTGCCCATACGTTCTGTGACTCTAGAGAACCCAGACTAATACACACAGGTTTTAGGAAGATTTAAGTAGGCCCTTCTTAGTCTCAAAGTATCCACAGAATAGATGATGTGACTAACAGCCAAGTTCAATACATATGCATTCAGTCTACACACATATTTGTGGTAAGTTATAGACTTGAGCTGGTGAGGGTAGGCATCACAAGGGATATAGAGCTCAGATTTAATCCCTACATTGTGGCATATAGCACATAATTTCCTGAAGTCATTGGGATCATCAATGAATAGAAATATTCTGCTGGATCACACAAATTTGACAAACACCATTCTTTGTCTGTCTCTGTGTCTGTCTGTCTGTCTGTCTGTTTTTCTGTTTATTTCTCAGTTTCTTTCTATGCATCCCCCTCTCAGTATGTGAAAGGGTGTTTCTGAATGTCTCTGGAGAGACTATTCTGACTGCTTTTTGTGATGAAGATGGGAGTAGCTCTCAATCTGATAAGGACATGAATAGAACAATATACTGAGTGAAAGTGAGGTTCACCTTCCTGACTGTTAATACTAAAGCATCCCATCTATTTTGTCCTTGGGACTTGGATTGAAACACCAACTTTTCTTGGTCCTCAGTCTATCAAATTGGGGACCAGAACTTACATTTTCGAACTTCTCCTGTGGGAATTTCCAGCTGAGACCTTGGGAATTTCCAGCCTTCAAAATCACTGGGACAATTTCTTTTTTCTTTTTCTTTTTTTGTTTTCTGGAGAGTCTAATTATAGCTAGCTTTATCTTTAACTGATGTTCCCTATAAAAACCTTTCTTCTGGGGAATTAGTTGTGAAAAGCATTCCCCAAAGTTAACTTTTCTATATGCACCATCATGAATGTGTACTGTGCTATACATGGAGTGATCCCTACATCCAAACGCACTGGCTAGGAAAGTGGTTTGGATGTGTTTGTATTCATGCCCTTGGCAGATTGAGTGGGACTCCCACCCTTATCACAGAGAGCAGTCACCTGTTCTCAGGGTAATTCTTCAAGAGACATTCAGAAACACACCATCTTTGACTCAGGCCTTACTGATTCTCTTCTGGAATCAAACAGATGGCCCACAAGAAACTTTGAGCCATCAAGGATCAGGACTCCTTCTTATACTCTTGTGTTTCCAAGGCCACATTGAATCAGTGCTGAAATATGCAGTCTACAGTTTTTCCACTCAACATAATTTTCTAAATGAACATTAAGTTTGTCTGTGCCACCAAAATTTTTCTCTTAAGTATTATTTCATAGTATAGATAGGGCACACTCCAGTCATCAGCCACTCTCTGTTCTGAAACTTCCTCTGAAGAGAAACATTCCCTTCTGAAGAAATGAGGGAAGCTTGCAGGAATCAGGAAGCTAAGAAAACTTAGGAGGTTTGGAAACCCAGAGAGATTCACAGTCACAAGGCCTGCCCCTAAGGCCACATTAAGTAATAACAGTGTGGGGAGAGGGGACTGGTTTTGATGGAGCTGATTGTAAGTTGGATAGGAGCGCCTGGAATGTTAGGTGAGTCATCACTCTTGCTGGGATGGGCTTCTGGTGAAGCAGCTGTCTTTGAGATTTCCAGATTGGTGACCTTATCCCTAGAAACTTACTGCTTCACCTGGCTGGGCGTCAGTGGAATGGCATCCTGTTTATCTCTCCCCAAGACAATGCATTCAACCCTCCTCCACTGAAGGTGTTTGTCTTGTTTGCAGTACATGGTAATTAAAATTTAAACTCCTCTTTAGCCTCCTATTCAGATTTTGTATTAATTATTGACATGGATGAACCCCTCCTTCTTGCTTCTCAGTATACTTTCCCCATGTCTCTGCTCCTTAGGGAAGATGAGGGCAGACTCTGCTTAGACAACACCTAGTGGAGTCTGTGGCTCTCAGCAGATTGTGTTTTCTGAAAGTGAACACCTTTTTGGTTATTCTTGGAGAACATCAGTATAACAAGATTTGAAACATTTTGTGGAAAAACCGATAGTGTGTGGGGGCAAAATTGCGAGTTAGGGATTTGAACTATACTCTGACCTGTCAGATTGTCCTTCACATCAATTCAGGACATTATGTTCTTGTCAAGAAAGGGAAGACAATGGATGAGGAGAGGAATCACAAAGCCGGCGGCTTGTAGCATGTGCAGAAACAACACAGACATCTGCTGTATGATGGGCATAAGAATGAATAGGAGAAGAGCATTGGTAAAGGAGAGTTGGCAGATGTCCAACAGCAACGAGAGGGTGGGGAGCACAGGGCTGAAGTCAACTGAAGCCAACCTAGGGCTGCCTTCCCCAGTGACTTAGCTCCAGCTGACAATTTGTAAGAGGCTGATGACCCTGGGGCTAGTGCAAGTTAAAAAAAAAAAAAGTAGAACAGCACAGTACTCTGGTCTCCAAAATGGGATAGTTTTCTACAATAAATGACATCCACACAGCTGTTTCAAATACTAGTTTTGGATTCTCCTTTAGCTGAAATGGTTCAGAAGGAGAGTGATGAGATGGTGAAAAAGTGAATTGGTAGCTTCCTGGAAAAAACATAGCAGCACCATTAGAAATGGGCATGTCTGTCTTCTGTATTCACTGACCTGCCTGGTAGAGTCCACTATGACAGTGAATATAGATATGAAGGAACCTTCAGATTCATTCATCCCCCAAGCCTTCAGAAAGGCAAGTGTTGCTTAAGAAATGAAGTGTCCTATAGAAGAGAATATTATATGCGACTGAAACTTTCACGCCTGGAGAATAGCTAATGGTGAATTGATTGCAAGTGTGATTCTAAAGCAGCATGTACAGAGTGTCTTGTCTACATTACTGAGGTAAGGGCATGATGGCTGTCATCCAAGGCAAGGATGCCTCACTATCATGCTGAGACCTACAAAGTATGCCCACTCAATATACCATGGGTTGGGAAAAGCCAGTGGTCATTTAAAAAAGGTTCCCTTATCTGAGCCTGAAGTGCTAGTACAGGGATGGTTTCCTGTACTTTCTTTAGATGTAGAAAGTGTTAAATCCCAAATCATGACTGAAACAGAGATTCTCTGTGCAAGATACCTGGCAGTGGAGGGGTGAACTAAAGAAAAGGTCGCAGTCCTTTCCAACTCTTAACTAGACTATATTCCTACACTGTCACACATATCAGGAACCAATTACAATGAAAGAAATAGAGTATACTAATTACTAGTAGGCAAAAAATAAACAAAACATCAAATACCACATTTTCACCTCTCCCATAAAACACCTAACTCTGTAATATTGATTTCAAGCAAAAGTTCCCAGAAGAGCCTCTTTGGAAAGAAAGAACATCCTGTCAAGTTCTCTTGCAGTGAGGTGACAAAACCTCCCAATGAGTTTTTTCTCTCCCCTTCATCTGTACAATTCCAGGTATTTCTCATTGCAAACTCCCTCCTTCTATCACATGGCATTGTACACTTTTCATATTAGGCACAATAATAAGGGATTACACTCCTTAATCTAAGCCACTTCAGAGGGAAAATATTATGTATGGATATATACAACTTGTCTCACTCCTCACACTGCCTGATATGAAGGACCCATTTTGTATGAAGATGGAAACTAACTTTCAATATTTTAATTGTTTCTGACATATGTTTGATCCCTCATACCTGTGTATATTATACTCTTTTTATTCAGATATCTGCAAGCAAAAGGCCCTTCTCCCCAAATCAAACTCAGAAGTGGGCTTACCAATGTCCAAATAGGTGGAGGACCTGTGGGAAGCCCTTAGGCTCTTGGGAGTATTCCTGTGAAGGGGAGTGTAAAGCTCCAGTCTCTTCCTACATCCTATGTCTCCTGGCTCATATGTTAAGCAAATGGTTTTACCACTTCCATGGACATGACAGGGTTACCAGCAGAGGCTAAAAGAAGTAGGTTGAGTCATTCTTTGCAAAAACCTGTAGCATGAGAGATCAAGCCAATTCTTTATCATCTTCAGGTAATTGCCACATTATTTTTTTTTTTTTTTGAAAACTAGTATACCTTGGTAGCCCCATTTGCATTGACAGTTAACAATAAAGTTCGTTACTTTTTTCTTTAGTTTTCCCTTTTGATAGATTCAAAATCTAAATGAAATGGGATCATTTCTGTAAACCACTGGAGAACTATGGGGTAATCCATCTCTCTTCTTGGTTCCATATCTCATGCATTTAAGGTATTGGTTTTGGGTTTTTTTTTATTTTTTGTCTAGAAACAATTGTATATTTGCAAGAAGTGCCCTATGTGACTCGGGAGATGTGCATAGCCATCCTCATGCTTCTTTACACAGTAGAATCTTTTTCAGCACACTATCTGGGTATACTGTCCCAACAAAAACACTGAGGACACTGCAGTTCACAGAACTTTCACCATATGGACAGTTCTTCCCCTTTAGTGACATCTGTGTATGAATGCTATCCTTTGGAGCTGGGATATGAACACACAGACTGATGTGAAACACGATTATTTTCCACTCAGACATTTGACAGAGGCTGTGATTTTGGTTGGGAAGCAAAATACTGAGAAGTTCTACATGAATATCATGTGGAGAATCACACAAAGAGAACAGCATGGGACAGAAATACTGCACAGAAGTAGCCAAAAAGTAAATTGTTTTCAATGTGTAGTAAATTGTGTTATAAGAGGGATATAAGATGAAACTCATTTTCACCAAGATTTAACTTTGAGTACATTAACTTTATGAATTTTGAAAGAGACATTCAAAATACTAGATAATAATGAGCATGAATATATAGCACCATGGGCCATGGAGCAATATAACAAGGGTTGCCCCACATTTGAAGGAATCTCCTTTTCTGTCATATGTGCAATGAAAACTTAACCTGGGGAGACAAGGCCAGTTAGAGCTTATATACTTCAGTGTTTATTGACCAGTAGAGCACCCTGTCTTCCTCCAAACCTGCCCCCTCACCCTACCACACCCATGAATGTGTCAGTGATAAGCTTCTGTGATGTCTAACCCAGCAGAGGGCACCACTGGGTGGAGACCTGAAACTGCCTAGAGTACCTGGGTGACCAAACAATACTTCAGGGTGTGGCTTCTCATTACACTGTAGTGGGTATAAAAAGGACAGGCAAGAGACTTCCTGGTCATTACTGCCAGGGGTAGCATTGCTTACAGAAAGCTGTATAGTAGGGGAAGCTAGTGTAACTAAAGATCACCAGAAAGATGGAAGAAGAGCCCACACAAAGCAACATCTCAGAAAAGAATGAGGCAGAAGGACCTGTTCTGCGTGAGAACAAGCGAGCTGAGAAGGTTAGATGATCCAAAGCTCCTCCTCCTTTCCCATAGTTCCCTGCCCCATGGTTTTTTTTTTTTTGTTTGTTTGTTTTGTTTTGTTTTGTTTTGGTTTGGTTTGGTTTGGTTTGGTTTTTTTTTTTTTTTTTTTTTTTTTTTTTTTTGGTACAAAACCCTTCTTGAATGTTTACTCTTTCTTATAAAGCTTTCCTTGCTAGCTATTGTACATCTTACCCCACACTAACATTCTCCTGTCTTTTCTTGTTTCTTGAGCAGAGGGAGAAGATAATCAGGAGAGTGAAAGAAGTGCTCGCTCAGAGCCCAAACAAGGCCAAGAACCCAACGGTGATCGTTATTTGCTATAGAGGCAAGAAGAAGAGAAACCCTAGTCAGCTGGAAAAGAAGGAAGGGACTCAGGACCATTCTAGCAGTCCAAATAACACCCAGTGAATGGCAGCAATAGCAGACCTAAGCAGCTCTGCACCATCTCCAGCAGACTGCAGAGCCCTATAAGGAACAGGTCAGGTCTGATCAATAAAGTAAGAACAAGATTTAGCAGGAGAAGCTCTTTGTAAGAAAGTTCCTTGATGATTAAAAATTAAAAAAAAATAAAAGCTAAGGAAGGAGAGAAAATAGAATAGGAAGAGGAGGAAAGGACAAGTAAAGATAGGAAAAATTGTAGGACAGTTAGGGGATTAAGGAAGAAGGGGGAAAGTAGAGATGAGGGGATCAATACAGGAAAAGTTAAAGGAGTAAAGAGTCAAGGAGAAAGGCATAAAGAGCAGAAGAGGAAATAGGAAGTAAGAAAAGGACAGATAAAGGTGGCTGTGGAAAAAGGGAAGGGAAGTAGAAGGGGGTGGAACCAGGGAGAAGGGAGAAGGCAAGAGGTGTAGAAAAGAGACTTACAAATGAACGAGAAAGGAAAGTCAATAGTAATGGAGTGAATGGAGAGGATAACAAGAAGGGAAGGGGTAGTAAGAAAGAGATGGTGAAAGGAGGAGCTGGTAGGAAAGAGGAGAAGGGTACGGGAAGGCTAGAAGAGCAGGAGGAAAGTGGCAAGATCACAATGGAGGGAAGGGAAGGGGGTGGGGAGGGGAGTGAGTTAGAGTAAAGGAAAAGGAGACTGAAGGTTAGTGAGGGGAAGGGAAGGAGCGAAAGAGGGGAACAAACTGGATGAGGAAGAGGAAGATAATGATGATGAAAAGGAAAGTGAGAGCACAGAAGGAAAATGGAGAAAGAGGAGTGTGGGGCATAGAGGTGGAGTTAGAGAGACAGGAAGGAGGGCGAGGCCAGAAGACAGAAGAAGGGAAAGATGGTGGTAGGATTAGCAAAGTGAAAGAGGAAGGAGAGGAACCTGGAGGAAGGGAAGGAGACTGTTGGAGAGGTCAGAGTAATGTGGAACAGAGAAGGGAAAGGGCAGAACTAGTAGGAAAAGAAGAAGTGTTGGGGAAACAGGGAACTGGAGGGGTAAAAAAAGAGGAAGACAGAGGGGGAGGGGTGGGAAGAGACAAGCAGGAGATAGAAATGGTGAGATCACAATGGAGGGTAAATGGAGGAGAAGGAGAGTGAACGAGAGCAAGGGAAGAGATCTGAGGTAAGTGAAAGGCATAGAAAAGAGGAAGTGGGGAAAGCATTGGATGGAAGAGGAGAGGTGATGGAGAAGGCCATGAAAAGGATGATATAGAGGGGAAATAGAAGGGGAGGTGGTAAGGTGAGAGAGAGAGAGAGAGAGAGAGAGAGAGAGAGAGAGAGAGAGAGAGAGAGAGAGAGAAAGTGGACAGAGAGTGG
Organism: Apodemus agrarius; assembly: GCA_964023405.1. Classification (NCBI taxonomy): domain Eukaryota; kingdom Metazoa; phylum Chordata; class Mammalia; order Rodentia; family Muridae; genus Apodemus; species Apodemus agrarius. Next base: position 138,032,582 of record OZ030010.1, on the reverse strand, counting down.
GGGTGGGAAGTAATGGGAGGGGTAAGGGAATAGGATGAGGAAAAAACAGGAAGTAGGGATGTAATGGATAGAAGATAGGAGGGGGGTGGGAAAGAAAAAGGGAAGGGAAATGGATGAGAAGGGTAAGGAAAAGACAAGGACAGAGAGAAGAGGGGAAGAAATGAAATAGAAGAAGGGAAGGGGAAAGGAAGTTGAGAATAAAAGATATAGAGGGGGAAGGGGGAGGGGGGTAAGTAAGAGAGGGCTCCAGGAAGAAGATAAAGGGGAAGAGAAGGGAGGGAGAGGGAAATAGGGGGAGTGTAGAACAGGGAAGGAGAGAGAAGGGGCCAGAAAGAGTAAGTCATATGTGGGAGAGGGTAGAGGGAGATGAAACACAAAAGGAACAGAAAGAAAGTGAGGCATAGAGGACACTAATGAATAGGGGATAAGAGCCGAGAGAAGAGATGGACTGGGAGACATAGAAAAACTGAATGCTTAGAGGAGGGTAGAGAAAGATGGACAGTGGAAAGAAGGAGGGCAAAGAAGGATAGAGAAGGGGAGGGGGAAGGGATGAGGAAGGATAGAGAAGGAAGGCAACAAGGAGAGGAACAGAGAGAGGAAGAGGATTGGAGAGAGGAGAGTGGATGGTGGAGGACAGGAGGGAGAGGGAAGGGGAGGAGAGGAAGAAAGCAACAACAATGGAGCAAGGGAAGACCATGATGGAGGGAAGAGGGGAAATTTCATAGAAGGGAGTAAAGGAGGGGGGTTAGGAAGGAAGTAGAGTAGTAGGAGAAAAGAGGAGTGGCAGTGTGATGGGGGAAGAGAGGAAGTAAAGGTGTTCAGAGTTTGCTTTCTATTCTTGCGATAAAACCTGACCAAATGCATCTTGGGGAGGAAAGCTGATTCACTTTACATTTCTGAGCAGTTCACCATGAAGGGAAGCCAAAGCAAGGAACTTGAAGCTGGAACTGGAGGCATCAACCAAAGAAGATTCCATGGAGGAAGGCTGCTTACTTCTCATCTATGGGCTTTTTTAATTATTTATGTTCTTTTTTTTTTTTTTTTACATAATCATGTTATGTTCCACTCACTGCCTACTTCCTGGTCAGCCCCTCACACAATCCTTCCCTCAACCCCCTGCCTTACCTTCTTCTCTGAGTGGCTGGGGCCCTCTTTGGTATCCCCTTACCTTAGCACTTCAAGACTCTGCAAGGCTAGGCACTTCCTCTCTCAATAATGCCAGACATGACAGCCCAGTTAGAAGAACATATCCCACATACAGGCAATAGCTTTTTGGGATAGCCCCTGTTCCAGTTGCTCGGGATCCACATGAAGACCAAACGCCACATCTGCTAAATATGTATGGGGAGGCCTTGATCCAAACTATGTATGTTTTTTGGACAATCCGGGACCATCTGCTCAAGACTGGCACTGCTCCCAGTGGTCTGGGCCCTTTTTCATTAATCATGAATCAAGAATATTCCCCATATACCAGCCCACAGGCTGTATGAAAGATTGGTGGAGACAAATTGTGGGCCCTCTTCCCAGATGACTCTGGATTGTGCCAATTTGACATAAACCAAGCAACACAAGAGGGGAGGGAGAAGACTAGGGCAAGGGAAAGAGAGGAGGGGACATGAGGGAGGAGGGTATAGAAAGGAGTAAGTAAGATAGATAAGAGAGCTAAGGGAGGAGATGAGGAGGAGTGGTGGGATAGAGTAACGTAAGGAAGGGGGTGAGTAGGGAAAAGGGAGAGGCTAAAGGATCGTGGAGTTCTGAAGAGGGAAAAGAAAGGGAACAAAGTAAAGTTTGTGTGATATGGGGAAGAAACAAAGAAGAGGTGAGGAAGAGGAAAGTTGAGAGAATGAAAATGATGGAGGGAGTAGAATGGAAGGAAGGGAAGAAAGAAAGACTAAGTAGGGTGAGAATTAGAGAGGGTACAAAAAAGGTAAATGCAAGATAGAGGAGAGGCTCTGGTGCAATGGAGAGTGAAGAAGGCAGAGGAGAGAAGGAAAGGAAAGCTGGAGGACTGGGGGAGATTAGAGGAAACACAGGAAGAATGGAAGAGAGGAGGGGAAATACCTGACAGAGTGGAGAAGGAAGAGACAAGAGGGGACAGAGGGAGTGTGAGGGAAGAAAGCAAAGTGTAGATTTGAGTACTGAGGAGCACATGTGCTCACCAGATTGGGGAATAAACAGAGGTTGGCAATTTAGAGAAGAACCATCAATAAGGACCAGAAGAAGAAAGGAATGAAGACAATAGCATTTGGTCTGTTTGAGGTAACAACACATGAGAGGTATTTATAGGTGGTGGTAGTGGGCAGGTAGTAGTGGTCACATATGGAAGGGGCAATGAGGAATATCTGTGATTTTTGTGGGGTGTTGGTTAAATATTTATAAAAAAATAGACAACAAATCATCATTTTCAGTCATGTGTCCTGTATCCCTGCCCACAATATAAGGATAAGAAGGCTCTCAGAACCAAGAATGTTACTTGCCTTAATTGGGGTTTTTATTGCTATTAATAGAAACCATGACCACCAAGACTTTAATTGGGGCTGGCTTGCAGTTTAGAGATTCAGTCCATTATGATGGTGGGAAGCATGGCAACATTCAGGTAAACTTGGTGCTGGAGAAGAAGGTGAAGAGTTCTACATCCATATCTGAAGGCAGAAGGAAGACACAGTGCCACAAGGCCTGGCTTGAGCATATAAAAACCTCAAATCCCACCCCTGACTGACAACTTTCTTCCTACAAGGCCACATCTACAGCAAGGCTATACCCCCTACTAGTGCCACTCCCTATAAGCTTATGGGAGCCATTATCATTCAAATGACAACCTCTTTCTAGTAGTTATGAAGAAGCCAAGCTTGGAATAGTATCCTATCAAGGGAAAGGGAGGAGGAATCATGTGCCTCCACCTCCAGAGTGGATATTGAAGGGTGAACTGTCTACTGAGAACTAGTGTTGAAATCAGTGAGACCATTCCTCTTACCATCTATGTCCTCCACCCTCCAGCACTGTTAGCATGACTGGTGAATGTTCTTGCACTGCAAAGTGGAGTAGGATGGATTTGGTTTGAGCTCAGGGGCAGAGGACTAAGCTAATCCTAGACCTTGAGCTGGTTTTCCATACCATCTCTTGTTTCTCTACTTAATCTCCCCTTACTTGTCATTCCTTAGTTTTATATCATATATACACTCACTCTAATGCAAGTGTGTACATCCTTTTGAGAGGTTATTTCCACAAGTTTGTGATTATTTGTGGACATTTATCCTTTAAATATGTCTTGATAGTTTTAGCATATCACTCAGGCCTGTTTTAAGCACACCTGTCTGCTTTTATATCATCTATTCTTCTTCTGTAGTGGATTTCTCAGATACATTCCTTTTACTTCGTAAATTTTAGAAAGATGCATAGTTTAACATTTGTGCCCATTCTCTTACAATACTATTCAACTTCCTTTGTCATGACTATCTGCTTATTTTAAATGACCTCATGCTCATTTTCTTTCTTTCTTTCTTTCTTTCTTTCTTTCTTTCTTCCTTCCTTCCTTCCTTCCTTCCTTCCTTCCTTCCTTCCTTTCTTTCTTTCTTTGCATTTTTTATTCGATATATTCTTTATTTACATTTCAAGTCATTTTCCCTTTCCTGGATCCCTCCTCCCCAAAGTCCCATAAGCCCTCTTCCCTTCCCCTATTCCCCAATCCACCCCTTCCCACTTCCCTGTCCTGGTATTCACCTACACTGCTGCACTGAGCCTTTCCAGAACCAGGAGCCCTTCCTTCCTTCTTCTTGGAGATCATTTGATATGTGAATTGTGTCTTGGGTATTCCAAGATTCTAGGCTAATATCTGCTTATCAGTGAGTGCATACCATGAGTGTTCTTTTGAGACTGGGTTACCTCACTTAGGATTATGTTCTCCAGTTCCATCCATTTGTCTAAGAATTTCATGAATCAATTGTTTCTAATGGCTGAATAGTAATCCATTGTGTATATATACCACATTTTCTGTATCCATTCCTCCGTGGAGGGACATCTGGGTTCTTTCCAGCTTCAGGCTATTATAAATAGGGCTGCTATGTGTTAGTACCAAGGCCTATGACGTCATATAGGCGACAGCTAAGTGGTGGGGTCTGATGAGGAAGGTAAGGCTGTCCTCCTATCCGGACTATGGGAAGACATGAGGGTGAGGTGGGTCCCCAAAACTCCATCAGGACCGAGTATATGGCCCCAGTGTCCAGGAGAAAGGAGATGGGCCACCCACATACCACTATAGTTACCCAGGGCTCCCTGCTGGTGATGGGTATTGTCTGGTCAAGGGAGCTCCAGCCCCTTCAGTCATCCATAGCCAAGCCTAGGAGGTCTGTTGGAGGGGTATCTGGGTGTGATGGCCCTCTGTTCTGTTCGACCTGAGGGCAATCGATCTCCCAGTGTCCCTCACGATGACACTTAGGGCATGGTCCTCTTGGCTTGCGGGGGTTGGGGCAATCCCTCACCCAGTGACCTTCTTGACCACATCTATAGCAGGGAGCTGGCGGTAGTTTAGCTTTAGAAGGCTAGGAGCCCGGGTGGTAGCTGGAGCTGGTCGGATAGCCTTTGCCAGTATGTGGTACTTTTGTTTTCGGGCTTTCTCATCTCTCCCATGGTATACCTTGAAGGCCAGCACCTGTGACTTCTGCCTGTGGAGTTAGGGGCCCCCTCTCCAAGCGCTTAAGTTTAGCTCTTATGTCGGGGTAGCTCTGAGAAAAGAAGTCATTAAAAGTTGCTTACCTTCCGGATTCAAATGTTGGTTTTTCCACGCAGTTCAGTGACCTGCAGCCCACGCAAGTCACCTGTATGCCCGCCACACTGGCCTCGGGGCACGGCAGAGAAGCAGCGGAGATGTGGGCCACAGTGAGGGACCAGACCACACCAGACAGTTCCACGTGGCTTTATTTAAGATGGGGTAAAGGTGCAGCGGGCGGGAAGAAGGCAGGAAAGGAAGAAAAAGAGAGAGAGAGGAAGAAACGCTACCCATTATATATGAGTGGTAATGTAAATTACAGGTAAAAGTGGACCCATTGAATTCTGAGTATATGGCAGCTGTTGCATTGGTAACAGGCCTATGCTTGCAGTGTTAGCTGTCGCCTATATGACATCATAGGTCTTGGTACTAACACTATGAACATAGTGGAGCATGTATCCTTATTACATGCTGGGGAATCCTCTGGGTCCATGCTCATTTTCAATATAAGGTAGTGTGGTTGACTTTTAAATTGAATTCTGTTATTAGAGTCAATTTCTCACATACCTTTGTAAACAAACCACCACTGTGTGCCCTTTACGAGAACTTCTCCAGTGGTAACATCTTGTAAAACGTAGTACAAAAATCACATCCAGAAAGTGGCATGGACCTACTTCACCTGCCTCACTCCAGATTGCCCTGTTTTGCATGTAATTTTGTGTGAACAGATGATATTTACCCATATGTAACCATGTTAACCATGTGTTTTGATCATGCACATACATTCATGTGACAGCTTTTCATAGTGAAGACTGATAGGCAAGTCATGATCAGAAACATCTCAGGATACTGTTCACATTTCCATTCCTGTCTTCCAGCACTGTTTACTTGTTCTAAAGTGTCTGTAGACACTGGACTCCTTTACTACCCCTTCTCAATGCCCAAGAGTCTATTGCCTGTCCCTTGACAGGCTACTAGTTAATGGTAGCCAGCATGATTCTTCCATACAATATTGTCATTTTTAATAATAATTAATAAATAGAATTTCACAGTGTATAATCAAGACCTGGATTTTCCCCATTTAGCATAAGTTCTAACATTGATTCAAATACTTGGATTTGTGGCATGGTGTGATTGAAGGATGCCACTTGGACTTTTCGAGGTTGACTATTAAAACAAAATCTGCTATAATACTTCCCTTGTAAAACATTTTGTGGACATAAGGTTTAACTCCTTGAGAATGATCATACAAGCTTGCAGTTTCTGGTCACTATGGTAGTTGCCATGATAGTTTCCCTTACACAGTTGTCAGCATTCAGATTTTTTTCACATTTACAACAGATTTTCCTATTAACTTCTCTGCTGGTACATGGTATGGGTATCTTTCAGGATCTTATTCACCACTTGTATATTCAATACATGATTTTAGATAATTTCATGATTGTGGGTTAGAACAATGATACTGACATTGATATGCCTTTCCTTAAAAATTCAATCTCTATGTATTGGGGTTTAAGTTCAATAGACTCTTATCCATATCTGTTCTGAAATAAATCAATGAAGAAATAACTGATGAGAGAAGGCTGTCATCCTTTGGTCTTAGAGATATAAACCTATTATTAGAGAATAGGATGGCCCACTGGGTTGATTATAAGCATATGAATGGAACACAGAGTTTGAGTTAGTGGTAAATATAAAGTGAGAAAACTATAAACAATAGCAGGAAGTGGCATTTTGATTATATACGAACTGTTCCCTTTTCAATTGGGAGCACTTGGAACACATTCAATAGTAATTGGAGTGATAGTGGGACTTTAAATACTATCCTGGAGCAAATGGTAGAAAATAAATTGGTTATAAGGATGTTGATGGGAGGGGATGGTACCCTGAAATGAGATTATTTTAGAGTAGGTTATAAAGGAATGATAGAAGAGAGGGAAGCCACAAAAAGTGTGATATAATGTGTTTGGCATGAGAAAGGCAACAAGCATTAACCCTATGTGATTTGTAGAAGGAAGAGTTACTGCATTTTGGAAGACTATATATAGGGAAGTGTTTAGACAATTGAGGAAACACTGTAACTGAGATAAAAGCTGGAACCAGTTCACAACTAACCTGCAATGGAGGAGCTAGAGGATAACGAATCCTGGCTTTATTCTCCCATTGGGAGAATCAAGCCAATTCCAGTCAGAAAACTGGGCCTACTAATATAGGACACAACTCATGTGAAAGCAGAGTCAGGTAGCATGAAAATGACAGATGTAGTGAGTCTAACTGATGATAGACTATGGCCATTGAACTCAGAGAAAACAGAGGTGGTAATATATCTTGTGTCAGCTCCATGTTAAGAAAGCAGGTTTGACTGAGACAAGTTGAGTGCTATGTAGCAATAACTATGAGGAAGCTACAGCAAGAAGGCTGTTCCAAGCACAGAAACTCCATCAGGCTATTGATCTGGATGATCTTACCTGGAACATTTACAAAATGTTTAATGGCAAGTTAAAGACATTTTGCCCTTTCCTGTGGGCACGAATATCTCGCTAGGCCTGTCACTCCCCACAACCAAGTGTCTAGAACTAGCAGCTATATTTCTCCCGGCAGAAAGCAAACTTCTGCTTTGTTTTATCAGTTTTCTTTCACTTAAAAAATGTTTGCAATTGCAAGGATGTATGGTTGCTTAACTGCTTTATAAAAACAGTGACACTTGAACTTGTTCACTAAAGTATCATGATATAGCAGGTAATCTGACATAATACACAATTGATTAATATTTAAGGAATGATGTATAGTCAAGAAAGTGAAGCATAATAAATAAGATAAAAGGATATTGATGAATGCTAGATGTAATTCTAGCCCCTGTTCTGACTCTAACAATTAATATGATTTGGAGCTAGTTACATTATATTAAAGGTGATATATGGTTAGATAACTCTACAAATTTGTATATAGTTATTAATAATGTTGCACTTAAACTTATACTACTTAACATACCTATCTCAGTGCATCAATATTTTATATTACTCATAGAATATAAATTGGGGATTTTGTCCAAAGGTAGATTCTAAACATAGCCAGTATATATACTTAACTACATTATTTTAATCTTTAACAATGTTATTTTTTTAAACATACCACATAAGAATTGCATTGTTTTAGTAAATCTCAAGTTCCATTTAAAGGAAAATTATTTCTTCCTATCAAAAAAGATTCACAAGCAATGAACTGCACTAACGATAATGATAGCTAACATTTTCAAATAATTATGTTTAACACCTAATAAATATCATGCAGTTTATGAGACCCATGAAATATAATCTGCTTAAACTACCTTTAGATTCTAATGTACTTTTTAGTAATTTTTAATATATTCTGACCATGGATTTCCCTCTATCAGCTCCTCCAAGATCATCCCCTCTGATTATCCATCTCCAGGCTTTCTCTCTCTCTGTGTCTCTGTGTCTCTGTGTCTGTCTGTCTGTCTGTCTGTCTGTCTGTCTGTCTGCTGTATCTCTCTCTCCCCCTCACCAAAATTCAAGTAAAGATCACAAGAAACACACACCAACACATACATACCATAAAACACAAAATTAAAAACCATAATATACATGCAAAAGACCAGTGTCACAGGCAATGTTCTGCTGTTCTGTTGCGATGAAGAGAAACTATGACCAAAGTAACTCTTACAAAAGAAAGCCATTATTTAGTAGCTTGCTTATTGGTTTCAGAGGGTTATTCCACTATTTTCATGGCAGGGAGCATGGTGCTAGAGCAGTGGAAGAGAGAACTATATCTTACTCCTCAAGCAGAGATGGATGGATAGATAGATAGATAGATAGATAGATAGATAGATAGATAGAGATAGAGAGATAGAGAGATAGATTGAAAGAACAGAGAAAAGAGAGGGAGAGGAGGAGAGTGGGAGAGCCTGAGATTCTTCGTCTTGGTATGGAATGATTTTAAGCCCACTCAATGTGACACAGTTCTTCTAACAGGGCCATACATTCTAATCCTTTCAGTAGTGCTACTCCCTAGTGACCAATCAAATATGTGAGCCTATAGGTGACATTCTTATTCAAGCTAGTATAACCAGTTTAAAAAAGTCCAATCCAAACAATATGAGAGAAAAAGAATATGAAAATACTATTGAGTTTCCTTTTTTGTTGACCATCTACTGCTGGTCTTCCAGTCTATCTTTAAGTTTGGTTAGCATACACAGTGGGACTCCTCTGGAGAAAATTATTTTTTCCTTTACAAATGGATGGCAATTAAAGATAGCTTCTGTGTTTACCTGGTTCCCCATCTCAGCCCTGAGACTCTGTATGGCTTAAACTCATACAGGCCTTGTGCATGCTGTCATAGACTTTATCAGAGTTCATATATGTGTTAACCCTGCTGTGTTCTTGAAAGCACTATTTCTTTGGTGGTTTCCATCCCTTCTGATTCTATTAATGTTTCTGACTCCTCTTCCATACAACTCCCTAAGCACTGGGGGAAAGGGTTTGATAAAGAGCTCTCATTCAGGACTAAGTATTCTAAAATCTCAAATACTCGTCACATTGTCCATTTTTTAAGAAAAAAAATTCTCTGATGATGACTGAGACATGTACTGATTTATGGGAAAAATAGATTGTCATTAGTAGTCATTTCATTTTTACATTCCTTTAGCCACACCGCAGTATTTGTTTTTCTCCTAAGCATATGTAGTCTCAGGTTCCTGACTAGCCCAGTAGTACCAGGCAGGATATCTATCTCATTACATCCTATTACATCCAGTTACAACAATAGTTTACTTATTTATTTATTTATTTATTTATTTATTTATTTATTTTATACTATTTCGGCAACATATCAATGCAAAAGGTTCACAATTGTAGATAATTTGTTTTTTTGCTGGATTGATGGTTACCTTTCTCCTCTGGTACCACAGAGAGGACCTTCAAGGACCAGAATCACTATTCAGTAGTAGTTACGACTCTAGTTAGGTACAAATTCATCATTCCTGTGGCAAACAACCATAGCCTTGGCAATAGCCTGAGTCTTTAGGGGTTTTCATGGGGCTCCTTTGATCAATGACTCAACTAGATAGAATCCAATCTTGGCACTGTATGTTTCACATGGTGTTGGAAGATGTCTAATTGTAGCATTCTCTTACCCATTAATTGACAACATTTATTCTTCTGTCATATGTGTATATATTTTAGGGAGCTTGACAGGAGCATGTTTCCAGATTACCCATCAAATGACCATTAGTCTTAATTAATACATTTAATTAATTAAGTTAATCCTCTGTATTCCTTTTTTCTTTCTTCACATTTCATGCTTCTGCTCCAGTCTCAACCTGCACATTTCTCTCTAACTATTCTATTTCTCCTTCCATAGTCTGTTTCACTACACATAACCTCTGTGGTTTATATGAATTGTAATGTTCCTATCAATGGGGTAAAAACTAACATCCACTTATAGGAAAAAAGAAGCATTATATTTAAGTTAACTAGACCAAAGGGTCTAGTTAACTCAGTCAGAATAATTATTTATAGCTCCATTAATTTATCTGTGAACTCTATAATTTATTTTTGTAATACATGTAAATGTAATACATTTTTGTAGAGAGTCAGATTGGGGTGCTATGCCACCTGGCAGGAAATTGACATTGACCAAGGTGAAGTTCCTCTCCCAGCCTTCAAGCAAGAATTCCTGTGCTTGCCATAATCCCCTCCACCTAGGGTGTAGGGCTCAGACCAAGGTGAAGCCCATTGTTCTTCAAGGACCTGCAGTTCCCTGAGGCACCAGCTACCTGCAGAGCAAGCAAACCAGTTCTGCAGACCTGTTTCCAGCCTTTGGGGGAAGGGTATTCCCCAGCCTTTATTTATTTGGCGACCTCCACTAAATGTTGAGCCTTGAACAGGAAATTCCTGTTGGCTCCATGTTTCTCTTGTCACTCCATTCTTATCCCCCAGCTCTCCTTCAGGAACTGGTAACCATTAGAATGTAGCTATGGGCAGCTATAAATTTTCATAATCTATTCATCTGTTGATAGGCATTAGCTGTTCCCAAGTTTTGGCTATTAGTATACTAGAAATGAGCTTGGATGAACAAGTGTCTTTGTAGTAGTCTGTGAAGACTGGGAATATATTCAAGATTGGTATAGCTGAACCTTCATGTAGATCTATTCCCAGGTTCCTGAAGAACTGCCACATTGATTTCCATATTAGCTATGCACATAATCACACCCACTATCAATGAATTAGTGTCCCTCTTACAGCATAGCTTAACCAGTATGAGCTACCATTTATGTTTTATTGTTCTTGGCCATTCAGACTTGTATAAACTGAAATTTCAACATAGCTTTGGTTTCCATTTTTCTGAATGGCTATTAGTGTTTAACATTGCTTTAAATATTTCTCTGCCTTTTGTACTTCATCTTTTAAGACTCACTGTTCAATTCTGTATCTCACTTTTAAATTGGGTGGTTTTCTTGATATACAATATTTTCAGTTCTTTCTATACTGGGGGTATTAATTCTCTATTAGAAATGTAGTTGATAAATATATTTGCTAATTCTGTAGCCTGCCACTTTCACCGAATCAAAGTGTCTTTTACCAGGCAGAAGATTTTCAGTTTCATGAGGATCCATTTATTAAGTGTTGATTACAGTGCCTGCATTATTGGTGTTCACTTTAAAAACTCTTCTACTATGCCAGTGGGTTCAAGGACATTCTACACTTTCTCTTCTACAATATTCAGTATTTCTGACCTCAGGTTGAAGGCCCTGATCCATTTGGAGTTGTCTTTTGTGTAGTGTTGTAAGTACAAATCTATTTGTATTCTTTTTCATGTAGATATTCAGTTTGATCAGCACCACTTGTTGAAGTTGCTGTCTTTTATATTACATATATTTTGGGGTCTTTGTCAGAAATCAGGTGTCCATTGGGGTGTATTTTGTGTCTATGTTTTTAACTCAATACTATTGATCAATGTATCTGTTTTTATGCCAATGCTGTGCTGTTTTTATTACTATAACTGTGTAGTATAATTTGAGATTGGGGATGTTGATACCTCCAGCAGTTCTTTAATTGTTCAGGATTGTTTAGGTATCCTGGATGTGTGTGTGTGCGTGTGTGTGCATGTGAGTATGCGTGTGCGTGTGCGTGTGTGTGTGTGTGTGTGTGTGTGTGTATTTGTGTGTGAGTGTGTTTCAATATGAGGCAGAAAGTTTACTTTCAATATTTGTGAAGAATTTTGTTCGAATTGTGATATAGGATGGCATTGAATCTCTATGTTCTTTTTGGTAAATGTCTTCTCCAAATTAATCCTACTGATTCATGAGCATGGTAGATCATTCTATTTTCTGATGTATTCTTCACTATTTTCCTTGAATGTCTTCACTGACATATTTTATAGACGTTTTACACTTGCTTGGTGTTATCCCTAGCTGTTTTTATTTTTGAGGCTATTGTGATTGTGAATTCAGTCTGTTTTATATATATAATGTGTTAATTTTATATCCTGAAGGTGTTAATCAGATATAGAATTTTGGGGGCTTTTATATATAAAATCATATCATATGCAAATAAGGAAACTTTGACTCCTCCCTTTCTAATTTGTTTCCTCTTGATCTCCTTTACCTTCCTTATTTCTCTAGCTAAGACTTTAATTGCTACATTTAATAAGTATGGAGAGTGGACAATATTGAATTATTACTGATTTTAGCAGAAATACTTTGCTTTTCTATTGTTTACATTGATGTTAGCTTTGGACTTACTGTAAATCACCTTTATTGTAATGAGGTATGTCCCTTGCACCCTTAAAATCTCCAGTGATTTTTATGATTTTCATCATGAAAGCCTTTTCTGCATCTAATTAGATGCTCATGTAGTTTTTTCTTTCAGTTTGTTTATATTGTGAAATACATTTATCAATTTGCATGTGTAAACTACTTTATCATGGTGTATAATTTTTTTGGTGGATTTCGTTTGCAAGTATTTATGTTTATAAGGCATCTATGTTCATAAGGGAGATTTGAAATTTTCTTCCTTAATGAGTCTTTGTGTGATTCAGGTGTCACAGTTATTGTGCCCTCATAAAAATTTAGAAAATGTTAAGGTGTTCCTTCAGTTTTTATTTTTCAGAATATTTTTTCTATGATTTGGTTGACCTTGGTTTTTCTTCTTTTTCTATCCTAATTTTTCCTGGATTTCATCTTTTAATAATACTCTACATTTTTTTTGTTTTTTTTTTAACCTGGATTATTTTGGATTTAACATTTTCTTTGAGTATAATGTCCATTGCTTCTACTTTGACCTCATTGCTTGAGATTATCCATTCTAAGTTTTGTGCTGTACTGGTTTGAGGCTTACCTTTGGTTTGTGTTGGACATGTCATTTTTAGTTTTAAGTTTATGGATTTTATTTTTACTTTTATGTTTGGATGAAAAGAGTTAGGATGATTAAAGTTATTCTAGGTGATGGTGTCTGGTCTTCCTCTTTGTTGGATGTATGTTCTGTTCCTTAGATTCCCTTGCCTTCTCTATGTTTTAGTAAAGCATGTTGACTTTGGGATATCTGGTAGAGTGTTTTTAATCTATAAAATCTATTCTTATAGTTTTTCTGTCTTAATGGGGCAACATACTTATCTCTAAAATCTTAACCTAGAATTGCTCCTGTCTAAAGGAAATACAGTTACAAAGTGTGGAGTAGAGACTGAAGGAAAGGCCATCCAGAGACTACCGCACCTAGGGATCCATCGGATAGGCTGAAACACAAACCCAGACACTCGTGCTGATACAAGAAGTGCTTGCTAACAGAAGTCTAATATAGCTATCTCCTGAGAGACTTTGCCAGAGCCTGACTAATACAGGTGACAATCATCAGACTAAGCAGGGACCCCAATGGAAGAGTTAGGGTAAGGACTGAAAGAGCTGAAGGGGTTTGCAACCCCATAAGAAGTACAAAAATAGCAACCAACCAGACCCTCCCCCCAGAGCTCCCAGGGACTAAACCACCAACCAAAGAATACACATGGAGTAACCCATGGCTCTAGCTGCATATGTAGCACAGGATGGCCTTATCTGACATCAGTGGAAGGAGAAGCCCTTTGTCCTGTGTAGGCTCAATGCCCCAGTGTAGAGGAATTCTATGGAGGTAAGGCACAAGTGGGTGGTTGGGTGGGAGAGCACCCTCACAAAGGCACGGGTAGGAGGGATAGTATAGGGGGTTTGTGGAAGGGAAAGGTGGAAAGGAGTTAATACTTGAAATATAAATAAATAAATATCCAATAAAAAGATTAAATGAGAAAATTCTTCACATTACTTTGATTAATGAGTAGTCCTTGGTTTGCTAAAGACAGTTAGTTGATTATTTCTTACATTTCATTTCATATCTAAAAATGAACTTTATTTTTCATCTGAGAAATTTTGCTGGATAAATGACATGTTATAAAGTCGTAAAAATGGGTCAAGCACTATAGAATATGTGTTTGAGAACCACAGTTTTAAAGAGCCTCAAATAAGTCAATGCTAAAGAAAGATTGCTGCCAATCTGTTTTAAAATTCATTTACATAATAGTTTTCTAGTGGCTAGTATAACTTTTCCACAAAACCAAAGAAAATGGAAACTTACCACAAAGTATACCTGTTCAGAAAAACAGGAAGTGACATCATCAGATAGAGTAGAGCAGTGACTATTATTCCATAATCATCTCCCCAAAGTGAAACTAATGAGCTGTCAAAATTTCAACAGTCACAACTAATCATTATTGAGTTCTGGAATTTCATTGAAAATTACAAGCAGATTAAACTTAGTGGTGACAGAAGCTGCTTCGTTTTAATGAGAAATTTCAGTGATATTTTAAAATGCATGCTTCCTATCACCCACACTTCATATCTGCACAGCAACCTGTATTTCACTCCTTGTACATATTTTTGGTGTTAAGGGGAACAGGGCAAAATTTATTCTAAAAGCATTTAGTTTTTGGGATTCGTTTTCCACAGCAACCTCTAGAAAACCTGCCAGAAGGCTTTCTTTGTTTTGCTTGAGTTAAAACATATACAGGGACCAAGGTTTGGTTGTTGTTGTTGTTTTTGTTGTTGTTGTTTTGTTTTGTTTTGTTTTGTTTTGTTTTGTTTTTTAATGAGGTGGTTTTTCCTGAAAAAATTAGAGGGGAAAATATTGAGATGTGCCACATCAAGCAAAAACCATTCTTGAGAAAAACACAGATGAAGTATCTGTGAAGGGAGGCATTAGAAACAGGTATATGTAAACTTGAGAATTAAGAAAAATCCATATACATGCTCTGTATGAAATATAGGATCAGAAAATATCTTAGAAGACACACAATTTTCAGTCTGGTTGGACTTAGTCTTCAGATAAGTAGCAGAGAACACTAAAATTGTAAAAAAAAAATGGCTGAGTGATGATTTGGTGTCACAATGTAAATCTAATCTTTTGATATATATTCTTCCATTTTAAAAATCATTATTGCCTTCAGGCACTTAAGATCAAGCCATCATTTCACTACTAAGAAAACAGTAAATAGACTCTGTGGCCATACATTAAAAATGCTTATTTTAAAAGGACATAGTTTTAGAATTAAATACTCAAAATAATATATTAAGGACAAAAGATAAAATG
This sequence comes from Apodemus agrarius, assembly GCA_964023405.1. Lineage (NCBI taxonomy): Eukaryota > Metazoa > Chordata > Mammalia > Rodentia > Muridae > Apodemus > Apodemus agrarius. Next base: position 138,017,249 of record OZ030010.1, on the reverse strand, counting down.
CATAGAGAAAATTTGATTTCTACACCTGCTGTAAGATAGTTCAAAATATCTATAAGAAAATTATAATACAGAAAAAAGATATATTAACAGGAAAATATAAATTAATTCAAACTTCCCATAAGGAAATATAAGAATTATATTTCCAGACATTAATTTGAAATTGACTGTCTTAAATATAACCAAGTATTTTTACATAAAACATGCATAGAGAGGTAACATGTATGTGGCACTGAAATTTGCAGTTAATAACCGATGTCTTCTAGGAGCAATATTGTTCTATAATGTGAGGTATGTTTGTTCAAGCTCCTAAAAGAAAAATTAACTCACAAACTAATGTGGTTTCATAAGGCTATTTATACATCCTTAGTTTTGTTTAACCCACCCTTATTCATTTGTTTCTTGGTGCTATCCTGCTTAAACTTTTATCTCAGTATTGCCCATCTGTTCTTTTATATTGCAAGTGTTCACTCTTACATTTATTATTTGGAATGCAAGACCATAAGGCCATAACTAGTTTAGTCTGTCACATATATTTCATTGTCTTTAAGCCTCCCTCACCTCTACATAAGAAGCTATTAGCAGTTAATGACTGTTGGGAGAAAAAAAGTTGTTGTCTATTGTAATGCTTAATTCAGGGCCTCCAAGACATGCAGACTGTACTTATACCCAAGTGACCCTGCCCTTAAGTTATTTCTGAAATGCCAACAGCCAATAGCTGAGCAGAAGAGGCATAGATGGGGTTTAGGTCTCCCAAGCTTGTGGCCGGAGAAGAACCATTAGTAAAAGAAGTTAAAGGAGGTGAAAGAAGATACCATGGGTTAGGAATCAAGAAATCATGGACCTAACAGCTGGGCTATCTGAGGGAAGAGCAGACCAGATGAAACACTGTAAGTACTAACTTGGTGTTATAGATAGGAAAGCAGATTCTAATAGTATAGAGTGTAGATATCTGCCCAGCTTTTGTCCTGTTTAAAGCTTATTGTAAACATAAAGGTTGTGTGTGCCTTTTATCTGGGAACTAAATGATCAAAGACATGGTAGAAAACCCAGGCCAAGATTAAACAATTTCAACAACAGAGAATCACATTTCTTCAGTAGTATGGCCAGTGGTAAGTTATCCATGCTCCAGTGGATGACCTCATAAACATTTGCTTATAAGCAACACTATTTAAATTCATTTGGATAAATAAAAGTAAATATGAGAAAAAGGTATGAATTTCAGAAGATGTGATGGGACTCCTGGAATAAGTTGGATCCATATATGAGGGGTGGATATAATCATGATACATTATGTGCATGCATGAAATTTTTAATAAACAAATTTAAATTAAGACTAAAAAATTAAAAAGCAAGGCATGGAGGCATATGTCTTTTCTCCCCAATATTCTTGGGAGTCAGAATATATAGATCCCTGTGTGTCTGAAGATAGATTATTCTGCATAGTGGGTTCCAGGCCAGGCAGGACTACACAATAAGACCCTAATTTCTCAAAGCTAAAATGGATCAACTGTATGCTACAAATATGCCACTGTATTGGTCACAGTTCTTTATAGGAATGGGACTAATAGTATGAACACACCACACACACACACACAAACACACAAATACACACACACACACACACACACACACACACAATATACACATGCTTTTTCCTATTTGAAAGGCCAAGAATTGGGTACTGATTCAGTCATGAGACCAGATGTCCATCAAGTCTTTAGTTTACATTGGAATGCTGAAGAAGTATGTTCTAATGCCAGTTAAAGTACCTCAGCAGCAAGATAGCTGAATTTGCCAGCTAGAGAGAGGGAAAATAAGCAAAAGTAAAATACATAAATAAATAAATAAATAAATAAATAAATAAATTCTTCTTTTGTGTTCTTTTTTGTAAGCTACCATCAGAAAGTCTGACCCAGAGATAGGTGTTTTGGGGCTTAAGTTGTGCAGATTTGGGATGGGTCTTCTTAACTCTAATGATCCAATCAAAAAAAAAAATTCTTCATAGGCATGGTACCCAGATGCTTGGGTTGACCAAGCCAGATCAGAGAGCCAACAGGATCTCAAGGGAGAGAACAAGGGTTAAAGAAAAAATAGACAATTGGACAACATTATAACATGACTCTAACAAGGGTTGAAGCAGCTTTAATTTTTCCCAGTTTGCTTTTATATCTTTCTGGGTACATGCTAAGTATAGGGTCAATTTCCGGTTAAGGATAAAGTAGTCAAGGAACAAGCAAGTTATAAACAAAGTTCCCATTGTATTCACGGACTTAAGATGATCAAGATCTTGAGTTTACTTCTTTCTCCTAACCCGATATCAAATGCTTCTTAATATCCTTGAAGCAGCACCAAGAGCTCTCCACATTGTGTTTTAGTTGATTTCAGAAATTTAAGTTAGCAATCAAGATTAAGCATCACCAGTATTCTTAGGTATATATTCAAAGGACAATCTATGATCTACAATAGAGAAAACAGTTTGTCTGTGTTCAACAGTAGTCTATTCCTCACAGCAGCTCAGGTAGTATAGTGGAAGGGGACTAGAAAGAGGCTGGTAAACCTTTATATACTTATCAAATCACAAGAATATTTGAGGATTAAATTCTGGTGTTCTGATTATATTGAATTGATTGCCACATAGAATATAAATGGCTGAAACATTATACTGCATTTCATTAAGTTGTGCAACTCTTATCTGATGATTAAAACCTGAAATTAAGATCAATGATTAGAGACAGGATCCTTCCAGTTTCTGTCTGTGTCCTGAGCTGATCCTGTGGCTCAGTGCCCAGAGCTGATACTGTGCCTCAATGCTACATATTCAAATACTGCCAGGAGACAGCTGGTCACCCAGTTGTGAGGACACACCTGTGAGCACAGGTAAGACCACCACTTCCTCTCAGATTCCTTGCCCAAGAGGGACCTGTCCAGAGCCATCAGGACACAGGAAACAAGGAGAAGCCAGGGTCAAGAAACTTCTGATTTCCATTTGCATCCTGGAGCTGACACTGCACCACAGCTCACCATACACAAATTCTTCCTGTAGAGAACTGGTCTCCCAGAAGTACTGACACACAGGCTTGCAGGATGGACAAGCTACAGTTACACACAGAAAAAATGGCTAACACTAGAGATAACCAGATGGCAAGAGGCAAGGGCAAGAATATAAGTAACAGAATCCAAGGCTACTTGGCATCATCAAAACCCACTTCTCCCACCACAGCAAGCCCTGCATACCCCAACACACCAGAAAAGCAAGACTCCGATTTAAAAATTATCTCCTGATGATGATAGAGTACTTTAAGAAGGGCATAAATACCTCCCTTAAAGAAATATAGGAGAACATAGGTAAACAGGTAGAAGCCCTTAAAGAAGACACACAAAAATCCCTTAAAGAATTACAGGAAAACACAAACAAACAGATGATGGAAATAAATAAAACCATCCAGGATCTAGAATTGGAAATGGAAACAATAAAGAAATCACAAAGTGAGAAAAACTTGAAGATAGAAAACATAGGAAAGAGATCAGGAGCTATAGATGCATGTATCACTGTAAGAGACAAAAGAGAGAATCTTAGGTGCAGATGATACTATAGAGAACAATGACACAACAGTCAAAGAAAATGCAAAATATAAAAAGCTCCTAACCCAAAACATCCAAGAAATTCAGGACTGTACAGAGCCATATTGGTGTGTCATGCCACTTGGTAGGAACAAGACATTGATCAAGGTGAACTTCTTCTCCCAACCTTTGTTGATCAGGGATTCCTGTGCTATTCAGGATCCTGCTTCACCTAGGGTGGAACACTCAGAGTGAAGGTGACGTTCATTGTTCCTCCAGGTCTAAGAATTCCTGAATTAAGCAAATGACCAGCCCAGGTGCCTGAGCAGTGGAGTAAACACCCAAGGAACAGCCAGACTACTTACCTGGAACTCACCCAGGAGTCTGGAAGGAGGGGCTTGCCCAAACTCTTAAATTGTCAGACCTCCATTAAACTTGGGGCCTCGATCAGCAATTGGGTTGTCCTGGCCTTCGTTCTTTTCACTATCCCCACATCTATCCTCAGCATCTCTTCCATGGACCCAGTTTGTAGTAGCTGCTGGCAGCTACACAGGATACATTGAGAAGAACAAATCTAAGGATAATAGGTAGCAAAGACTCCCAACTTAAAGGGCCAGTAAATATGGGAGGAAACTTCCCTAACCTAAAGAAAGAGATACTTATAAACTTACAAGAAGCCTACAGAACTCCAAATAGATTAGACTAGAAAAGAAATTCCTCCCATCCCATAATAGTCAAAACACCAAATGTACAAAACAAAGAAGTAATATTAAAAGCATTAAGGGAAAAAGTTCAAGTAACATATAAAAGCAGACCTATCAGAATTATATCAGACGTTTCACCAGAGTCTATGAAAGCCAGAAGATCTGGAGCAGATCTCATATAGACCCTAAAAGAACTCAAATGCCTTCCCAGGCTACACTATCCAGCAAAATTCTCAATTACCATAGATGGAAAAACCAAGATATTCCATGGCAAAAACAAATTTACACAATATATTTCCACAAATCCAGTCTTACAAAGGATAATAGATTGAAAATGCTAATACAAGGAGGGAAACAACACCCTAGAAAAAGCAAGAAAGTATTCTTCTTTCAAAAACTCAAAAGAAGATAGCTATACAAACATAAAAATAACATCAAAAATAACAAGAAGCATCAATCAGTATTCCTCAATATTTCTTAAATCAATAGATTCAAATCCCCAATAAAATTACATAGAATCCTGAACTGGATATATAAATAGTACCTAGCATTTTGCTGCATACAGGAAATACATCTCAGAGACAAAGACAGACACTACATCAGAGTAAAGTGCTGGAAAACAATTTCCCAAGCAAATGATCCCAGGAAACAAGCTGGTGCAGCCATTCTAATATCGAATAAAAGCAACTTTCAATCAAAAGTTATCAATAAGTATAAGGAAGGACACTTCATACTCATCAAAGGAAAAATCTCCCAAGAAGAACTCTCAATTCTAAACATGTATGTTCCAAATGCAAGGGCACACATTCATAAAAGAAACTTTACTAAAGCTTAAAGCACATATTGCACCCCACAAGATACAAGAACACTGAAATAATACAATGCAATGCATCCTATCATATCATCACTGACTAAGGCTGGTCTTCAATAGCAACAAAAATGTCAGAAAGCCCACATACACATGGCAGCTGAACAATGCTGTACTCAATGATAACTTTGTCAAGGAAATAATAAACAAGGATGTTAAAGACTTTGGAATTTAATGAAAATGAAGGCACAACATTCCCAAACTTATAGGACAAAATGACAGCAGTGCTAAGAGGTAAACTCATAGCTTTGAGTGCCTCCAAAAAGAAACTGGAGAGAACTTACATTAGCAGCTTGACAGCACACGTGAAAGCTCTAGAACAAAAGGAAGCAAATACACCCAAAGAGGAATAATGGCAGGAAATAATCAAACTCAAGGCTGATATTAGCCAAGTAGAAACAAAAAGAACTATACAAAGAATCAACAAAGCCAGGAACTGGTTCTTTAAGAAAAACAAACAAGATAGATAAACCCTACCCAGACTAACCAGAGGGCACAGAGATAGTATCCAAATTAATAAAATCAGAAGTGAAAAGGGAGATATAACAACAGAAACTGAAGAAGATCAATAAATCATCAGATCATATTACAAAAGCCTATATTCAACAAAACTGGAAAACCTGGATAAAATGAAAAATTTCTAAACACATACCAAATACCTACATTCAATCAGGATCAAATAAACCATCTCAACAGTTCCATAACACCTAAAATAATAGAAGCAGCTGTTAAAAGACTCCCAACCAAAAAAAAAAAAAAAATAGCAGCCCAGGACCAGATGGTTTTAGTGCAGAATTCTATCAGACCTTAAAAGAAGACCTAATACCAATACTCTTCAAACTATTCCACAAAATAGAAAAGGAACAGTACAAAATTCATTCAATGAATCCATCATTAATCTGCATATTCTCCCTTGGAGATGGAACGGTTCCTGTCTAATCATGAACTGTTCACAATTTTCTTTCATATATAACTTCACAAGAGATTCTTTTCTACTGCTATCACGTTTAATGTTACAATTTTTAAAAATGGTTGAGTGCATATTACTTTAAGCTTCAGAAGATTGCATGCATATTTAATTGGCATTTGACCATTATAAATTATTTTGACAACTTAAAAATGTCAATACTGAGTTGTATGCATTAAAATATTTTTTTAGTTTAACAAAAAAGAACAATGTTTAGAAGAGAAATATGTACATAATATGGTAGATGTTCATTCAACAGCACAAACAATCACTTTGAATTCCAATTTTCTAAATACATAAAAATTTAGTGTGTGACAGATATAGACAGATTGTAATAAAAAGACCATCTAAATTATCATTTTCTAGTATAAAAACATGTTCATATTAAAAATAAACATCTACAGATAAATATTGCATGGTAATACTAATCAAATTAGAACAAAAAAGTTATATTAATTTCAGGTGCAAGAGTCATTCAAGTTAGAGAAACTGAGACATAAAAGAGATCATTAATAATGATAATGGGGTTCACTTTATGAGTATATGCAATCTAAAACACACAAATTCTCAGAAACTAAAAGCAGAATGTAGTTGCCAGAATCTTGCAGAAATGGAATGGGTGACTGCTTAATGGCTTCAGGGATTATTTTGGAATCATGAAAGGTCATGGCACTAAATACAGCCAAGAGATGAATTTGGAGAATGCATTTAATTCTAGTGAATATTAGCTTTCAAAGGTTAGTAGTTCATTTTATGTTATGTGCATTTTCTTCAACATCAAAATATATGAAGAGGCAACAAAATTATGCATCTTCAAATATCATGTAATGAATAATTATTACTAAACTGGTAACTGTCTCACCCCATATCACATCCAAGACAGGCATTACTTGGTATATTGTAATTTTTTTCTCATCCAAATTCTGCTTAGTCAAATATTCTCAATAAGGTACTATATTCTCTTAAAAACTAAGAAAACAAGAGAGTCTTAAGTCAGTTCTAGTGTGTCCTTTCAAAAATGTCACCTTAAAACATACAAAAACTATCTTTATCTGATAACTTCATATGATACTTGAAATTCCACAATCAAAATTTCACTCACTTTGAACTTTGTTAAGTAGTCTACAAAGACAACCAAACCTAAGGTAAAGATTTATGTGATGGGGATTATTTAGAAATAACACTTATATGGGTTGTAGAAAAGTAGGATTTAGTAGAGAGAGAAACTCCACTATAAGACAGATCTGTTGTAAACTTAAGTTGAGCCTATGAGATGCTATGGAATTACAATGATGTTTCAGAGGTATCCTTGAAGAAGATGGTGACATTATATTCCAATATGAGTCAGTCAATTTATCTGGGATCTCCTATGGGAAGAGTTATGATTTTGGACTCAGAAGGACAGATTACATGTAGTGACTCAGATCTGATTTACCATCAGCTACCACTATAGTTGAAGAAATAATTCATTCTGTAGGGGAAATCCAAGTGGCCTCTCACAGCACAGGTATATCAATTTTAATTAGAAGTCAAATGTATATATCACAATAAGTATATTTAACCTCACTGTAGAGGCAAGGGAAAAAATACACATATCAAATAACCAAAAACTGAATAAAATTCTTCAGAAAGAAGTTAAGTATCATAAAATATAACGAGGTGTCATGAGTCATTGCATATTCTAAATGTTTGAACGTTTTTTCACTCAATTTAAAATTCAGTAGCTTGTCTTTGGAAAGCATTGAGAGAGTAGACTTAATGAATGATCACTCTCTAGAGATGAAGATGAACCTAGTTTTATATTTATTACTCTGTTAGTGTCACAGATTTCTACCACTGAAAAACTGTTTTTCAAAGGACCACAAAAACCAATTCTCTGTTTCTCTGTAAATCTTCACCAAGCTTCTGTGTTCTTTCTTGAGAACATTTTCTAAGAAACAGTATTTTCTTAAAAGTGGAACATCAAAAGTTTAGAATGCTCACTTTGTCACCTACTATACATTCTTTAGTTCCTTTGTCTGTATAGCCATTTATATCAAAACTAAGTACTCAAAAGTAAGCATTATGTAAAATGTAGGCGTTCATACAGGATTCCGTGAGTTCTTCATGTCTCTGCTATAAGATGTCTCTGCAACAAGACCAAATTGCTCAAGAAAGGGATGATCTCAGAACTGGATCATTCTTATGCCTTGAAGCTCATCCTTCATGTGATCTATTTTAGTATGAGTTGTACCATAAGACATATATTGCTTGGCGTAGTTCTAAGTAGCCACTTGAATGCAAGAAAAGTATTCTTATCCACATGGCGAGCATTGTTTAAAGAAGAAAAAATAATTTTGTGTGATAATCTCTGGATAATTCTATTTACTATTTCCATTTCTCTATAGATTTATTTTTCAATGTACAAATTAACTAAACAAAGGCAAAGTTATTTGATCACACATCCACTTCCATATAAAAGTAATTATTGATCAGAACTAGTAGCATGATTAGAAGACGCTATACTTCTTGAATACTCCTTCAGAGACTGTTTAATATCAGATTCTTCACTTCTTTTTACAAGTGATCTAGAGTGACTATTATATTTTCTGCTAAGAAGTAAATAAGATTTATGATTTTCAAAATAATTAGCCTTAAATGTGACCATTCAGAAGTTTAGAATATCCCTGTCAATATTAAGAAAGATTAATCATGAGGAATGTTTGTGCATATAATACCTTTTTGAATTACAGCTTATGAACTTCAAGTATATTGGGAAAAACTGTCCAATTTGGACAAGATACATACAACTTTTACAAATAACATATTTAAGGCACTAATCAAGTATTATATGTAGTCATATAGTTAGTCTTCATATGGTCTATTCTGTAAAAATATAGTAGCTGAAGATAGCAATTTTTAATCATACCATTACACCATGGAAACCACTATGTTAATTTATATACTTTCTTTCCTGGTAATACTAACACTGATATCAATATTGTAACTATCTTATTTCAGGTATACAGCTTAAATGAATATTTCATAGGGGTAACCATTTGCCATTTCCACATTTAATATTTAATTTTCTAATTTTGCATGTTAGATTTTGATTCAAACCATTTAAGATGATATAATGGTACATTGGTATTAATGACTACAAAAATTACTTGATGTATATATAATCACAGGTGTGTGCCAATGAAATAATGCTATTATTTATCAGACATCTGTCTTAAATAGAAAAATGCATTATAATAATCATCTTGCATTACACCTTACTTACCTTCACAATCCTCTTAAGTAGTTATTCTCTTTAGTTCCACAGATTGGAAAAGTGAAGTTGAGGGGGTGGGGGAAAGGATGTAAATAACTTCCCTGGTGAATCTTTTTCAATGTTAAGTGTATTTGAACATCATACTATATACAGAATATTCTGTTTTGGTATGTGGTGAGCTTTTGTGCAGGAAAATGGCAACATCATTGTCGTCTTGGCATATTCCTTAGTTATATGAATCATGTTCAAAACAGTCTGTTCTATGATCACTGTTATTTCTCTTTTGATGTAGTCAAAGAGAATGGGGTTAATCATAAACCTATATGGTAGCTTTTATGTCTCAGTAACAAAGCAATTGACTTTCACAAAATAATAATGAATGAGTATTGATGACTGTGCATCTCATCAGACTTCCAGGGAAGCTGACATCAGTGCTGATAATCTGCCAAACTTTTCAACACAAGCAAAGCACATGATCTGATTGATACTGCAGGAGTGATGGGATCATTATTCAAATTGCATGACATCATTGTGGGATGCTTTTCTTATACTTCCTTACAGAGATTCAGAAGCTTACAAGGAGATCTAGAGGAATTTAAGACAAAGAGATCTTTGAACCTGGAAGTACAGAGGCAATGTGAATGTATAGGTGAGCAGAGACTGGGGTTTCTTATGTACCTTTAAAGAAAAGAAAATAACTGGAAGGAAGTAATTATGAAAACTGCTAATTTTCCCTTGTCAAGTGATGAAAGTATTACTGAGATAAGTGTAAACATATTCAAAGGCCAGGAAAAAGTATTATCTTTTGCTTTTGTGGTCCATAGTGTACCTAAAATATTCCTGTGTGAGTCAGGGAAGCAATGCAGCTATAGCTCAATGGTGTGAGCAAGGGAACTGAGACTATGTACCAGGACATAGCGTCCATGTATAGAAACCTCTTATAAGATAGTAGAGAGACAAATAAGCCATTTATTTTCCAGCTCACACCCAGTACCTCTGAATTCTACTAGCAACGCTGTAACCAGGAAGCCCAAGATTGAATTGGGGTTAGAAGAAAGAGCTGGCAAATAGAAATATTTCATTAGTATTTGGTTTTACTTCCATGTAATGACAACTGTTAACAGAATTCAATGGGAAAAATATATCTTTATTCCAGGTCACCCAGATGTGTTATTTCCATTTCTCTTTTGCATACCCATCCTTAAATGCTGACAGTGTCTGTGCATAGTTTACATAGTTAAAATACTAAGTACATGATTGCATAGCTTTTTGCCAGTTAAAGGTGTTCGATTATGCTAAAATCTCTGGTGAAATAGTCATTATTTCAAATATTTGGTTTCTGAGAATGGGTAGGTTCATTGTAATACAAAACAAATAGAATATGGTCAATGAAGTTTCAATTAACAAGGTAAATTTTCATTTATGGAACTGGAAAGATTATTTACTTTTACCGGGTAAGGGTAATTGCTCATATTCTCAAGTACCTGGATTCAATTCCAAGCATGGTGTCTCATAACTGTCTATAACACCAGCCCTGGATGATCCAAAGCCCTCTTTTAGTCTGTGTATTCACTAGGCATGTGGTATGGAGACATAAATGCACAAATGCATACAAAACACTCATATAGACATAACAAATGAAAAGTAAATTTAATAAATAATTTCTCAAAATACATTTCTCAAAATGTGTTAAAGACATTTATACTCTTACCAAATCTGAAGTTTGTTTTTCATTTTTATTTTCTATATTCTATGTTTACATTACAAAGGCTTTTCCCTTTCCCAGTTCCCCCCCACCATACGTCCCATAATTCCTCTCCCCCTCAACTATTCCCCAATCATCCCCCCCCACTATTTCTCTGTTCTGGGTCTACAAAACTGGATCCAATCTTTACAGGCCCAGGGTCCTCTCCTTTCTTCTTCTTGGGAATCATTTGACTTGTTAATTGTGCCTTTAGTATTTAGGGCTTCTGGGCTCATTAATATCCACTTATCAGTGATTGCATTTCATGTGTATTCTTTTGTGATTGGGTTAACTCACTTAGGATAATATTTTCCAGGTCTAACCATTTACCTACAAATTGCATGAATTCATTATTTTTAATCGCTGAGTAGTATTCCATTGTATAAATATACCACATTTTCTGTATCCATTCCTCCTTTGAGGGATATTTGGGCTCCTTCCAATTTCTGGCTATTATAAACAAGGCTTCTATAAACATAGTGGAGCATGTGTCTTTATTGTATGCAGGGGAATCCTCTGGGTATATGCTCAGGAGTGGTATGCCAGGGTCCTCTGGAAGTGACATGCCCAATTTTCTGAGGAACCGCCAAACTGATTTCCAGAGTGGTTTTACCATTTTGCAATCCCACCAACAGTGGAGGAGTGTTCATCTTTCTCCACATCCTTGCCAGCATTGTTGTCTCTTGAGTTTTTAATCTTAGCCATTCTGACTGGTGTGAGGTGGAATCTCAGGGTCGTTTTGATTTGCATTTCTCTGATGACTAATGATGTTGAACATCTCTTAAGGTGTTTCTCGGCTATTCGAATTTCTTATGGTGAAAATGCTTTGTTTAGCTCTGTACCCTATTTTTTGATAGAGTTATTTGGTTCTTTGGGGTCTAACTTCTTGAGTTCTTTGTATATATTGGATATTAGCCCTCTGTCGGATGTGGGGTTGGTGAAGATCTTTTCCCACTTTGTTGAAGTTTGTTTTCTTAAAGACTAAGTTACCATCATTTGTGACTTTTAAGTAGCTTTATGTTTAATGTATAGCTATTGCTATTTTTCTTTCTTTCTTTCTATCTATCTATCTATCTATCTACCTACCTATCTGTTGATCTGTCTATTATTATTATTATTATTATTATTATTATTATTATTTTACTTTTCTTTTCTCTTTTTCTTTCATTCTTTCATTTGTTATTTATTTTTTCTGCCCAGACATGTTATTTATTATGCATGTGCAGAAGTCAGAGGTCAACTTTTGGGAGTTGGTTCATTTGTTTCCTGTGGCACTCCAACACTGAACTCAGATTTTGGAACTTTACACACTGAGACACATTTCTGGTATGTACATTGCTTTTTTAAACATTTATTTTACATGTATAAGTCTTTGACTGCATGTATCTAGTGTACCATGCATATAAATGCATTGTTACTAAGGAGACCAGCCAAGGTGTCATATTCTTATTCCCTGGAACTGGAGTTACTATTGGCATAAATGGTTTGTCATGTGAGTGCTGGGGGCGTGGTGAAGGCAGTAAGTCCTCTTAATAATGAGCCATATCCCCAGGTCATGCGCACTGCTTTCCTAAGGAGATACTCCCAGCAGTAAATTTTGAGACTTTAATTTAGATTTTCAGATAAGTTTGTGATTTTACAATTCACTTGTTGATCTAGACAGAAAATTTCCATCTTCTGCAATCACTAAGCTTGAAGTTGGTGGGAAAGGCTTTTGGCTGAAGTTCTGAACTTTGTAAAACTTGAGAGATTTTTGCTATCTAAAGTTTGTTAGGTTTTGTAGTAAAAGCAGGCCTGATGATGAAAGTGCTTTCCATCTAAAGCAGCTGTCTTGTATTCACTGGAGTAATTTAAATCATTTAAAGTATTTACATAGCTGACAAAGTGAGAGTATAAGTGGCTGATGTGAGAACATCAAGACAGTTCACAAGGAAATCATGTTCCTTTCAATATTGACTTCCCTAACTTCATTTTCCACTATCAGGTGGTCAGAAATTGCAAACTATTTTTAGATGTAAACACTAATTTTGAAAGTCTGTTGACTCTGAAATACGAGTGTAAGTATTTTGCAATTGTTTACCTCATTTTAGATTTACAATAGTCTTCTGAGTTAAGTGTTATTATAATTTTTCTCTTTGCAATTCAGGAAACTGAGGCATAGAAGCATTAAGTAATCTGCTTAAGGATGTCTATCTACTAGGACAAAAACTTTTAAATTCAGACAATAGAAATCAGGAATCTTTATTCTGACTATTCTGTTTTATATAAGTGAAGGCTAGTGAGGTTGATTATATAAATTTTTTATAGAGAAAAGTTTATTGTTAGGTGCTTTGTTGAATGTTAACCTTTTATGGACCTGTTACTTAGTGCATTGCTAAAATTTACTTGTGGAATATTCATATCAACATTCTGAGAGGAATGAAGAGTCTCATTTCAGAGATAAAGGATCTGAAGTCATGTTACTTACATATTTCACTCTTTTAAGAAATGAGAAAGTTGAGATTTTCTTTCATTTGGATATGTTGAAACTGTAACAATTGTGCTGGTAGTCCTGATATCCAACTACAAATACTATAATTCGACTGAGGCTAGATTTGCCTTTAGAAATTAAATGTACATTTATGTATGTGAAATGGATTATCTGTGCATTAAAAAGTCTTAGCTATTGATACACAAGGTCAAGTCATGTCTTTGGAGACTTAGTGCAATGATGTGAAGACTGATGTGTATACTAAGTGCTTTGGAACCTCTCATTCTATTTTTAGAATGCATTTAGAATCCTAGACTGCCAAACATAAATTAGAGAGATATTAGGGGTCATCCAGTTCAGACTTCTTATTTTACAAATTAAAATTCAAACAAGCACAGAAAATATGGATTTATATTGGGTTTTAATAGTCTTCTAAATTTCTTCTAAAAAATTTTCTAATTATTGTTTTAGAAAATTAAATGGATTTGTCTGTAATTTATATTCATATCAGGAAATTACACATTAAGTAACTACTTCCAGTTATACCATGATATACTATGCCTATTAATCCTGATTGTCTCTCTTATAATGAAACAAATAAGCACAGATGGCTTCAGTAAGGGGAATACAACATGGCAGGTTATGTAGGGATAATGGGACCTGGGAAGCATCTTGCTGTACAATTCCTAGGGTTTTCTCTTTATCTTCCATATATCTTTAAAAGGCTGAAGCATAGATATACAGTTCTTAAAAGAACTGTGGTCAAAATATCCATACACTGTTAAATATTGTTTACTCTAACTGAAGGATTTGGAAAACAGGGAATACAGAAAATAGAAAACTTTGTTATATTTTATTTTATTTATTGTTTTAATTTTTTATAAAAGACAATTTGATAGTGTTCTTTTAGTGAAATACATCCATTTCATGCAAACACCAATGGAAAAAAATAGCCCCTTCAGCATGTTTCTATTTGAACTGACTGTGGAGCTGGTATTGTCTGCTTCCTATACCACTGAAGCTTTTTAATGCAGTCCCATTCACCTGTGGTCTGGCTTTCATGGAAACAAGCATCAAGTTGTTCTTCCATCCCTCATGTACATGTGTTTTTCAAATTCTTTCACGGAAAGTGGCAATCACATGTCTCTTGCCCAGTACAAACAATCTTAATTATGCATGTCCAGGATAGCATTGGTAGGACTCGCACTGCTCTTAGTGGAGCACAGTAGAAAGTAGCCGAACACTAGAAAGACTGAACAATATGCTGTTAGCTCGGCCTAGTTAGCATTCTACATTTAATGCCATTTGGACACAAAGGAAAATAAGCATCTACATATAAGTCTCAGTCATAAGAAGGACATCAATCTTTAACTTATAACCTTTACACATTACAGAAAATGAATTCTTTTTTATTTGTTATAATTCTTTATTTATATTTCAAATGATTTCCCCTTTCCTGGCTCCCTGCTCCCTGAAAGTCCCATAAGCCCTCTTCCTTCCCCCTGATCCCCCATCCACCCCTTCCCACTTCCCTGTTCTGATATTCTCCTACACTGCTGCACTGAGCTTTTCCAGAACCAGGGGCCACTCCTTTCTACTTCTTGGACATCATTTGACATGTGGATTGTGTCTTGGGTATTCCAAGTTTCTAGGCTAATATCCGCTTATCAGTGAGTGCATACCATGTGGTCAGAAAATGGATTTTTAATGACATTTGTTGTTTCTAGCACCCACATAGTGACTTACCAACATCTGTAATTTCATTTCTATGAAATCTGGAATCCTGTTCTGGCCTATGAGGGCATCCCAAGCTCCTATTTGTCATGCTGTCACAACATGTTGTCACAGCAACAGAAAACAAACTAGCACAATGGGTCAATTCAAAACAGATATTGTATCCAGCAAAACAATACTAGTTTGTTTTCTGTTGTCAGACATCAATGGGAGGAGAGGTCCTTGGTCCTATGAAGGTTTGATAGATGCCCCAATATAGGGGAATCGAGGGCAGGGAGGTGGAAGTTTGTGGGTGGGTAGAAGAAGGAGAGGAGGTTTCTGGGAGAGGGGGAAACCAGATAAGGGAATAACACTTGAAATGCAAATAAATTAAAATAATAAATAAATAAATAAATAAATAAATAAATGTCAATACAGAGTTAAAAAGTAGATATTATAAATATTAGTGAAACAGATTTATTTATTTTTCTTTTGGGGGGTTTATTTTTTCTTTTTTATTGAAAAAGGAAGTAAAATCATTTTATGATAAAATTAAAGATTTATATGGAAAATATTTCTGAAAAATGAAAAATATAAAGAAAAACATGTTAAAATTGACAATTCTCATATAAAATTAGAGTAAAATGATAGACATAAAGAAAATTGCTAAATTAATTGACAAAGGAAGTAGAAACATTTTATCACAGAATGGAAGATTTATGTGGTAAGTATTTCTGATAAAATTATAGAAAAATATACAATAACATGTTAAAATTGAAAATTATTATGGAAAATTACACAGATAAAATGATAGGCATAACAATATTTCTATATTTCTAAGTTGATTGAAAGTGGAATTATAAACATTTTCTTATAAAATTGAAGATCTACATGGAAAATATTTCTGATAATATTCAAGAAATATATAGAAAAACACATTATTTTTAAGGTATCATCAGTATGCTAGGAAATGAGAATTATTCAGCAAGGAGAAAATTTCTTAAGACATACCTGAACTAAACAATAATATCAATCAACTGGATAGACACACATCAATTTATTCACCCAAAAGTGACAAATTACATACCCCACAGAAGCTCACATGGAAAACTTACTAAGACATATATTCCAAATCATGAAACACAACTGCACAAATTTAAAATAATTGACATACTACAATCTTCTCTCTCAGGAATCAAGCTATAAGTACATTACAGAAAATTGGAAATAGCAAAATATTGAAAATAAAAACAAATTTCTGTATAATATATAAGTAAAAATAAAAGCTATTTAAAATTTATGCAGACAATATTACATTTGTTATTGGGAAATTCTAATCTTTCCTGATAAAATTTGTAATTTAGCAAAGGTGGCATGTTACCACTGTTTCTTCTACATCATGCTTAAATTTATTACCAATGCAATAAGACAAGAAATAGAGGGAAGGGGTGGAAGAGGGTGCAGGGTGAGAGAAAAGGGCATGTGGGACCTTTGGGGGGTGGGGAACCAGAAAAAAAGGGAAATGAATTGTAAATATAGAATATATCCAATATAAAAAATACTCCTAAAAAAAAGAAATAGGAACTTGCCTGTCCATGATTGGACTATACACCCATCACTGACCTTTATAAAATTAAAAAGAAAAGTTTAAGTATATTTTTATTGGTTTAATTTCTTCCCCTTTCTTCCCTCATTTCTCTCTCTCTCTCTCTCTCTCTCTCTCTCTCTCTCTCTCTGTCTCTCTCTCTGTCTCTCTTTCCCTCTCTCTCTCTCATACTTGCTCAGAGAGGATAGAGGTAAATATCCAGTGCTTTATTTTGTTGCTCTCCATCTTATTTTTTTATTTCATTGGATTGCTTTACCTTGGATTTGAAGAATCTGAATTCAGATCTCAGTGTTTTAGTCATTGAGCTATCATTCAAGATCATAATATCACTTTTAATTATATATATTAGTTACTATTTACTTTTTAAAAAATTCATTGCTAAGCTATAATGTCTATTTTCCAAGAAAAGAAACAAACTTCATGACTATTCTTGTCTACATATTTGTGGTGTTTTGAACTATAATGACCGCCATAGGGTCATATGATTAGATGCTTGGTTCACATTTGGCAAAATTATCTTGGAAGGATTAGGAAGTGTAGTCTTGTTTGAGGGGTTGTGTCACTGGGGGTGAGCGCTGAGAACCTCTCCAAATGATTCTTACTGCTTTGTGGTTATACTTTTGTATCAGATATAAGCTCTCAGATTCGGCTTCAGCACCATGCTTGCTTCCTTGCTGCCTTGATCTCCATGTTTTGTAAGTTGCCCTGCTCATGGTATTTTGTTATAGGAATAGAAAAATAACTAAACCAATATCAGTAAATCTTCCTTCTATACTTCAACAATTCTATGTTTATAATGTTCTATTACCCATCACATACCTAACCCATACACTTACCTTCTTATTCATGTAATACCCATTGTTTTCTCTTTTCTTTAATCATTCTTCTTTTACATAATTAAATGGTGATGTCCTTTGATCTAAAAATAAAATATTAATGGAATCTCACCAAACAGTACAACAATGTTTTCTCCCCCTGAATCTGACATGGAGATGCAAATGGAATACATAACTGTTTGCTATGACTGAAAAAAAAAAGATGAATAAAAACAACCCAAGATTGTTGTTAAATTACTAAGGGCCCTATTGTATTCTTTCCCCCAAATAACTGTAGGAAAAATAATTCTTAGTGAAGCCACACTAAAGGCATACATAAAACAAAACAAATATATACTAGGTTATAAATCAAGCTCTGTCAAATACACGAAAAGGCAATTCCTAGTGGCATACTACAGTGGAATAAAACTAGAAATCCACACCAAAAGGGTAGTTGATGGCTATGCGAGTTTACATTGTAAACACAAACAAAGGAAGCTCAAATAGATAAACAAATAATGCAATTTTAGGCATTAAAAAATAAGTAATATTCCCAATCCCAGAAGGACGCAAGAAATTGTAAAGATTAAGGCAGAAATAGCAATAGATAGGATCAATCAAACAAGGAACTGGTTCTTGGAGAAATTAAACAATATTGACTAACACTTACCCAAGTGAAGGAAGAGATCTATGTGACTAAAACTACCACCCAAAGCCTGCCCCACCTGGGAATTCATCTCATATACAGCCACCAAACCCAGACATTATTGTAGATGCAGGGAAGTGCTTGCTGATGGAAGCTAGATGTGCCCTTCTCCTAAGAGGCTCTGCCAGAGCCTGACAAATACAGAGGTAGTTTGCAGCTAACCATTGCACTGAGCTTTGGGGTCCCAGTTGGAGGAGTTGGAGAAGGGACTGAAGGAGCTAAGGGGGTTTGCAGCCCCATGGAGGGAGCAGCAGTGAAAACATGCTAGACCTCACCCTGGAGCTCCCGGGGACTCACCACCAACCAAAGAATACACATAGAGGGACTCATGGCGCTGGCCACATATGTGGCAGAGGATGGCCTTGTTGGACATCAATTGAAGGAGAGGCCCTTGTGCTTGAGGGTGTTCGATGCCCCAGTGTAGGGGAATGCCAGGGCAGGAGGACTGGAGTGGGCAGGTGGTGGAGCACCCTCACAGAGGCAAGGGGAGGAGGATGTTATAGGGGTTTTCCGAAAGGGAGACCTGGAGACAGGAAAATATTTGAAATGTAAATAAAGAAAATATCCAATAAACAGAGACTAAAAAATACTTATGAAATACTTTGAAAACTCATGTTCAAAGGAAATATCTCAAAAACCTTGAAGCAGAAAATTCTTAAACACATTTGCGTATAAAAATTAAAGCCTGAAGATATAAATTAAAACTTCATCATAACAAGCAATGAGATTGAAATAGTAACTACATACAAAGACAAGACTGGGACTACAAGGATTTACTGATGAAATATAATCTAATATCAACACCTTTCAAGCTGTTCATTAAAATAGAAAATGAAAGAATACCATCAAATGTCTTCTATGAAGTCCTCATAGCAAAATTCAATACATATGTAACAAAATAATGAACACATCGGACTTATTTCCCTGTTGAACATAGCTGAAAATATTTTCAATAAAGCCTTTGCAATTCAGTTTCAAGAAGACTTTAAGGGAATCATATATCATAGTATAATAGTGGGCTTCATATCACAGATGCTAGGTTTATTCAACACATACTATAAATATGTTTTTATGTCTGAATAGATGGCTCAGTGATTAAGTGCATATACTGCTTTTGTGGATGACATGTTCTTTTCACATAGCCTGTATTTGGAGGTTCACAGATTCCTTTAAGTCTCGTACCAGCAGATTCAATACCCTCCTTTGGCCCTTGCATGTACCTTTATTCCATATATGCATGAACCCACACATAGACACACATCTATACACATACACAGAATTAAAAGGAAAAGGCAAATCATTTTATAAGTAAATAAATTCACTTAATGATAAATCATAGAATCCTTTTCAAGAGATACAGAAAATACATTTGATGAAAAAAATACTGACAGCCAGAAAAGTCATTTCTTTCTTTTTTGTTTAGCCAAGTAGATTTTATGGTAAGTTTACACTTACAAAACAAAGATAGGAAAATAGTATTTCAGTAATAAAACAAAGCAGTAATACCACATATAATAAATTTGTCTATAGTCTTGGACTTGCCTTTATACAAACTGAATTTTAAAGGTCTTTTTTATATAATAACTTAATTTCCTGAATTCAACTATCAGTTCATTTGCATTTTATACTAAATATTATCATTCTGCATCATTTACAGATTACTCTCATTTAGCATAAATGTAAAGCTTTGTAGGACTTAACCCTTGAACCTTGTAGTGATTTCTCCTGTAATGCCTCACCCTACTCTTTATTATTTAGAGGCAAACAAGTTAACTTTCTCAAAATAATATGGCTTTGAAAGTCATATGAAGGAGCCCTTGTAGACAAATCAGATCACCAGATTAATGATAGTGCTAAAGGCTAGTTCATCAAATAAATCTCTAACTGCTATCATGCATGGCCCTAGTGGACAACAATTGCAAAGTGTTTTACAATTAACTTTAACAAGCAGGCCTCATGACAACCTAGGGCATACAAGATGAAATAGCTAGGCATTTCTCTCCTAATAAATATGTTCCCTTATTCAACATTTATTGTACACATTCCACAACCTCTACATATATTAGTCAGTAGGGAAACAAAACACATACCACAGGCAACATTCTAGTTTGTTTCTGAGTTAGATGAGATTTGTATTTTGAACTGAAGGATCTAGAGATTTGTGATTTCTTTCAAGTTGAAATAAATTATATATTTTTTCATTTATTTTCTATAATTTGCTATTTACTTCACTTCTTTAAATTTGCTATGTAGCTATTCTGTTTCACAGACTACTCTTGATATTAGAAATACAGGAGGCCATTGCTGACATGGACCTAAGAACCAGGGAAGGAATCAAAGATAAAAGGGAGTGAATATATAACAACACATAATCCCAAATGCTATCTAAAGAAACAAATACAGAGTAAAAGGGGCTAGAGATTGATGGATGTTTAAGAAATGCATCTCGTAAACAAAGACTTTTGGGGGAAAGATAACAGAAATGACAAAAGGAAGTAGAATATATACATATATATATTCAAACATATACATAGATATGTTTGGTATGATCTCTAAAGAGTAAGAAGGGCAGTGGAATCAAAATAATAAATAAAGGTCAACTGTAGCTGAGGTCAGATACATTGAGGCCACTCGGGGTACATAGAGCTTGTCCAAAATTGTTCAGAAATTGGATTTATATCTAAGTGTGCCTGGAAAGAATGAGATGGCTTTGAACAGAGAAATGGCATTATTACTTTAGATTTGAAAGCATCACAGTGGCTGCTGCATAGAGGCTATTTGTAGGAGAACACAGTTTGAATCAGGAAAATGAGTTAGGAGGATTTGACAATAATTGAGACAGGATAGATGGTGGCCTGAATTAGGGTGGAAGGGGTGCATCTGGTGAAAAATGATTAAATTGGTAATTTTTTAATATGCTAAACATGGAAGACTTTTGGAGTAGAAGCCTTGAAAAGAAACCCCAAGGTTTTAGCAATGACCATATTATGTTGGAATGCAGGCAACCAAATTGTGATATAGAATAGGTAGTTGACTATATGTATCTTAAGTTCAAATGACAGGTGTGGGCTAAAGATAAACATTTTAGAACATTCAATATGAATATGCCATTTAAAGTTATTTGAGTAGATGAAGTCATCAAGTAGCTATGTGAATAGCTTTGTGAGTTTAAAAATATGTAACAAGAATTGTGTAAGAGAAGACAGATAATAATAGTTCTCTAGGATGCTAATTTAAAAGCTGTGTTAGGACGACGTGATTAGTGATGCCAGCGCCTACTTTAGTTATCCAACAATTACTGTCTAAACGTTCACTATTTTCTAGGCATTGTATGAGTGAGATTCAAAGCTGGAAAATAATATGGTTCTTATCTTGGGAAAACTTGTTATCCTGTACCAAAGATAGACAAACCAACAGACCATTGCAAGACATGATGGGCATGCCAAGTTACACTGGGAATGTGTGCCTTCTCTACATTGTGATGCCCCTGTTAACATTTTAGATGGAAATGATTACCATGAATAGATATTGCTCATTAGTGTAGGAGGTCATTGACTGATTATTGCCAGAGACATACTAAATTATATGCTAGGTTTCCTTTGTATCATCACAAAGAAAATGCTACATACATGAAGGGGATTTATACTCAGATCTATACTTTATCATATCATTAGGAGTAAATATGGAGGAAAGTAGATAATGCTCTAAATGTATGGGGGGCCCCAGATAAGTGTTCTTTAGCTAAAGCAATTGAACTTTCTTAGAGGCAGCCTCATGAGGATGTAGGAATCAGGTAACAGTGTTTAAGAGCTCTCAATGTAAGCTGCCTGTTTGCTTAAACAGTTTATTAATGTGGGTCAATGCTTTCAAGTGTCAAATTTGTATTATATTTAGTTGTAATACAATAATTTCTGTCTTTGACTATTGATAGACAAAATGACAATATAATTGACTTAGTACATATGTTTATTTAAATGCTTCATTGCCTTACTTTCAGGTCATAACATATAGTCTTTAGTGGGGCACACATCTTTCTTTAGAAGCTATGGAAAAGATTAAATCATGTATCAGGCCACCTTACTTACAATGTGCTTCCATCATTGACTGGTTGGAAGAACTTGAAACCTTATATGATTTCTCTATCCTTTAGTATTCTCCTCTGTAAAATGGAGTTAAGAATAGAACGTGGCTCACAGGGTTATTGTAAGTTCTAAATATGATACTTATATACTTAGCAAGTTGTCCACAACACGGTAGTACATTCGAAGAGTTTGCTATTATTATCTGGCTCTGTTTGGTCTCACCAGCTGCTACTAGGAAACATGCAGCCTTCTTTCAGCCAAACAAAGTTACTTGAAGTGAAGAGCACAGGGATCAGTTAGCTGCTGTTCCACTGTTGTAAGCAAGAGCTGATAGTGTCAGGGGAGATGGAGAAATGTTGGCTGACTATTTTGAAATCTGAGCTGAGATTATTTCCTAATGTTTTACCTGTGTAGTATGTATGGTGGACAATAAAGCAAAAACACTTCTGGCTTTCTGACTGGAGTAATTGGATAGCATATGCTTGGGAGATGAGCAGATATTATGCTGAGTATGCATTATAGTTTTTTCCATATTCAAGTGAACATGCAAATGGGCAATTGAAGAACTCATCCAGATTTCAGTGGGAAACTACAGATAGGATTGAATCTCACCAGTATATATATATTATTTGAAAAACAAAGCCATGGAAATAGGGACAATCCCTTGGTAAAAACCTATATGTATAGTCTATATCTGAGGATTGTTGCAAGATTTACATGAGTAAGTCCCTATATTTCACAGAACTGATAGCATATAGCATGTGAAATATATGATCACTATCATTAATATTAAGAGTAAATATTACTGTTATTATGATAACTATCACAAACCTAGATTATTTTCTAGCAGTGTGCCTCTAGAATTTACCTCTATCCTAGCTCACACAGAAAATGAAATCATTTGCACAAATACTGAGGTATTTTATTTTATTTTATTTTATTTTATTTTATTTTATTT
Source organism: Apodemus agrarius (assembly GCA_964023405.1). NCBI lineage: Eukaryota > Metazoa > Chordata > Mammalia > Rodentia > Muridae > Apodemus > Apodemus agrarius. The sequence goes on along the minus strand of OZ030010.1, from coordinate 137,993,799 downwards.
TATTTTATTTTATTTTATTTTATTTCATTTTATTTTATTTTGCATGAGACACCTGGCATAGGTCTTATCTAGCTCCCCTTAAGTATTTGGACACAAATATCCTCAGTTATGGCATTCCATTCTCAGCACATTACTCTAACAATCTGATTGGGACTGTCTAGACTGTAGCCCTGATATTTAGAGAATGACTCACACACAGACAAGAAGCCTAACTATATTTGGGACCTTGGTTTCTAATATAGAGTTTTGATTAGTTTTTATCAGATTCCTCAGATGATTCTTATGGTCCTTAAAATGAGATGAGCACTGATTTATAGACTAGTTGTGTAAATCCTAAATAACTAACAGCTAACTTCCAAATCGAGAATTCTCATTTCTTCTTTTTCCCTTAGTTTTCAACAGAAGTTATATTTTGTCAGTTAGGTGCTGGTAGCATGGGGAAATTTATAGCATTTTCTTTGTTTGTTGAAAAACTTGGTAAAATGTGAAAGATTTCTGGTCCATATTTAATTAAATATGTCACATTTTACATGTATACGCTACACCTGCACTGTGACAGTTCATGTCCATGATGGCTAGCTTGTTGCTGTCACTTAAGCTTGCAGTTCTGATATTTGATCTCAGGATGGTGTTCATAGTAGGAAACTCTACATACACCAGGGGACCATGTTAATGGCTGTTGAAGGGAGCAAATTTCAAATTAAATTCATTACCTGAATTAGTCAGTTAATTTTACTTCAAAATTGTTCATTATACAAAAAAAATACCAAAGTCTTCTTTAAATGATACAAAATGATACATTTACATTTTATTATTAAGGTATATGTTTTAAATTTTCATTGTTCAAAAGTTGCATACATTCATATGATGGGTTTCATCAAGTGTATTGCCATTCCTTCCTCTCCTATTCTCCCCCAAGCTACAAGTATTCACTACCAATTTCTTGTCTTTCTCTCTCTCAAGCTCATTGAGTCCACTAACTTCTGCCAGTATGAGCATGAGTATAAGAAAATCTGCTAAATTATAGGTAGCCTGTCAAAAGCCTTATCCCGAAAGAAAGCTGACTTTCTTCCAACAGCCATCATTTGGCAATAGCTTGCCACCTAGTAGTGGGAGTTTTGTGATTACCTCTACACGCTGTTTTGATTTCTGTCTATCTTGATCTTGCTAAGGTTTTATACATGCTTTCATGCCTGCTGTAAACTCATAGGTGCGAATGTCTCATATCCTGAAAACAATTATTCCCTGTAGTCACCTATTGCCTCAACCTCATAGTTATTTGGGCTTATTTCCTTAATTATCCCTGGGCCTTGGGTGGTGCAGGTGTCTTATATATGTCCTATTTAGGGCTGAGTGTTGTATAATCACTTATTCTGTGCCAGTTGACCAATTGTGTTTCTCTCTCTCTCTCTCTCTCTCTCTCTCTCTCTCTCTTGGTTTTTCAAGACAGGGTTTCTCTGTGTGGTCCTTGCTGTCCTGGAACTCACTCTGTAGACAAGGCTGGCCTCGAACTCAGAAATCCTCCTGCCTCTGCCTCCCAAGTGCTGGGATTACAGGCGTGCGCCACCATGCCCGAATGTGTTTTCCTATCTTAATTGCCATTCATTCCAAAAAGATTTAGGATTATAATTGAGAGATGGGCCAATCTATCAGCAATTAATTACAAGAAAGTGGATTATACTATGCAAATTTAGCAGAATAATAATACTAGGTTCTTTTCCAGAATCTATTACTTATATAACTATAGGTGCTTAGCTCCAGTAGTGGAGCTCCAGTAGTGGGTTCCATCGTGTGGAGTGGGTCTGAAATCAAATCAGAAAGCTTTTGATTACAAAATGTTGTAATTATATGTAATATACATGTAAATTAGGAAGCTTCTGTTGTATGTGGACAATTGTTCAGTGTGAAAGTTTTCAAAAGTACTAAGTATTAGTTGAGCCTCACCATACTCCCTCATGTACTCTGCCTTCCTATCACCTATATAGTTTATTCCTTCCTGTGGTATGGCTATCTTGAAAATAACCTGGAGTTATTCCTTATGCCATCAATATTAGAAGGTAATTGTTTTTAATGCAGCATCTATAGCCTTGGCTATATATAATCATAAGGGTTTCAGAGGGCATTGTAGACATTTTTGTATATTGGTGAACTACTATTTGTTGAGTGCTATCATTATGAGAAACAAGCTAAAAATATATAATTGCATGGCTATCTGCTATGTAATGTTGGCAACAAGTGCTGTGATTGGAAAATTTAAAGGACAATGAAATACATTCTGTGCTGCAACATCTTTAACAGTTTGATATTATATATGTGAAAAAAAAAGGTTCATGAGTAAAGAAAACCCAAAAGGATATGACCATAGAGGTAAATAAAACTAGCTACCAGAGCATTCTGTGATGCAAGGTAAGACTTGTTTGTCCTTGTGTCCTCTCTTACTTAAACTATTTGTCAAAGATAGTGTGGACTAAAATAATTTAAAAAGCCTTCCTAACTCTCGTATTCTGTAATCCTAGACAAGTTGGTAATGGCAATTTGAATTTTAGCTATTATCATGTTTACTTCTAAAAATAACTAGTTGACAAAAATATCAATATATATTAATTATTCTGAAAAATATTTCATTACATATCATAAAGTGATGGCTGAGAGATGATGAGATGGAGGAACAAAATAAATTCATGGCTCGAGACCACCCTCTACCACAGAGTGCCATATCCAGGTGGTGCAGCGTGACAGCTGACTACCCAGGAGTATCTCAGGTAGGACCACCCCTGATGCTCAGAGGAATCTGTGCAGAACCCTCAGGAAGGAGCCTTTCAATTCCTTTGTCCAGCTGGGGACCACCCTCTGCCACAGAGCTCCATATCCAGGTGAAGCAGGAGTACAGAGAGGCCTGAGAGCACAAGCAGGACCACCCATGCTCCTCAGAGGAACCAGCCTGAATCCTAGAGGACACAAGAGCCCAGGAGCAGCCTGTGACAAAAGTCTTCTAATTTCCATCAGAACACATAGCTGATCCTGAGCCACAGAGCTACAAACACAAAACCAATATAAGAGAGTTTATTTCCTAGGAGTACCTACATACCTGTGTGCACAGGTAAGACCACCGCCTCTCTTCAAATTCCTGGCCCAAGAGGGACCTGCCCAGAGCCATCAGAACATTGGAACCAAGGATCATCTGGGGACAGGATGCTTCTGGTTTCTGTCTGCACACCTGATCTGACCCTGTATCACAGCTCTCCATATCTAAATTCTTCCCAAAGAGAACTGGTCTCTTAGGAGTACAGATATGCAGGATTGCAGGACAGATAAGCTATAGCCAGAGACAGCAAGGCCAGCTAACACCAAAGATACCAGGTGGCAAAAGGCAAAGCAAGAACATTACCAACAGAAACCAAGGCACCATGGCACCATCTGAACCCAGTTCTACAACAGCAAGTCCTGGATACCCCCAACACACTGGAAAAGGAAGATCTGGATTTAAAATCTCATCTTATGATATTGATAGAGGACTTCAAGGAGGACTTAAATAACTCCCTTAAGGAAATACAGGAGAACATGGGTCAACAGGTAGAAGCTCTTAAAGAGGAAACACAAAAATCCCTTAAAGAAATACAGGAGAAAACAATCATACAAGTGAAGGAACTGAGTAAAACCATACAAGATTTAAAAATGGAAGTAGAAACAATAAAGAAATCACAAAGGGAGACAACACTGGTGATAGAAAACCCTGGAAAGAATTGAAGAGGCATAGATGCAAGCATCAACAACAGAATACAAGAGATAGAAGAAAGAATCTCAGGTGCAGAAGATACTATAGAAAACATTGACTCAACAGTCAAAGAAAATGCAAAATGCAAAAACTTGTAACCCAAAACATCGAGGAAATCCATAACATAATAAGAAGACCAAACCTAAGGATTATAGGTATAAACAAGAGCGAAGATTTACAAATTAAAGGGCCAGTAAATATCTTCAACAAATTATATAAAAAAAACTTCCCTAACCTAAAGAGAGAGATGCCCATGAACATACAAGAAGCCCACAGAACTCCAAACAGACTGGACCAGAACAAAAATTCCTCCTGACACATAATAATCAAAACACTAAATGCACTAAACAAATAATGAATATTAAAAGCAGTAAGAGAAATAGTCAAGTAACATGTAAAAGCAGACCTATCAGAATTGCACCAGACTTCACATCAGTGACCATGAAAACTAGGAGATCCTGGGCATATCTCATTCAGATCCTAAGAGAACACAAATGCCAGCCCAGACTACTATACCAGCAAAACTCTCAATGATGGTAGATGGAGAAACCAGGATATTCCATGATAAAACCAAATTTATACAATATCTTTCCACAAACCCAGGCCTACAAAGGATCATAGACGGAAAAGGCCAACACAAGGAGGGAAACTACACCCTGGAAAAAGCAAGAAAGTAATCTTCTTTCAACAAATCCAAAAGTAGATAACCACACAAACATATCCAAAAGTGGGGTACAGAGCTAAACAAAGACTTTTCACCTGAAGAAATTCGGATGGCTGAGAAACACCTTAAAAAATGTTCAACATCATTAGTCATTAGAGAAATGCAAATCAAAACAACTCTGAGGTTTCACCTCACACCAGTCAGAATGGCTAAGATCAAAAACTCAGAAGGCATCAGGTGTTGGTGAGGATGTGGAGAAAGAGGAACACTCCTCCACTGCTGGTGGGACTGCAAGCTGGTACAACCACTCTGGAAATCAGTCTGTTGGTTCCTCAGAAAACTGGACATGATACTTCCGGAGGACCCAGCCATACTACTCCTGGGCATATACCCAGAAGATTCCCCAGCATGCAATAAGGATACATGTTCCACTATGTTCATAGCAGCCTTATTTATAATAGCCAGAAGCTGGAAAGAACCCACATGTCCCTCAACGGAGGAATGGATACAAAAATGTGGTATATATACACAATGGAATATTATTCAACCATTAGAAACAATGAATTCATGAAATTCTTAGACAAATGGATGGAGCTGAAGAACATCATACTAAGTGAGGTAACCCAGTCTTAAAAGAATACCCATGGTATGCAGTCACTGATAAGTGGATATTAGCCTAGAATCTTGGAACACCAAGGACACAATTCACGTACCAAATGATGTCTGACAAGAAGGAAGGAGTGGACACTAGTGCTGGAAAGGATCAAAGCATCAGTGTAGGAGAATACAAGAACAGGCAAGAGGGAAGGGGTGGATGAGGGAACAGGGGGAGGGAAAAGGACATGTGGGACCTTTCTGGGGTAGGGAACCAGAAAAAGGGAAATGAATTGTAAATATAGAATATATCCAATTAAAAATATCATTAAAAACAATAAGATGCAACAATCACTATTCCTTAATATCTCTTAACAACAATGGACTCAACTCCCCAATAAAAAAACTAACACACTAGATATGTAAACATGACCCAACATTTTGCTACATATGGCAAATGCAGCTCAGTGTCAAAGGCAAACACTACCTCAGAGTAAAAGGCTGGAAAACAATTTTCCAAGAAAATAGTCCCAGGAACCAATATGGAGTAGCCATTCTAATATTGGACAAAGTTAAAGTTCAATCAAAAGTCATAAAAAAAAGACACAGAAGGACACTTCATTCTCATCAAAGGAAAAAATCTACCAAGAAGAACTCTCCATTCTTGACATCTATGCTCCAAATGCAAGGGCACCCACATTCATAAAAGAAACTTTACTAAAGCTCAAAGCACACATTGCACCTCACACAATAATTGTGGGTGACTTCACCACTCTGCTCTCCTCAATGGACAGATCAGGGAAACACAAACTAAACAGTGACACAGTGAAACTAACAGAAGTTATGGACCAAAAGGATTTAACAGATAGCTATAGAACATTTCATCCTAAATCAAAAGAATATATCTTTTTCTCAGCATTTCATGGTACCTTCTCCAACACTGACCATATAATTGGTCACAAAACAGACCTCATCAGATATAAGAAGATAGAAATAACCCCATGCCTCCTATCAGATCATTAAGGAGTAAGGGTGGTCTTTAATATCAACAAAAACAACAGAAAGCCCACATAGACATGGAAGCTGAACAATGCTCTCTACTCAATAATACCTTGGTCAAGGAAGAAATAAGGAAATAAATGACTTTTCAGAGTTTAATGAAAATGAAGGCACAATATACCCAAACTTGTGGGACACAATGAAAGATGTGCTAAGAAGAAAACTCATGGCTATGAGTGCCTTCAAAAAGAAACTGGAGAGAGCATACACTAGCAGCTTAACAGCACACCTTAAAGCTGGTCAACAGAAAGAAGCTAATACACAAAAGAGGAGTAGAAGGCAGGAAATCATCAAACTCAGGGCTGAAATTAACAAAGTAGAACAAAGAGGACTATACAAAGAATCAACAAAACAAGGAGCTGTTGTTTGAGAAAATCAACAAAATAGATAAACCCTTAGCCAGACTAACCAAAGGGCACAGAGACAGTATCCAAATTAACAAAATCAGTAATGAAAAGGGAGACATAACAACAGAAACTGTGGAAATTAAAAAAACCCATCAGATTCTACAACAAAAGCCTTTATTCAACATAACTGGGAAATCTGGATGAAATGGACAATTTCCTAGACAGATACAAAATAACAAAATTTAATCAGTATCAGATAGACCATCTAAATGGTCCCATAACCCCTAAAGAAATAGAAGTGGTCACTGACATTCTTCCAACCAAAAAAAAAAAAAAAAAAAAAAAAAGCACAGGACCAGATGGTTTTGGTGCAGAATTCTATCAGACCTTCAAAGAAGACCTAACAGCAATACTCTTCAAACTATTCCACGAAATCGAAACATAAGGGACACTACCCAACTCATTCTATGAAGCCACAATTAAACTGATACAAAACCACACAAAGATCCAACAAAGAAAGTGAACTTCAGACCAATTTCCCTTATGAATATTGATGTATAAATACACAATAAAATTCTTGCCAACTGAATCCAAGAACACATCAAAATAATTATTCATCATGATCAAGTAGGTTTCATACCAGGGATTCAGGGATGGTTCAATATACAGAAATCCATCAATGTAATCTACTACATAAATGAATTCAAAGAATAAAAAACACATAGCCATTTCATTAGATGCTGAAAAGGCATTTGAAAAAATTCAGCACCCTTTCATGTTAAAAGTCTTGGAAAGATCAGGAATTCAAGGTCCATACCTAAACATAGTAAAAGCAGTATACAGCAAACAAGTAGCCAACATCAAACTAAATGGAAGGAAACGTGAATAATCCCACTAAAATCAGGGACTAGACAAGGCTGCCCTCTCTCTACATATCTATTCGATGTAATACTTGAAATTCTAGCTAGAGCAATTAGACAACAAAAGGAGGTCAAAGTGATACAAATTGGAAAGTAAGAAGTCAAACTATCATTATTTGCAGATGATATGATAGCATATTTAAGAGACCCCAAAAACTCCACCTGAGAACTCCTAAACCTAATAAACAACTTCAGCAAAGTGGCTGGATATAAAATTAACTAAAACAAATCAGTAATGAGTCTGAGAAAGAAATTAGGGAATGACACTCTTAACAATATTCACAAACCATCTAAAGTATCTTGGTGTGACTCTAAACAATCAAGTGAAAATCTCCATGACAAGATCTTCCAAGTCTCTAAAGAAAGTAATCAAAGAAGATCTCAGAAGATTGAAATATTTCCCATGCTCATGTCTTGGCAGGATTAATATATTAAAAATGGCCATTTTTCCAAAAGTCATTTGCAGATCAATGCAATCCACATCAAAATTCCAACTTTATTCTTCATGGAATTAAAAAGAGCAATTGTCAAATTCATCAGGAATAACAAAAAACCCAGAATAGCTAAAACTATTCTCAACAGTAAAAGAACTTCTTGGGGAATCAGTATCAAGGATCTTAAGCAATACTACAGAGCAATAGAGTTAAAAACTGCATGGTATTGGTACAGTGACAGGCAGGTAGATCAATGGAATAGAATTGAAGACCCAGAAATGAACCTACACACCTATGATCACTTGATATTTGACAAAGGAGCTAAACTATCCAGTGGAAAAAGGATAGCCCTTTCAACAAATGGTTCTGATTCAACCGGCAGTTAGCATGCAGATCAATGCAAATGAATCCATTCATATCTCCTTATACAAAGTTCAAGTCCAAGTTGATCAAGGACCTCCACATAAAACCAGACAAACTGAAACTAGTAGAAAAGAAAGTTGGGAAGAGCCTCATGTACATGGGCACAGAGGAAAATTTCCTGAACAGAACACCAATAGCTTATGCTCTAAGATCAAGTATTGACAAATGGAACCTCAATAAATTATACAGTGTCTTTAAGGCAAAGGACACTGTCAAAAGGCCAAAATGGCAATCAACAAATAGGGAAAAAATCTTTACCAACCCTACATCCAACACAGGGCTAATATCCAATATATAGAAAGAACTCAAGAAGTTTGACTTCAGAGAACCAAATAACCCTATTAAAAATGAGCTACAGATGTAAACAAAGAATTTTCAACTGAGGTATATCAAATGGCAGAAAAGCACACAAAGAAATGTTCAACACCCTTAGTCATCAGGGAAATGTACATCAAAATATCCCTGAGATTCCATGTAACACCAGTCAGAATGGCTAAGATAAGAAAAAACTCAGGAGACTGTAGGTGCTGGCGAGGATATAGAGAAAGAGGAACACTCCTCCACTGCTGGTGGGATTGCAAGATGGTACAACCACTCTTGAAATTGATTTGGTAGATCCTCGGAAAATTGGGCATAATACTCATGGAGAACTCTGCTATACCACTCTTGGCCATATATCCAGAGGATTTTTCCAGCATGTAATAAGGACAGATGCTCCACTCTGTTCATAGCCTCATTTATTATAGCTAGAAGCTGGACAGAACCCAGATGTCCCTCATCAGAGGAATGGATACAGAAAATGTGGTATGCTTACACAATGGAATACTACTCAGCTATTAAAAAAAAAAACAAATTCATGAAATTCTTAGGCAAATGGATGGAACTAGAAAATATCATCCCGAGTATGATAATCTAATCACAAAAGATCACACATGGTATGTACTCATTGATAAATAGATATTAGCCCAGAAGTTTGGAATACCCAATATACATTTCACAGACCACTTGCTCAAGAAGAAGGAGGAACAAAGTATGGATACTCTGGTCCTTCTTAGAAGGAAGAAAAAAATACCCACAGGAGGAGATACAAAGTATGGAATAGATACTGAAGGAAAGTCATCCAGAGACTGCCCCTCCTAGGGTTACTTCCCATATATAGGTACAAAACCCAGACACTATTGTGGATTCCAACAAGTGCTTGCTGACAGGAGCCTTGATATAGCTCACCTGAGAGGTTCTGCCAGTGCATGACAAATACAGAGGTAGGTGCGCTCAGTCAACCATATAACTGAGTACAGGGTATGCAATGGAGGAGATAGAGAAAAGAACCAAAGAGCTAAAGGGGTTTGCAGCGCCATAGGATAAACAACTTGAACCTCCCAGTATCCCCAGAGCTCCCAGAGACTAAACCACCAACCGAAGAGTGCACATGGATGGACTCATGGCTCCAGATGCATATGCAACAGAAGATAGCCTTGTTGGACATCAAAGGGAGAAGAGGCCCTTGGTCCTGAGAAGGCTGATGTCCCAGTATAGGGGAATGCTAGGACAGCGAAGGGGGAGTGGATGGGTTGGTGAGCAGGGGGAGGGGGTTGGGTTAGGGACTTTTCCCCAGGTGGGGGGAACCAGGGAAGGAGACAACATTAGAAATGTAAATAAAGAACATATCTAATTAGCCGGGCAGTGGTGGTGTACGCCTTTAATCCCAGCACTTAGGAGGCAGACACAGGCATATTTCTGAATTTGAGGCCAGCCTGGTCTACAAAGTGAGTTCCAGGACAGCCAGGGCTACACAACGAAACCCTGTCTCAAAAAACAAAACAAAACAAAAACAAAAACAAACAAACAAGAATGTATCTACTTTAAAAAGATCCAAAAATGTCATTAAAAAATAAAAAATAAAATTCTTGGTCCTATTCACTATCCACTGAAATAGTTCAGGATAAAACTTAGAAAATGTAGCAAATTATGTGTAGAAAAGAAATGACATTTTAGGTGCTTGCTTTACAGTGTTTTGTAGATAATCATCAGTCACCAGAACCAATCAATCAGCAGTAATGAACAGTTAGGGCCTTTGAGAGGAGAAACATAATCATAACACTAAAAATAAACAAAATGCAGCACAAGCATGGTGGTTTTAATGATCTCAAGGGATTTGAAGAGAATGATTCCGATGCTCTTTATTTGCTATCTTTGTGTACAGTGCAGTCTGAAGGAACACAATGACATGGCAGTAATTTCCACTTCTCTGAAAGATTGTTTTTCTTTTCAGAACATATCACTGTCACCCTAATTAGATTTTGTCACCCAAATACTTTAAAATCTCCATGCATTTGAATCACTGAACACATTTCTTATTTTGGTTAATATTAATGCAAGTGAAAAAATCATAAAATTGAAAGGTGAAATTGAATAACAAGAAAATGAGTAAGACCAACGAAATCGAAATGTAAATATTGAACATGCTTTACTTTTTCATTTCAAGGATTTAAAAACAGTACTAACTTATAGTTATAGTGTAAACTGTGGAGATCCATTAGTCAAAAAATAAACAAAAGTTGGAATACATCACATCTGCTTATATAACGTCCATTTCAGAAAAATGTTTTGGGATGCAAATTGCAGTGTCATTAACTTTGATATTGTTACCTCAAAAATGTCTCCTCTCATAGATAGGTGGGCAACATGGACAGAACAACTTGGGACTTGAAATTGGAGGATATTTTTGAATTCCTGCTCAGCCTTTATTCATTACTGTGTGATCCTTGACAGATCATTGCACTTCTTAGAAATGTTATTTCCTTAACCATAAAGAAATGAAGATATTGGTTTCATTAGGACATCTATGACAAATAATATACAATGAAAAATTTCCCACAGAAAACACTACAAGAAAAATTTAGCAGCATGAATCTATTATATAAGCAACATTACTTTCCCATGGGATGTCATAATATGTTCATAACACATATTTGTTTGAAATTTTTTAATAAAACATTTTTTTTTCTGAGAGGAAGGGGAAATACAGTGAAAGGGAGGAATTTCAGTGAAGGCTAGGAAGGTAGCCCTGTATTCTGTTAGATGGAAGACAGAAGTGTCTGTCCTACTATCCATTGTTAACATGCAGGTATTATGAGTTTTGTGCTTTACCTGTAAGAAAGCAATACCATACAGCAAATGTCCATTTTTTGCTTTAACCTTTGTCAAACAGAGTGAGGAAAAAAAGTCACTATTTGCATACTTTCATTCATATTACAAGCTTGGTATTCATAGAAGAAGCCATCAATTCACTATATTAGGTATGGTATTAAATGCTCTGTTATTTTGCATTGTGGTGACTCTTACAGCACGGTCAGGAGTCTCTGTATTAAGCACTACATACTGCAATAAAAGCATTCTCTAGCGAAGACTGAGATGCACTGATCTTTGATGCTTACTAGTCATAGGAATTTAAGAGAACTGTTTTCTTAGTGACTTTTGTACTTCAGTAATCTGTGGTTGAAACACTATAAAATGGATTTCAGGTTTAGTAGTTACTTCCCAAATGAAGCAAATATGCATATGTTTATGTAATATGATGTGCTCAGAAATAATTTGCTGCCAAGTTGCATGTCTACTATGTGAATGAAGCAATACTGAAACCTAGGTTTTCTGACTCCAATGTCACTGCTCATTTCCTGCTGCCTGTCTGATATCCAGACCACTAAAATGAAATACTAATGTATTAAAATCTGTTATGTCACTTCAGATATTCTGCAGGTTTCTCTCTCTTCATTGTGACTTCTGAAATAAATTTAATAGTAATTGAGACTTAGTCATAGATAGTTGAACTATAATGGTTAATGAAGGGGAATGTAGGCATTTCTAAATTTCAACCAGAATCTTTGAACATGACATCAATAAAAGAACCTGCTATATCTTCTTCAATATCATATCCTTTATGTATCTATTTTGTCAGCACAAAATATCCATACTGAATATTTGAAAAATGTAAAAGTTTTCCTTTGATGCAAAAAGTCTGTAAAATGATATGACTACATATATTATAAGTAGTATCTAAGGTGTAATGAAGCTGTTATTATTGAGAAGTTCTCTCTGTATGATAAAAGAATATTTATAAGAATAATAAATTAACTGTCAAGTCAATATATGTATCATTCTGTGGATGTTATATCAAAAAATGATGCATTTAGTTATAATTTTAAGAATTACATGCTGTACTTTGTCAAAAAATAGGGTTTTAAATCAATGTTTATAAGGAGTTTTTAATGAGATCCTTGTGATTCCAAGGAAAACCAAGACCATTCCTCCCTTATAAATTCACATAAATCTTCTTTTTCCTTCTCTGTGAGCTGGTTGTTTAGATAGCTTGCACATTTGCTATTGTATCAACAAGCTTTTTGCTTACTGGTACATCACATTTTCTTTTAAATGTTTTGTATTTTAATGAACTTTATATCCTAGTTATAAACTGTAGCACACTTCAACATTCTAAATAACTTAACCAGGCCTGGTTTTTACTCCTATCTCAAAAAAATGAGCAGCTTTATGAGAATGTCTAATCAAAGATTATGTTAGAGGTTTAATGGATGGAAGATTATAGAGAGATAATATTAGAAGTAAGGCAGATTCTTCCTAGACTAGCTTAAGAGAACTGTGCTTGAGGCAGTTTGTTAAGATAAGATTCCAAGTGTGATTATCTACCAAAAATAGTAATTTTAGACAAATCAATTTAATAGGATTTATACTCACACTAGTTTCACAGGGACACAAAGGAAGCACCTGTAAAAAAAACTGGTCAACGAGAGGATTTAGAAAAGTCTGAAAAAGTTTTTGTTCAAAGTACAGAGTTTTGTGAATTTATAACAACCTCTACTTCTTATCAGTCATAAATAATTGTTTAAAATATTACCACATTTCTTTAATTACCATGTTGTTTAAATCCATTTTCACAATGTGTCTTATACTTCATTTTTCTAATTATCTACATCAGTCCATCCTAAACAGAATAACTGAGGTCATCTTTTGAAAATACAACTCTAATGTCATCAAAATCACATTTGTAATTTGAAGTAGTCTGAAGATTTTCTAATTTTGCAGTTTCTTCAAAGCTGTTCATGAAAATCAGGATTTTAAAAAGTACTGAACTGACAGTATCACTTCTCGACACATCTCTTCATGTCTATTTTCACTTATCATTGCATGGCCATTGACTATCAGGGCATGAGACACATAGAGTACATTACCTACAAACAATTATAGAATGACTTAAAATAAAAACTGATTTTTGTAATTCATAGAGTCACCATAGCTATCACTGGTCATAGTAAAGCAACAAAATGGACACATCTCACTAATTACTAAGAAAGGCAGGACTAGAAGGAAATTTTTCAGTTTGCACAAAGACATACATACATAAGGGTTAGATGGTGAATCAAGACACTTAACATTTTCAATTTTGCATTATACTTGAAGATCTTTTGTAGATGTCACTGTACTGCACAACTAGAAAAAAGGTTCTTAAGTCAGGCTTGGTCTAGAGGGCTATTTTTATATGGATCAAATTAGATTCATGAGAAGGCTGCCAGACATTACTGGAAACTAGGCAGTAGTTTCAACACCGTGCACTATTCAACTAGGTCACCTAATCTACTGCCAGATACATCATCTCCAGGATTTGTGCAGGGCATCTTTTTCTGCCAGTTATGACTTCTTGTCCCTTGTTTTAATCTCCTCTGGCTATCTGAAACCCTTGGCTCTGTACTGTGGTTGAGAACTCAGCTTTTGACCTTGTGTGTTCCCATGACCCATTTGAAACCCTTTCCCCTGGAGGGAGCCTGTGAGGCCATCCTGAGATTTTTGTGGAGACTGCTCTTTGGCTCCATTCATGACAGCTGTGAGCTATCTAGCTCTGGCCAGTTTGAGGCAGTTTAGTCCTGCTGACTAGCACTACAGAGTTTAGAAGTACTGCTCTGAGAAGAAAGATGGGTAGACAGCTGCAGCATCTTTAGAGAATTCATGGTTATCTAATTTAAATTATGTCTGTGAAAATGGTCTTCACTGAGTATATCTCAATGATATAATAATCAAATCATAATGAGTATCCCATAAGGCAACATCAAGTTATTTAGTGACATATTTCATACCCAGCCTAAAATACTTTTGGAAATTAATTTAGGTTACTAAGGAATGATAACTGTCACTGATTGCCTTCCATTGTGAATTGTAAAAAAAAAACAACTAAAGTTCCAAATAAAATAGACACTCAGAAGAATTCTGAATTAAAGGTCTTATTAAATTTCTGTAACTTACCACTTCTCTTACCTCTCAAGAACTCAAGTATCCCCCTAACTTTAGCTAGTAGATTATGCTAAGATTCTACCAAGTCCTAGCAGGAATGGCCAAATTTTGACATTGGGACATGATGTCATCTACAACGCTCATGCTCTAGAACTACACAATTGAGTTGCTAACAAACAAAACCATACTCAAAACCAAATAAGACCAGAATGTTTTAAATAAGTTTATGATTTTATGTTATATCACATTCATACCTATCCTGGAATATGTGTAGCTCAGTGACCATAAGCTGAAGATAACAATCACCAAGGACTTTTTTTAAAAATTCAACAACATCCACCTTAATGTTCAAATGGATTACTTTGGCCTTTGCATTTGTGGTACTTTGATGGGAGGATCCTTAAATAAGGGGAGCATTAGGGAATCTACTGGGTGATCATCACATTAGAGTCCTTTGATCTTGCCACTGAGAACCTTAAAATGAATTTTCTCAGTAATATCACAGGTACTCTGACTGAATTTAAGCTATCACTTAATATATTTTTATGAAATTTATACATGTTGCAATGTTTTTTTTTGTTTCTTGAGACAGGGTTTCACTGTATAGCCCTGGCTGTCCTGGAACTCACTCTGTAGACCAGGCTGGCCTCAAACTCAGAAATCTGCCTGCCTCTGCCTCTCACATGCTGGGATTAAAGGCATGCACCACCACTGCCTGGCTACATGTTGCAATATTACCATATTCAATATTTTTCTTTTTAATTTCCCTCCACATATCTATCTATCTATCTATCTATCTATCTATCTATCTATCTATCTATCTACCTATTTATTTATTTATTTATTTATTTATTTATTTATTCACTTTACATTCCTATTGCAGCTCCTCTCTCTCTACAGACCATGCTCAATCCTCTCTCCCCTTTTCATCTGAGAAGGGGGGGATGTCCCCCATGAGTACCAACCCACCCTGGCACATAAAATTACTGCAGGACTATGAACATCCTTTTCCACTAAGGTCAAACAAGGAAGTACAATTAGGGGAACAGGATCCACAGGCACGCAACAGAGTCAGGATAAGCCCATGGTCCAGTTGTTGGGGGGCTCTCTATTAATATTTCAAACATATGATACTGGATAGATATTTACAGTGAATGAAAATATGCTCATAATCTAGATTTTATGGCTGAGCTTTTACTGTAGTAAAAGGTCTTGAAGGACCATGCCTATGTCCTTTTTGTTTAGTGTATTACAGCCTAAAATGTGGATATTACTGTATTTCTAGGTAAAATAGTTTATATTTATCTCTGTTAAGCCCAATGAAACCCTTGACAATTGCCCTTCAGTGGGCCTCAGTTTCTGAATATAAAATAAGGAGAGTAGTTTCAGATGATGTTCTCTTGTACTTTCTAACATTCTCTATTTGTCTGATATTTTCCTGTTTAATTAATTAACAAACTTGTACAAAAATGCATTCTTGTTGGATTCAAGATGAATTAAGGCAGAAGCTGCATTTTGTTTATTTATCTGATATTTGTTTAACCAAAGCTAGGGTGGCTTAGAATAACCCTACTCACCAGTCCATTGTGATTTTTTAGTCAAAGCAGATGTCTACAGGCATCTAGGGAAAAAGACAATATGTCAGATGGATGTTTTCAAACTTAGGAGAAGAACCATGTCATACTTGAAAGAAGAAAAGTGGATAAACATGGAGTTGAAAATTAATTTTAAGGAAGGGTCTAGCCCAGTCCTGGCGAAGGAAGTTCCAAATGTCTGAGAAGCAGACAACTGAGCAGTGCAAACCATTGGAGTGAGGCCACTGAACCTGGAAACATCCTTTCTTCATTTCTTTATGAATGTTGGGGTACTGGTACTTCTGTTACTAAGATTTTTAGACTAATGCATCTGACAAAGAACATTACTTACATGAAACAAACCAAATAAGCAAAACTGATAGGCATTCATCAAATATCAAAAGGAAGAAATCTCACAGATTCAACACAAAGTAATGGAAAGAGCAGACCTACCTGTCTATGATAAGCCTGTGTCTCTATACTTTGCTATACTGAAGCAGGCCCTATGTCCCATTTCCCTGGGAATTCAGGAAATGGCCCCTGTAGCAAACAGGTAACTGCATTCCACTGTTGGTGGGACAGAAGTACTTCCCATGGACAAGCATTAACTCCAACTGTAACAACCATAGATAGACTAAACTTTGTCTTCAGATCTCACTACAAATGGGTGATATGGATTTTGTTCAGTAATCTAATGAGATTGACACTATCAGGGAATTTCTCATAACTGTCATACCTTCCCTAAAAATGCCTTTTCAAATTTATTCTTATTCCTTTTTTATAGTCCAGTCATCATCCCCCTCCTGGTCTGCCCCCTCCCTGACTGTTCCCTATCCCAATCTCCAAGGCGATGTTGTCCCCCACAACCCACCATACCTCTTCATTCCCTGAGGCTACAAGTCTCTGGAGGGTTAGGTGCATCTTCTCTCACTGAGGCCAGACCAGGAAGTCCTCTGCTCTATATGTGTCATGGGATCATATCAGCTAGTGTATGCTCCCTGGTTGCTGCCTCAGTATCTGGGAGATCTCAGGGTTCTGGGTTAGTTGAGACTGGTGGTCTTCCTGTGGGGTTGCCTTTCTACTCAACTTCTTCCAGTTCTTCCCCAATTCAAGCAAAGGGGTCCACGGCTTCTATTGTCTATTGGTTGGGTGATAGCATCTGCATCTGACTCATCCAGCTACTTGTTGGGCCTCTCTGAGGGCAGCCATGCTAGGCTACTATTTGCAAGCACACCACAACATGAATAGCAGTGTCAGGCCTCCGGCTTCCCCTTGAGTTGGATCCTAATTTGGGCATGTGGGTGGACCTTGTTTCTATCCTGCTCTTCTCCATTTTGTCCCTACAGTTCTTTCAGACAGGAACAATGTTGATCAATAGACTAGAATTGAAGACCCAGAAATAAAACCACACACTTAGGGACACTTGATCTTTGACAAAGAAGCCAAAAATATACACTGGAAAAAGGAAAACATCTTCAATAAATGGTGCTGGTCTAACTGGCTGTCTGAATGTAGAAAAATGAAAATAGTTCCATATTTGTTCAAGTGGATCAAGGACCTCAACATAAAACCAGATATACTGAATCTAATAGAAGAGAAAGTGGGAAAGAGCCTTGATCTCATTGGAACATGGGGAAATTTCCTAAACAGATCTCCAATAGCTCAGGCTCTAAGATCAAGAATTGATAAATGAGACCTCATGAAACTGGAAAGATTCTGTAACACAAAGGACATAGTCAATAAGACAAACCTGCAACCTACAGACTGGGAAAAAAATTCTTTACTAACCTCACATTGGATAGAGGGCAAATATCCATATATGAAGGACTCAAGAAACTAAGCCCCAAAAATCCAAACAAACCAACCAAAAAAGGAGGTATAAAACTAAACAGAGCCGGGCGGTGGTGGCGCACTCCAATCCCAGCACTTGGGAGGCAGAGGCAGGCGGATTTCTGAGTTCGAGGCCAGCCTGGTCTACAGAGTGTGTTCCAGGACAGCCAGGGCTACACAGAGAAACCCTGTCTCAAAAAAAAAAAAAAGAACTAAACAGATAATTCACAGCAGAGGCATCTGGAATGGCGGAGAAGCACTTAAAGAAATGTTCAAAATCCTTAGTGATCAGGGAAATATAAATCAAAACAACCCTGAAATTCCACCTTACACCAATCAGAAAGGCAAAGATCAAAAACTCAGGCAAGAATAGATGCTGGAGAGAATGTGGAGAAAGAGGAACACTCCTCCATTGCTGATAGGAATGCAAACTGTTACACCCACTCTGGACATCAAGCTGGAGGTTCCTCAGAAAATTGGAAATAGATCTACCTAAAGACCCAGCTATACCACTCTTGAGCATATACAGAAAAGATGTCCTACAATGCCACATGGGCACATGCTCCACAAAGTTTATAGAGGCCTTATTTGTGATAGCCAGAAGCTGGAAACAACCCAGATGTCAGATGACAGAAAATGTGGTCCATTTACACAATGGAATACGACTCAGTTGCTTAAGAATGAGGACATAATGAGTTTTGCAGGCAAATGGATAGAGCTAGAAAATATTCTGAGTGAGGTAACTCAGACTCAAAAGGACATGCATCGTATGTACTTACTAATAAGTGGATCTTAGCTCCCTTCCAAAAAAGTGCAGAATACTCAGTACACATTCCACAGAACTCAAGGTTAGCAAGTGCAAGGGACCAAGTAAGGATGTCTCAATCCCACTTGGGAGAAAGAAAGCAATCAAGGGAGCAGAAGGACAGAGTGTCCTGGGTGGGAAAGTGGACAGAAAGGGGAAAGGGGCAACATGATCAGGTACAGGGAGAAGAGAACTGAAGCCCTAAATGCCAGCAGAAAGAATGGAAACAGGCAACCTCAGGAGGTAGGAATGTGTATGTGGGGGACACTCCAAAATGTACAGGAGACCTGGGAGGTGAGAGACTCTTGGGAAATAGATCTTGGGGAAAGGGAGGAACCTTGGATGAAGTGCTCTACAATGGGAAGAAGCAACTTCTACTGTTCCTGTCCAGTAGAAAGACAGGGCATCTGTGGTAGGATGAGGTTGTCATCCCACAGTTGAAAATTCCTTTTTAATAAACCTTCCATCACTAAAGTTTTTAACAGAAGAATCAAAGATCTAGATGATCTGGACCCTGAAGGGTAAAAATAATGCCTTAATAAGTTTGCTATCAAAGAATACGTTAATATATACTTTCAGTTCTTTACTTTTTTGTTTATTGGTCTTGTTCTGTTTTTTTTTCACATTTCATTGGTTCTAGATCTAAACTAGAGAGACAAAATGGTTAATATGCTACTTGCCTTAAGAAAACAATATTGTGAAAAATTTTAAAATAATAAGAAAAACTGAATTTCAAATACTGTTTTCTTCTTTACATCTTAACACTTTATTTCTTATGATGATGGCTGATTAGGCACTGTTAAACATTTCCAAACCTCATTCTCAAGATTATGTGAAAATGGCTAAACTAATTAGGCATTCAAGTATCCAGTTGCCACATGCATGCTTAAATTTGATAACCTTGTGCAAGTTTGGATGATTAAACATCCTTTTTTATGCAAGCCATATTGGTTCAAGGTTAAGTCTGTATATATATTCCATGTTTTCCTTGACAATATTTCTGAAAAGTCTAGAGAGAAGTGGAGGGTTGTATGGTACAACTGTAACATAAAGCTTCACATTAGAGTGACAGTCTGCAATTGTAGTTAGGATATCCATTACAGATTATGGAAATTAGCAGCTGTGTGGCTTCTTCATTTGATTTTTTTCTTATTAACAACATGCTTGATTAGCCCTCTACCATTTTAAATGAAATTACAAAATAATTATGAGCTCTGCTTCTAAAACCCTTTGCTGAGAACTACAATAAACTTGAACACAGTGTACGATACATTTATATAAATATTAAGTGCCTGCAAATTGTCAGTTA
Source organism: Apodemus agrarius (assembly GCA_964023405.1). NCBI lineage: Eukaryota > Metazoa > Chordata > Mammalia > Rodentia > Muridae > Apodemus > Apodemus agrarius. The sequence continues at coordinate 137,973,765 of OZ030010.1, read as the reverse complement.
ACATGGCATGTGTTTACTACTTAGTAAAATGTGTGTGGATCCAACTATTAAACAGCCGGGAAACATTCATCTGTGCTGAAGTCAACTGGTGAACATTCATCTTTGCTGATGTCATTGTTTTATCTTGGTAAAACTCTGTTGAACATATTGCAGCCAGCCAGCTATCCACCATGCATATCATCTTTCGTCTGCATTTATTAATGGCTTAGAATGTCCATCTGTTGTCCTTAGTAAGTGGAACACTATGAAGAAAAGGATTCATTGAGTCAATCTATATATAACTGTTCTCTTTATGGGGAAAAGCTCCTTGGAATGTTCTTCATAAATTAAAAACAAGGAACAACTGTGTGTGTGTGTGTGTGTGTGTGTGTGTGAGAGAGAGAGAGAGAGAGAGAGAGAGAGAGAGAGAGAGAGAGAGAGAGAGAGAGCATTAGAATCTGCAGAATTTGAAAGGGCACGCAATAGACTCCTCTCATCTAAGGAAAGGATAAATACATTCGATTCAGATCAAAAGAACATTTTTCTCAAAATGTCTTAAATTGCATTTGTTCAGATTTTGGTGATGCTATGGGGAGGTAGAGAATACAAAACAAAGGGAAAATGATAGCAGTACAATACCGTAAAAAGCAAGTGTTTCATAGGTTATTTGTGCTTAAGTAGCTACGCACACTGATTTTTTTTCTTTATGCTTAGGGATTACACCTGGAATTGAAGAACATCATGATTCTATCAGTGCACTATGGTAATTTCCCCAAAATAATTGACAAAATAGTTAGTGATCTTACCAAATTAAAAGTACAACTGATAACATACCAGTGGAGAGAACTAGGGTTCTGTACAATGGCTACAAGCTCATTCAAGTGACTCCAGCTTGATTTTCAGTGTAAATAATATAAATAATATAGTACCCTAATATACTCATGAGCATGTGTAGCTAATCCTGCAAGTAAAATAGCTATACCTAAAATTGGGGCTAGGACATGGGATTCATAGATAGGCTTAATTTTACTAATGAATTCCATTGAATCATACAGTTTTGATATACAACATACAGAAAGAAGAAAAATAAAATTCTTCATTTGAAATCCATAATAACATCACCTCAGTCTGATGCCATAAAGTCTAACAGTAATGTAATTAGTATACTCATGCTGATCAGGGTGGTGATATTAAGAGAGAGATTTCTGGGAATGAAAACTGTTGACATGTTCCATAATATATAAATGGAAGGATAACATCTAGATATAGATAATATAGAAAACAAAGTACAGATACAAATGTATCATTTCTTGTAGAAAAGAAACAAATTGAATTTAGACACATCAGTTACACGTTTAGCTTAATAAGATTCTCAATTCATGCTAAATGTAATAATTCAGTCTGAAGTATGCTTGGAGAAATTAGCAAGTGTGTCTATCTGGTTGTTTATTTGACTAGGAAAGAGAATGTGTTAAGTGCTTCTTTTTAATCCAAATTATCAAGGATTGGTGTCTACAAGTTGCCTACAAGTTACTTTCATCTTTCCTTCAATTCAATCTCCTTTCATCTCTTCTTCTGAAGGTGAAACAAAGAGAAAACTGGGTCATGATAAAGAGAACATTTTATTTCACTCCAAGCAAGCTTTGCAAAATTTTCTAGTTTTAGATTGGCTTCTCACCGCCCCCCCCCCCCAGAGTGGTTTTACAATTGATGGTACATAATGAAAATGTAAATAAGCATTCATCCCTTTTTGATAAAGAACTGAAGGCCTTCTATTTACATATAACTGGAGAATATTTAAACTCAATATTGGTAAATATTTACACTTCAGCAATCACAATAAATCTTCATGTTCATACCAATGCATATTATTGTGTACATGGAAGGAGGACTTGAATTGATGGTAATTGCAGTTGTTTAATCTCCCATCTTAGTTTACAGGAAGCACTCATTTTCACTTGGAAGCATTAGCTAACATAGAAGACAATGGAGTTAAGTTTATGTCTCAACTAGTATTCTTTTAATAAATGTCTGCAGGCATCCTGTAGATAGAGCAGAGCTGCTTCATCAATAAATCAAGGGAGTAACAGAGTGGACTTACCTTCTCAATTTACCTTTTGTCATGTTATTCTCAATCATTTTGCTTTTGCAATATGTAGTTCATCTTGGCTACAAGATGGAAAGTTCTTTGGCCACATAGACAAAAGAATCAGACACACACACACACACACACACACACACACACACACACACATATATATATATATATCCTTGAACCCAGATTTGTTTCATGAAATTGATTTTTTTCCTTTGAATGAGAATCCATATGCATTGTGGGATTAACCCAGGAGCTCCAATTTTCACTCAGAAAATCACAAATAAATTACTCAGAATAGTATTTTCAACCATATTTCTTTCTTTTTAACCTAAACTCATGGCTAGAGTCATTCCTCAACAAGCACAGTCAATCAGTACACCCTTTCTAGTCCATTTTACTAGTCAATAGTCTACTGTGGGCCTTCTTTTCTCTCGGATCCAACACTACCATAGTCACTTAAATAATTTTTCTGCCTCTAATCCTGTCTATGTCTAATATATGCTTGTGATGCCAGTGTGATATATCTTTTAAAAATTACCCTGCTGTTCTCTCTTGCAGTGTATTACCTACAAGAAAAAGAATGGCATCTTTGTTTCTGTGGGTTTGTACATGCTTGTCTCATTGCTGTGAAAAAATAATCACCTGAGAATTGCAATCTCATGGATGAAAGGTTTATTATAGATAATAATAATAATAATAATAATAATAATAATAATAATAATAATAATAGGAAGGTCTAGTCCATCAAGGTAGGGAAAGAACTGAGGAGGGAGTGTGAAGCAGCTGGTCACATTGCATTCACAATCGGGAAGAAGAAGGAAATAAAATCTGCTTTACAAGGATTGCTCCTTTCTAAATATTTTATGTGTGTTATTGTATATATATTTGTGTACCATGTATGTACTCAGTTCTTGTAGAGGCCTGCAGAAGGTGTTGGATCCTTTGAAACTGAAGTTACAGGTTGTTGTGACTGGCCATGTGGGTACTGAGAATTACCTAGTGAGTTCTCTGTGTCTCCTGCCCTGCTTTATCCTTTGTCTTGACCCACTGATCCTAACCCAAAGATTTGTGTGGTTTTTACCTAAGGCAGGTTTTCCTATATTAATGCACCAATTCTAGAAACTCTTTCAAAGGCATGGCTAAAGACTTAGTTGCACAGTGGTTGTAAACTCCATAAAGCTGACTATGAACATTAACCACCACAGTGTGGTTGGAAGACAATAACAATTAAATGAGTCTGGCTTCAAGCAAAAACTGGTAAACTGGAGAGTCAGCTGACCAATGTAAAGAACACAACTATCATTCTGCTGGGATTGTGAGCTACAAGTTTGTTAATTCTATCTCTAAGTTAACATCCAGACTGTTTAGTTTGTTTCTACTCTATATTCTTAGCTTAATCATAGGCTTTACAAATACCTTGTAACTTACAATATTTAGCTTAGATCCAATTGTCTTTTTTAAACTTATTTTCAATATTTAAGTCTACTTTTCTTGCTTTGTAAAAATGGATATATCATTTAATTTCATCTTATATATATATAGTAACTGTGAAAGGAGAAACATTATAATATGAATTTTTTATTTTACTTTTTTTACTATAAGACAAGAGTCATCTAATTGTAATTAGATGAGCCTTGTCATTAGAGACAGATTTAAGTATGGTCCTAATATACAGGTCCAATAATATCAACAATGATACTGTAGGAAATTCTAGTATGATAATACTATGATAATACTAGAATACTAGACATAGAAATGAGATTAGAGATTGTAGATGACCCTTGATCCACTTACATACCATTTGGTCCATGTAACTTCTTGACTTTGGAAATATATGTGCTATGTGTAATTTGGAGGCTACACAGATTACCTTGGATGATGGTTGTTTTGTTGAGGATTGTTTTATGGAACTATATAGGCTTCATATATGTGGGGGTTATATAAATTACTTTGGTTGAGAGTTACTTTTCTATTGGCACAACAAAGTATCATGACTGAGGAAACTTAGAAAAGAAAGGTATTTAATTGGGATGCATTTGTAAATGCATTACAAATAAAGCATTTATTTGTGGGTAAGTTCAGGACTACCATGCTAAAGAGCATTACAGTAGACAGGACAGCATGGCATTGACACAGTAGCTGAGAGCTCCTGTCTTTAGCAAACAACTACAAAATAAATAGAAAATTAACTTGGAATGGTGAGGGTGTTTGAAACCATATAACCCATCTCTGTGACACCACCTCTTCCAACAAGGGCATTTATACACATATGAATAGCCTATGTTTTCTTCAATAAAATTGAACTTACACCATTAATCTCAAGAACTTGGCTAGATTTTATATTTGTTTAAGAAACGAAGGAGGCATTTGTAAAATTAAAGGAAAATGTATCAAGACCTTTAGATAAATAAATGAAATTAATAACTTTCTTGTACTTTTCCTTTTCTAGACTCATGCCGTTGAGGTATTTTATTATTATTATTATTATTATTATTATTATTATTATTATTAATTACTACTACTACTACTACTACTACTACTACTACTACTACTAACTATTTAGAGTAAGAAACTCCATAATATGTAGACATCCGGGTCACAGAAGAAGAAAGCGAGTCCATCCCTGATCTTGATCTTCTATCCTTTGCTCTGTCATATTGATTACAATGATGACAAACTCAACAAATACTTAGTGCTAAATGAGGAAGTGAGCAAGCCAGAGCCCTGAGATTGGAGGCAGCTCTGTGCTGTGGAGATGGAGATCAGAAGTCTGCCAAAGAAGACATTTTATCTGTTTCCTGGTCTCTAATTAGGGCCATACTTAAATCTGTCCCTAATGACAATACTCATCTAGTTACAAAGAACATTCAAATTTTCATTTTTACTTATCCTAGAATATAACAGAATTTAAGGTTACTAATTGTATTTTAACTGAAGGGTGAAAAAATACTTTTTTTATACTTAAAATAAAACTTCACTCTTAGTCATGTATGAAGAATGACAATTCATCTGTTTTGAAACTTGAGCCTCAGTTTTTCACCTATAAATTGAAACTAATGCTCATAATTTCTCCTGAATCTAAGATAGAGGTAATGTACATAAAAATCACCGTCAACATGGTAAATATTCAACAAATATTAGTATGATTTCATTATCATTTGTTTGTCCAAATAAAATAGAGGGAAAGATAAAAAATTCATATTCATTAAAGGGGAAAGTATAAGCATTTTAATTAACATTTTTGAAATACTTTTAACTACTTATTTTGTGTATGTTTTCATTAGTTTTTTTATTGTTACAATGAAACATCATGAGCAAAGCTCCTGGAATCCATTTTTCTTAGGAAAATCTTTATTTCATTCACATTTCTACATCATTGTTCGTTGTTGAAGGAAATCAAGGCAGGAACTTAAACAGGGCATGGCCCTTGAAGCAGAAGCTGACACAGAAGAAAGGGAGAAAAGTTGCTTACTGGCTTGCTGCCCATGGCTTGCTCAGCCTGCTTTCTTATAGAACAAAGGAAACCAGCCCAGGGGTGGAACCACCCATAGTAGGTTGGACACTCCCACATCAGTAACTAATTAAGAAAATGTCTTACAAAGAACTCTTGTGGGGAAAACGTTGTCAATTAAAGTTCCATTATTTGAGATGACTGTTTCTTGTGTCAAGCTGACAAAACTAGGCATAGCTGTTTGCCAAGATGTTACATGGAAAGCAAAGAAGGAAGCTCCTGACACTCCCAAAGCCAAAGCCAAAACGAAGGCCTTGAAAGCTAAGAAGGCAGTGCTGAATGGCGTCCACAGCCACAAAAAGAAGATCATGGCACCCATCTTTCAGTGGTCCAAGACCCTGTGGCTCTGGAGGCAGCCAAAATATCCTTGAAAGAGTACACCCAAGAGAAACAAGCTTGACCGCTATGCTACATATCTATGTAATTATGGCAATTTTGCAACACACCACAGGGGAGTAGGGGACAGCTGTTCCTTCTGAAAGCAAGACAGAGATTCTGTGTGTACATTGTATATAAAACCTTCTGGCTGGGAGTATTAAACTTGACCTGAGTCGGCCATGAAGAAGATAGAGGACAACAGCACACTTGTGTTCATTGTGGATGTCAAGACCAACAAGCACCAGATTGAACAGATCATGAAGAAACTGGATGACATTAATGAGGCCAAAGTCAATACCCTGATAAAGCCTGATGGAGAGAAGGTGCATGTTAGACTGGCTCGTGATTATGATGCCCTGGATGTTGCCAACAACATTGGGATCATCTAAAGTGAGTCTAGATGGATAATCCTAAATACACATTTTTTCTTTCACCATTAAAAAATAGAATAAGACAGTATAATGTGTATGTTGGTGAAGTGTTGGTTTGTTCCTTTCACCATATAGGTTCTGGTGATGAATTCAGGCATTAGTCTTGGCAGTAGTCATCTTTACTTGAAAAGCTCCTTCATTGTCCTAGCTATGAATATGTTGTATGTATTTTAGTCTAAAATCTCATGTAGTCAATATGGCAGAAGATGGAGCTGCTAAATAATGTTTATTTGAAGCAAAACAGTAGCTTCTTGATAAAACAACATCCATTTTCGCAACAAATGAAGTCTTCAGAGAATTCTCTAGTCACAGTTCTCTGATGGAATTGATCAGCATGAAATGCTCACACCATTGCATGTGGATGCATGCACACCCTCTCCCCACACACATACTCATATGTGTACATGCATAACTATTAGGAACTACACAGTTAAGCAGACTATAAGTATTTACTTGGCAAACTCAACTCTTTCCCACTGATAACTTCAATCACCATACTAATATACTACAAGTGCTTCCATGATACTTAGTCACTTTTGACAGCAGCTACTACTGCCTGTCTTCATAGGCTGCCAGATCCCTGGCAGTATAAGGAAAGTGCTGGACTCTTATACAAGACTTTACAATGTTTCCATTATACCAGAGTTTAATACTCCCAGCCAGAAGGTTTTATATACAATGTACACACAGAATCTCTGTCTTGCTTTCAGAAGGAACAACTGTCCCCTACTCCCCTGTGGTGTGTTGCAAAATTGCCATAATTACATAGACAGGCATAGAAACTCACAGTCAAAATCAAAGCAGACAATTCAATTAAATATGTTTTACAAACAGCATCCAAAGGTGTCTCATCAAACCAAACTACCTTACTAATTACTTAGGTGTATGCGTGTACATCTTACTCATTCTTATTGTTTTAAGGGAAATTATCTCTGTGCTGCTCTACTTGAAATGAAGGAAACTTATTTTAAAGTAATCTGTTAAAGAAACATGTCTACGGCGAAAAATGTGCTATTTGTTTTTTGATTTTCTTATCACCTTTGATTTCTGTTGATAAAAACACACAGGGCAATTATAATGATCTTTAAGTTAGAATTTACAAATTACCTTTTCTTATTCAGTCTTACTTAAACACAAGGAAATGAGGGAGGTTTTCTTTTCAAAATTTCTACATGCATAAGACCAAGGGAAGTCTTTGGGGTTGTCAGTTGTGTGAATGGTAAAGCTAGAAAAAGGAGAGTTTGATGATTTCCTCCTAGTCAAGGGCCATGTGTCCTTTGCTGGTGAGTTTAGGATAGATTCAGCTGAACAAACATAAAACCTATTGACATTACTGAGAGCCTCTACAGAATTTAATCAAGTATGACTGTTTTTTGATAAATTGGTCAATGCACAAATAAAATGTGTTAACAAATATTAAGGAAGAAGGTATTTGAAGATGACTTAGTTTGAGGGTGATAGTCCCTGGGATGAACCCTTCCTAAGGTTCTTAATAATGGACAGAAATCTATGAATTACAATTTTCTATACCCATTGAAGAGCTCTCTTTTTCCTTAAAACATTCCTTCTGGTTTCCATCCTTCTCTGAACCCTACATACCATTGTTTAAGCATCTTCCTAAAACTGAACCATGTTATTTATTTTGACCAAATATGTGACAGACAATCATTGGCTGACAATGTGTGAGAGTGCACTCCATCACAGTCATGCCATTGATGCCCCATCTTCAGTGCAGGAGGAGTAGGGAAAAGGTTACTGCCAGAACTCACCTGACTTGCACATTTTTTTAAATTAATCATTCTATTAATTTATATCTCAAATGATATCCCCCTTCCTGGTTCCTCTTCCAGAAACCCCCTATCCTATCTGCCTGCCCTATTCCCCCCTCTCCTTTGCCTCTATGAAGGTACTCCCCCATTCATCCACCCACTCCAGTTCTACTGATCCAACATCCCACTACTCTGGGGCCTCAACCTCCATGGGACCAAGTGCCTCTCCTCCCTTTGATGTCAGACAAGAGCATCCTCTGCTATATATGCAGCTGGAACCATGGATCCTTCCATGTGTACTCTTTGGTTGATGGTTTAGTCCCTGGGAGTTCTGGGGGAGGGGCGGTCCTATCAGTCAACATTGTTTTACCTATGGGGTTGCAATCCCCCTCAGCTCCTCCACTCCTTACCCCAGCTCCCTAAAGAGGGTCCTGGAACTCAGTCTGATGGGTGGCTGAGAGCATCCACATGTGTATTGGTCAGGTGCTAGCAGAGCTTCCCAGGGAACAGCCCCACCAGATTCTTGTCAGCAAGCTCCTGGGTCTCAGGGATTCCAGTTAGGCCAGGTTTTTGGACACGGGTTGGAGTCTTAACTGATCCTAGATATGTCAGAACACCCGGGGGTCAAGCTGCATGGGGTGTGGACTGAGCGGGTGAGGATCCAAAGCATAGGCTCTGCTCCAGGCTCAGGTGCAACCCAGAAGGAGCATGTATCTTTGGTTTGGCAGAGTCACTGCTTTCCCTAGATCCTGTGGGTCCCAGTTAGGCCAGGTATTGGGGCAGGGGTTGGGGTCTTACCTGTGATCCTGGATGGGTCCGAAAATCTAGTGGTCAAGTTGAGTCTGGGTGTGCTCTTTTTTATTTTTTTTACTCAGTCGTTTTTTACTAAGTCTGCAGCCAATGGTATTGTATCACCTTTTTATACAGTGGGTCTTCTTCCTTAGTCTTTTCTGGGGATGATCTCACCAACACAGCAGAGATATCCATCATAGGTGACTTTTCCTACTCCAGTTAATGTGACATTAAGGATTAACCATCACATCAGTTTAGATACCCATTCCCCAGAAACACCTTGAATGCTTGTACTCATCCACATTTAAATGTATGCTGCCTGTTAACCACCACTAACTGAAACTGCATATAGCATCCTGTTCCTTTCATTTTTATGCATGCTCCTTAGAATCAACAGTTCCCAGACTATTGCTTGGTTCACGGAAGGAACATAATAAATCATTGCTAAATGAATAAACAATATTCTTTCACATTTTAGTCTTTTATTGGATATTTTATTTATTTATATTTCAAAGGTTATCCCCTTTCCTGGTCCCCACCAAGCCTCCTCTACCATCCCCTCCCCCTGCTTCTATGAGGGTGTTTCCCTACCCACCCACCCACTCCTGCCTCCCTGCCCTCCAATTCCCCCATACTGGGGCATCTATTGAGCCTCCACAGATCCAAGGATCTCTCCTCCCAATTATGTCTAACAAGGCCATCCTCTGCTACATATGTAGCTGGAGCAATGGGTTCCTCCATCTGTACTCTTTGGTTGGTGGTTAAGTCCCTGGGAGCTCTAGGGCATCTGGTTGGTTGATATTGTTGTTCCTCCTATGGGGCTACAAACCCCTTCAGCTCCTTCTGTCCTTTCTCTAATTCCTCCATTGGGGTCCCCACACTCAGCGCAATGGTAGGCCTTGAGCATCTGACTCTGTATTGGTCAGGCTCTGGCAGAGCCTCTCAGAGACAACTATATAAGGCTCCTGTCATCAAGCATTTCTTGGCATCCACAATAACGTCTTGGTTTGGTGACTGTATTGGGGATGTATCCCCAGGTAGGGCAGTCTCTGAATGACCTTTCCTTCAGTCTCTGCTCCATAATTTGTCCCCATTATCTCCTCCCATGGGTATTTTGTTCCCACTTCTAAGAAGTACTGAAGTATCCACACTTTGGTCTTCCTTCTTCTTGGGCTTCATATGGTCTTTGAGTTGTATCTTGGGTATACCAAGCTTTTGGGCTAATATCCACTTATTAGTGAGTGCATACCATGTGTGTTCTTTTGTGACTGGGTTACCTCACTCAGGATGATATTTACTAGTTCCATCCATTTGCCTAAAGAATTTAATGAAGACATTTTGTTTTAAGGCAGAATCTGTCTATATAGCTCAGGTTAAGGTGGTGTCTTAGTGTTTTACTGCTGTGAACAGACACCATGACCAATGCAAGTTTTATAAAAGACAACATTTAATTGGGGTTGGCTTACAGACTCAGAGGTTCAGTCCATTGTCATCAAGGCAGAGACATGGCGGCATCCAGGCAGGCATGGTACAGGAGGAGCTGAGAGTTCTACATCTTCATCTGAAGGCTGCTAGGGGAAGACTGACTTCCAGGCAGCCAGGGTGAAGGTCTTAAGCCCACACCCACAGTGACACACCTACTCTAACAAGGCCGCACCTCCTAATAGTGCCACTCCCTGAGAAAAGCATATACAAACCATCACAGGTGGTTAACTCTTTAAATAGTTTATTTTAGCCTCTACATGATGGTTTCCTTGCCATTTCTCTCAAATTCTTGTATCACAGTCATGTATCAATATATACAGATCTTCTGTTGACTTAAAGACTAATATAGTTCTTTTGTAAAGCTTACCTGCAATGTTTTTAGACTTTTAATGTCATAAGTTTTAAAAGCAACAGATAGGCAGTTTTGTTTGTTTGTTTGTTTTGTCAACCTGACACAAGATAGGTTCATCTGCAAAGAAGTGAAAGAGTGAAAGCATGCTTCCATCATATCAGCCTGTAGGCAAGTCTGTCTTCACTAATGATTAGAGTGAAGAGGCCTAAGCCACTGTGGACACTTCTACTCCTGGGCAGGTGCTCATAAGAGGTAAGAAAGTAGGTAAATGTTATCTTAGAGAGCAAAACTCCCATGGATTCTGCTTCAGTCCTGACTCGGGTTTCCTGTCCTGCTTAAGTTTCTCCTGCCTTGACTTCTTTCAGTGATAGATAATGATCAGAACACTTACGCCAAATAAAATTTTTCCTCTCTAATGTTGGTTTTGTTTTTGTTTTTTAATTACAGCAACAGAAACCATCCTAAGGCAGATATGTATGTGAATTCTGTTCAGAATCCTATTTGATTTCTTTTTTCTAATTACTTGATATTGACAATCAGTTGCTCTTCTGTACTTCCACTTTATTGTTTGAAAAGTAGGGATAGCATACATATGAATCATGCAGAATGTATTATTTTGGGGAGTTTAATAAAATGAGTATATATACTGCTAATTTGTGATTAGTCAATAGATAACTGTGACCAAATGGTAGCATTCATTAGGGCTTTAATGAACTGTTTTCTCCTTTTAATAATTTTTTGGCAGACATCAGCACAGTGGTAATTGTTACAGAGAAGCAGTCATCAAATTAATTAATTCCCTACCAGTTATAATTCAGTTATTGTTCAATTATTGTATTTTAATGCATTAAAATTATTTATTTCCCTTTGCAGTGGGGGGCAGTGGAGGAAATGAGAATAGTACTTACTTGTTCCAAGAAAATGAAATCCAGTCAGTCGCTATGGTATAAGTGCAAGGATCATCCTCTCTTGAGTTTTCTTTGAGAGGGAAAGATTGGGGGTATTTAGAAAACAGTGTGGTGTCCATCATTGTTCTTTTCTTACTGATGGTCAGGTAGCAGGAATCTAGGCCATGCTTACCACGGAAACAAGCAACATATGGAAGATAGAAATATGAAAATAAACCAAGGGTTCAGGTGAAGTTGTTTCTAAAGTGCTTAGTTTTCTGAGAATAAAAATAGGAAAGTGGTAAGCAGAGGCTTTGGGGGAGAGGAAGTGGGAAAGGAGGGAAGGTGTTGGTGAAGGATATCAAACATCAGAGATCTATTTTACTGTAATGTGACCATAGTTAATAGCAATATATTACTTACTGATAAGTTCAAGAAAAAGAGTTTTAATGTTCTTATCACAAAAAAATATTAGGAGCATGGTGGATATTCTACTTAGCATAATTGAACTTTCAACAGTGTATATATAAATCAGCATGATTGAATTTTCAGTAGTGCATACATAGATCAAATATCGATTTGTAACCCATACATGAATACAATTATTATGGCCAATTAGAAATAACAAAATAAGTATGAAAGAAAAACTTAAAGACACAGTTTTAGAATTGAAAAAATATTTTAGTGACGTTATTCTCTTAGACATTCTTAATAGACTTCAAAACATTTCTAATGTGTAGTACTTTCTTTTTCTTATTTGGCCTAAATATATTAACATATTGATTGTACTTATTGATGTGATTTAGGGTTTGATTTTAATACTTTTTCCTGTCATTAACTAACCAAACCAGAAAAGTTAGCAGTTCCTTCTTTCTATCATCTTTTTATATAGGTGGGTCCTTTAGGTTCCTCTTTTCTCAGTTTTTATGAAACAGAAAATGAGTTTTGGTGAACTGTTGTTATCTCACTGAGCTAGAGAATAATGGAACCTCAAGCTCAGTCTGTGCTTTGGTACCTATTATTTTAACACCTACCCCAACATCATCCCCCACTCATTTCTCTGTGTGTGTGCTTTGTCATCATGCACATCTGTACCACTTATATGTGGTTCCCACAGAGGTTAGAAGAGAGACACACTCACCCTATTATTTCAAGTCACTTGAAGAGGAGATGACTCAGCAATAATTGTCTTAAAATCTAAGAATCTTCATAGTGCACAGCTTGTTACTTTTCAGAACTCCAAATATCAGTAGTGCTCATAGAACTTACCAGCATTTTGTGAATTTTTGTTATATGTCAGATACAGTTACTCTCCAAATCTCTAAGTAGCATGCAGAATAACATTATCCGAACAATTATTACACAAGAGGAAGTAAAACAGGAATAATTGTATGTGTCCTTGCTTATGATCCTCCAATAAGAACGTGTATGCTCAAAACACATTTTCATACAACTTGGTATGCAAGAGTAAAGAGGTTGGACGTAGGTATTTTGTTTTTAAATAAGGTTCAGACAAGTTATGTGTTTACATATAGCCACAGTCAGAAAGAAGAAGTGGAGAACTGAATACTGGTCTCTGCTTCTAATAGATCTGCTTTCTCTTGACCAATGTACCTGGCAGTGCCTGATGCAACAATGTACATAAAGAAATCTCAGTCATTTTCGAATGAAACCTTGTTGCAATGCCTACATCATTACATTATGACAATTCTCTACAGTTTACCCTTCTAGTTCAGTGAGAAAGATCCTACTGGACTTAAAGCTTTTGGTACTGTGGTAAAATTGAATCTCAACTTGGACTCTGGGAATACCATCACAGGGAGCCTTCACTGTTTGCTAGTTTTTTCTCCAGCCTTATTCTTTGAATTAAACAGAACTCATATTTTCTTTGTCAGCTGTTTTACCTCTAAATCCCACCTATCCTCTTTAACTCGAGGTTAAAAGCTAGGGGGTCTGTGCTACCCAGTGAAAATGTCTCCATCTACTGGTTACAAAAGAAATTGCAGTTACATGCCCCAAAGGTCAGAGCTAAGGTCAGGGTTAATTAAGATTTAATTTAGATTGGTGAGGAGAGAGTGATGGGGGTGAATGAGGCAATTGCCTGAGACATAACACACAAAATTAAAGCATAAGTTCAATACCGAAGATAAATAATATTTTATTCAATTAATATATGAAAATAAATTTTACAAACTGTGACAAAATTTATGACAGGGTTCATTTAACTTAAACTTACTTTTAAACAAAATTAATTATATCTCCATGCTGGAATTGTGTGAATGATAGAAAACTTTTAAGAACTTGAGCTGTAACCATATTGAAGCCAAACTCTTCTGCCCGCCATTTAGGTCATAATACTAAAGGTTTCCAGAGATTATTGAAAACGAATGTTGGCTAAAAAGTATCACACTCAATGATGTAAATTGTCATAGTCACAATGACTAATGTGTTTATTTATGTATAAATTCACTTTACAATGACATTTTGTGGACTGAGGAGATAGATCAGCAGATAGAAAAAGTTCTTGCCTTGCAAGCAGAATGGCCTGTGTTTTGATATCCAGCATCTATGTAAAATGTCAGGTGTGGTATTTTGTGGATACTTGTAACCCCAGAAATAGTAATGTTCCTGTGGAATCAGGGAGCTCACTAGAACTTCCTGGCTACCATCCAAGCTCCAGATTCTGTGACCAACATTTGCTCAATGTGATAAGGCAGGCATTGATAGAGCAGAATTTCCACTGTATACCTCTGGCTTCCATACACTCACACCAACAAACACATACACATGTACACTTACAAACACAAAGGACGACCTTATGTTCTGACTCTTCTGTTTTCATGGAAAATGTAAACAGAGTGTCTATTGAATTGTGCTCAATTTAACCAACAACTGGAGTTTATAATTATTGCATAATTGAAAGTGCTTTTGTACAGATATGTACACTCTGGAGAACAGTATAAAGGACATTCAACTCGTATCTGAATTTATGTTAGACATGAGCTAACAACGTTTTAATGAACTCTTGTTAAATGGTTATTAGCATGGTATACAAATTATTGTTCAAGATGACACATAAAAAGCACTCTATTGCAATTTGACTGGGCCTAAGTTCCAGAACTGTTATGTACTTATAAAAGTCACGCCCTAATGAACACCAGAAAAAAAAGAAGAAATAAGTTGATCATGTATATATTTTTAACCTAACAGCTATTCAGTTTGGAAGAGTAAAATACTTAAGTTCTAAACATTTTCTGAAAATCCTGGAGTCCTACTAAATGTTTCTGCATATATACCAGACATGGTTTTAAAACATGTGGGAATAATACCATCTTCCAACCTTGTCCTGTACAATTTCAATAAATCAAATAAACTTTTTCTATGTTGGCATCTATTTCCTACAAATGAATAATGGATGATGTGATTTATCTGAGGGGCATAGTTGGACAGTTGATTATTTGAAGCTAATGGTTTGCTATCAATGAGTTTGTCTAATTGTGCATTCTACAAAGATAACTGACCCAAGACATGCCATGTAGCCTTAACTGAAACCTGGAGATTGTCTCACAGGCAAACGGCAAGGATAGGTTGCCATGGTAACAGAAACAGGCAGACCCAGGCATCTTTATGTAGGCTTTATAGGAGTGGAAATGAGGGAGTAAGGAGAAACAGCTGCATCTTGGTAAAGGTTACACTTCTACTCAGACTGAGTTTGAAGGAATAAAAACTAAAAAAAGTTCTGCTGCTGCTTGATACTCCGTAGATCATCTTTATACTGAGCATCTCGTAGAAGCAATTGAGGTTCTTTTTTTTTTTTTTTTAGATTCCCAATGAAAAGTTTTGTGGGGTAGAAAAGCATACCTGAAGTAATTAAATCTTTGTAATATTCACAAGGAACTACTCTTCTCAGTAGCTTATTTGGAAGAGGCACATTATTATTCCTAGGCACTTTCCCTCCCTTCTACTTAAGTAACATAAACAAAATTACATTCAGCAAAAGTACACATGCTAGTTACCCGTGGGTACAAATTATCTATACATAATCAGGCCACATACTGATGAGTTGTCCCTACCTTCCTTCCTTGTAAATGAATCAAGCTCAAGACCTTTTCTCTCAGACCCTGAAATAGGGTTCTTAGCACTGCTCTCTGCTCCTAGTTAATACTGCTGTCATTTTTCTGTATCACTGAGCTTAAATCAGTATTCTTCATTTGAAAATACTCCTATCTTTGTCATTCAACACTGTGGTGACATTCTCATTGAGAGTAAAGCTAATGTTCACAGCAGATCACACAGTCTCTTATAAACAAGATCCATCATACTTGTTGACATATCCTCCATTTCTGCTTGGCCCAAATATCAGTTTGTGCTAGTCACGGAAGCCTTGCTAAACCTAAGCTTCCTCAAAACTTAAAGGATGTTCTTAAGCCACCTTATTTAGGCTTGTTTACTCTGCCAGAAGTCTTCCACTGCTTCGGCGACCTGTACTCTTAGTTCCCTTAACATATTTTCCCCACTGCCACAAGGTAAAAGTTACCTTCCTGATTCCTCCCAGATGAGACCTAAACCACTTCCTTTAGGACTGGATCATCCCATATAGAATGCATATACTTATTATTATTATTATGTTCTGTATTTTCTGTTAGGTTTTATTTAATATATAGTTCACAGGATGCAAGGGAATTTTTCTTTTTATATTTTGTGTGCGTGTGCGTGTGCGTGTGCGTGTGTGTGTGTGTGTGTGTGTGTGTGCAACACAAAAGCCACTTGCCACTTAGACACATTGTGTTTAAAGTGCTGGAATGCTAAGCAAGCTTAAACCATGATTTTCATATATTATAGGTAAGTAGGATGATGTCCAGAGATGGTATTAAAGATTCATTGATAGTCTTATGTCAAGCCCTGACCTCATAGGAGTCTGCAAAGACTGCTTGGAAAGTATAATTCAGTAGCATAATCCTGAGTGATGCTAATATCACAAGCTGGCATCCATTTGTGTTTAGTAATATATTTGACAAAGCATGAAGGTGAAAAGAATGAACTATGCTGAAAGACTTCCCTGGGTCTTCACTGTAGCTCCATCATTTACAAGTTGCACAATCGTGACTGAATTAATAAAATAGTAAAGTCTCTAGAGATAGCATTCTCATGTGTGGTATGGGGCTAATCAGCTAGGTCTCAATGCTCACAGCAGCATAGACCAGGAAGATTTAAATGATGTCACAACTATGTAAAAATAAAATTCACTGGATTTAATTCATTTTTCTTTTTAATTTTATTTGCTGTTTTTGAGATAAAGTTCCAGTTTATTACACAGCCACAATTCTGGCTTCCTTTTCTTCAGTGCTGGGGTTGCAGGCACGTAATACCATGTTCACCTACTTTTTTTAAGTGAGAATTTAGCAAACACTTATCATACAGGAAGTACTTTTCTTGGCCCTGTGGATACATGAGTGGTCTGGAGAATCAGGGTGTAATGTCATGCAGCTGTTCCTCCACAGGTGAAGACATAGAAGAAACAATAAAAGGCAGTATGTCTCAGGCTACTGAGGTCTATGTAAATTCACAAGCAGGAAGTAAAAAGCAGATTATTTGTGCTCCAGTTCAAATCCCCTGGAGGAATCAGGAAGGTAACGTTTATCTTGTGGCAGTTGGGAAAATATGTTAAGGGAACTAAGAGTACAGGTCACCGAAGCTGTGGAAGACTTCTGGCAGAGTAAACAAGTCTAAATAAGGTGACTTAAGAACATCCTTTAAGTTTTGAGGAAGCTTAGGTTTAGCAAGCCTTCCGTGACTAGCACAAACTGATATTTGGGCCAAGCAGAAATGGAGGATATGTCAACAAGTATGATGGATCTTGTTTATAAGAGACTGTGTGATCTGCTGTGAACATTAGCTTTACTCTCAATGAGAATGTCACCACAGTGTTGAACGACAAAGATAGCATGCCTTCTCACATGCTGTAGATCACATTAGACAATACATTATCATGTGGTACATATAGAAGTTGGAGATACTCAGAATTATTTGAACTAGATAGATTCAACCAAATTGATCAGACATATGAAGGAAGTAGGGCAGTTAGAAAGAATGAAAGGTCCATTTAAAAATCCATTCATTCCTCTGTTGAGGGACATCTGGGTTGTTTCCAGCTTCTGGTTATTATAAATAAGGCTGCTATGAACATACTGGAACATGTATCCTTATTCCATGTTGGAGAATCTTCTGGGTATATGCCCAGGAGTGGTATAACTGTGTCCTCAGGTAGTACTATGTCTAATTTTCTGAGGAACCACCAAACTAATTTCCAGATTGCTTTTACCAGCTAGCAATCCCACCAGCAATGGAGGAGTGTTCCTCTTTCTCCACATCCTCTCCAGCCTTTGCTGTACCATGGGTTTTTCATCTTAGTCATTCTGACTGGTGTGAGGTAGAATCTGAGGTTTGTTTTGATTTGAATTTCGTTGATGATTAAGGATGTTGAACATTTTGTAAAGAATACAGAAAATGTGCTACATTTACTCAATGGAGTACTTTCTCAGCTATTAAAAAACAATGAATTCATGAAACTCTTAGGCAAATGGATGGAGCTGGAAAACATCATCCTGAGTGAGGTAACCCAATCTCAAAAGAACACACATGGTATGCATTTGCTTATAAGTGGATATTAACCCAAATGCTTGGAATACCCAAGATACAACTCATAGACCACATGAAACTCAAGATAAAGGAAGAGAAAAAGTGTGGATACTTTGATCGTAATTGGAAAGTGGATCAAAATAACAATGGCTCACTGTCAACCAATAGAATGAGCATAGGGTCCCAATGGAGCAGCTAGAGAAAGGACCCAATGAGCTGATGAGGTTTGCAGCCCTGCGGAGGAACAATAATATGTACCAACCAGTATCCCCAGAGCTCTCAGGGAGTAAACTACCAACCAGAGTACACACGGAGGGATGCATGGCTTCAGCTACATATGTAGCAGAAGATGTCCATTTCAGACATCAATGAGAGGAGAGGCCATTGGTCCTGTTAAGGCTCAATTCCCCAGAATAAGGGAATGTAAGTCAGGAAATTGGAAGAGGAGGAAAGCAGGGGGAGGGAGGATGGGATAGGGGTTTTTTGGAGGGGTAACTCAGAAAGGGGATACCATTTGAAATGTAAATAAAACAAATATCTAATAAAAAAATCCATTCAAAGAATTTTGTTGGAATTTTGATGGGGATTACATTGCATCTGTAGATTGCTTTTGATAAAATGGCATTTTCACTATGTTACTCTTTCCAGTTCATGAAAATGGAAAATCTTCCCATCTTTTGGGGGTCTTCTTCAATTTCTTTCTTTGGGAACTTGAAGTTCTCGTCATATAGATCTTTCACTTGCTTGGTTAGAGTCACATTAAGGTATTTTATATTATTTGTGACTGTGAAGGGTGTCATTTCCCTAATTTATTTCTTTGCCTGTTTATCATGTGTGTAAAGAGAGCAAAGTGTTGTATTTTTTTTCCAGCCACTTGGCTGAAGGTGTTTATTAGCTGTAGGAGTTCTCTGGTAAAATTTTGGGGCCAATTATATGTACTATCATATAATGCACAAATAGCAATACTTTGACTTCTTTTCGAATTTGTGTCCCTTTGATTGCCTTTAGTTGTCTTATTGCTCTGGCTAGGAATTCAAGCACTATATTGAATAGATATGAAGAGAGTGGTCAGCCTTGTCTTGTTCCTTATTTTAGTGGAATTTCTTTAATTTTCTTTCCATTTAGTTTGATGTTGGCGATTGGCTTGCTGTATAGTGATTTTGTTATGTTTAGGTATATGCCTTGTATCCCTGATCTCTCTAAGATTTTTAACATAAAGGGGCATTTTTCAACTATTTTCATTGGAGATTAATTTCTTTTTCATTTTTTATTGGATATATTCTTTATTTTATTTACATTTCATTTCCCTTTTCCTGGTTCCCTGCCCCCCAAAGGTCCCACATACCCTTTTCCCTCCCCCTGGTCCCCCATCCAACCCTTCCAACTTCCCTGTTCTGGTATTATCCTATACTGATGCATTGAGCCTTTCCAGAACCAGGGTCCACTCCTTCCTTCTTCTTGGACATCATTTGGTATGTGGATTGTGACTTTGGTGTTCCAAGATTCTAGGCTAATATCCACTTATCAGTGAGTACATACCATGGGTATTCTTTTGAGACTGGGTTACCTCACTTAGTATGATGTTCTCCAGCTCCATCCTTTTCTCTAAGAATTTCATGAATTCAGTGTTTCTAATGGCTGAATAGTACTCCATTGTGTATATATACCATATTTTTGAATCCATTCCTCCATTGATGGACATCTGGGTTCTTTCCAGCTTCTGGCTATTATAAATAAGGCTGCTATGAACACAGTGGAGCATGTATCCTTATTGCATGCTGGGGAATCTTCTGGGTATGTGCCCAGGAGTGGTATGACTGGGTCCTCTGGAAGTATCCTGTCCAGTTTTCTGAGGAACCACCAGACTGATTTCCAGAGTAGATGTACCAGCTTGCAATCCCACCAGCAGTGTAGGAGTGTTCCTCTTTCTCCACATCCTCACCAACACCTGCTGTTTCCTGAGTTTTTAATCTTAGCCATTCTGACTATTATGAGGTGAAATCTCAGGGTTGTTTTGATTTGCATTTCCCTAATGACTAATGATGTTGAACATTTTTTAAGGTGTTTCTTAGCCATCCGGATTTCTTCAGGCGAAAAGTCTTTGTTTAGCTCTGTACCCCATTTTTTGATAGGGTTATTTGGTTTTCTGGGGTCTAATTTCTTGAGTTCTTTGTATACACTGGATATTAGCCCTCTGTCAGATGTGGGGTTGGTGAAGATCTTTTCCCAGTTAGTTGGATGCCAATTTAATACAATCCCCATCAAAATCCCAACTCAGTTCTTCATAGTTAGAAAGAGCAATTCCAAAATTCATCTGGAATAACAAAAAACCCAGGATAGCTAAAACTATTATCAACAGTAAAAGAACTTCTGGGGTAATCAATATCCCAGACCTCAAGCAATACTACAGAGCAATAGTGTTAAAAACTGCATGGTATTGGTACAGCAACAGGGAGGTGGATCAGTGGAATAGGAATGAAGACCAAGAATTGAACCCAAACATCTATGGCCAAATGAGCTTCGACAAAGGAGCTGAAAACATCCACTGGAAAAAAAATAGCCTTTTCAACAAATGGTGCTGGCTCAACTGGAGGTCAACATGCAGAAGAATGAGAATTGATCCACTCTTATCTCCTTGTACTCCAAGGAGATAAGCTCAACTCCAAGTGGATCAAGGACATCCACATAAAACCAGACACA
This sequence comes from Apodemus agrarius, assembly GCA_964023405.1. Taxonomy (NCBI): domain Eukaryota; kingdom Metazoa; phylum Chordata; class Mammalia; order Rodentia; family Muridae; genus Apodemus; species Apodemus agrarius. The sequence continues at coordinate 137,952,744 of OZ030010.1, read as the reverse complement.
CTGAAACTAATAGAAAAGAAACTGGGGAAGACCCTGCAGGACATTGGCTCAGGGGAAAAGTTCCTGAACAGAACACCCATAGCTTAAGCTCTAAGATCAAGAATAGGCAAATAGGACCTCATAAAATTACAAAGTTTCTGTAAGGCAAAAGGCACGTCAAAAGGAGATTTATTTCTGATAGCCAGAAAATGTAGACAACCTAGATGTCCATCAACTGAAGAATTGATAAAGAAAAAATTTGGTTCATTTACACAATCGAATACTATTCAGCTATTAAAAACAAAGGTATCATGAAATTTTCAGGCAAATGGATGAAAATTGAGAATATCATCCTGAGTGAGGTAATGCAGATCTAAAAGAATATGCATGACATGTACTCACTAATAAGTGGATATTAGCCATAAAGTACAGAATAACCATAATATACTCCACAAACCCAAAGAAGTTAAACAAGAAGGAAAGTCCAAGCAAGGATGCTTGAATCTCACTTAGCAGGGGAAATGAAATAGTCATAGGAGGCAGATGGAGAGAGGGAAATTTGTAGGAGAGGGGAAAATGAGGGGAATTGGAGTGGTTTGGGGATCAGGTGCAGGGGGAGATAGGAGAGAGAGCCAGAGGGCCAGGACAACATTTAATTGTGACTGGCTTACATGTTCAGAAATTTAGTCCAGTATCATCAAGGCAGGAGCATGACAGCATCCAGGCAGGCACAGTGAAGGCTGAGGTGAGAGTCCTACAGCTACAGTTGGCTATGGGGATCGGGGAGGAACTTGAGGACATGCCAGACACTTAGGAGGGGAGGCTCCCTAGGAATTAATAAGGGTGACCTTAGCTGAGACACACAGCAGTGAGGATATGGAACCTGAAAGGCCACCTTTTATAGCCACGCAGGAACCTCATTGGAGTGAGGAGGCAATTACACACCAACAAAATGTTCAACTCCAAATTTACCCTGTCTACAAAGCATGCAGGGACAAGAGATGGAGCTGAGGCTAAGGGAATGGCCAACCAATAACTAACTGGTCCAGCTTGAGGCACATCCCATGGGTAAGCATCAATCCTTGATACTATTAATGATACTCTGTTGTGCTTGCAGACAGCAACCTAGCATAACTGTCCTCTGAGAGCCTTCACTCAGCATCTGACTAAAACAGATATAGAGACACACAGACAAACATTGGATGGTGCTCAGGGACTCTTATGTAAGAGGTGGGAGAAAACTTGAGGGTTGCAAAGGGGATAAGACTTTTCTGGAGTCACAGAAAGACTAACAGAGTCAACTAACTTGGACACTTGGTGTTCTCAGAGGTTAAGCCACCAACCAAAGAACATACAAGGTCCTCCACACATATGTAGCAGATGTACATCTTGGTCTTCATGTAGATCCCCAAACAACTGGAGCAGAGGCTGTCTCTAAAGCTGTTGCTTATTTGTGGAATATACTCCCTGACTTAGTTTGGGTTTTACTGCTTTGAACAGATGCCATAACCAAAGGCAACTCTTATAATGACAACATTTAATTGGGGTTGGCTTACAGGTTCAGAAATCCAGCCCAGTATCATCAAGGCAGTGTCCAGGCAGGCATGATGCAGGCTTAGCTGAGAGTTCTACATCTTCATCTGAAGGATGTTAGCAGAATACTGACTTCCAGGAAGCTGGGATGAGGGTGTTAAGGCCCATATCCAGAGTGATACCACTTCGATTTCAACAGGGCCACATCTTCTGATAGTGCCACTCCCTGGGCCTAGCATATACAAACCATTGCCTTCCACTCCTTGACTTCCAAAGCCTTGTTCAAACATGTGTCTATGGAGGTCATACCCTAAACATAGCATATTATGAAATGCATATAGTCCAACTTCAAAGGTCCCCATAGTATATATCACTCTCAACAATGTTAGACATCTGAAGTTCAAAGTCTCTTCTGAGATTCATCCAATCACTTAAATGTAATCCCCAAAGGAAGACAGAAAATCAGCTTGGCAAACTCCAAACACTGCATTTCCATGTCTGATTTAAAGGAGGTCTTCAGATCTCCAACTCCTTTTTCATCATTGTTGACCACAACAGACATCTTTCTCCTGGGCTGGTTCCACTCCCTGTTAGCAGCTTTCCTCAGCAGAAAGTCCTTGGCTCTGGTATCTCGAACATCCTGGGGTCTCCAAGGAAATGTCAGTGTTGTAGCTTCTTGTTTAAGGATCTGGGATCTATACATGGATTTCTGGGTTCCTCTGAAGGGGTGCTGTCACATTCCCAGCTCTGCCCTCGGTAGCACTCTAAGCTTAGTTTGATACACTCCTTTGCCACTGCTGTTCTTTGTGATCATCCCATAGTACTGGCATCTCTAATATACTGGGGTCTTCTGCTGCAACCAGGCTTCACCAATAACCTTTCATAGGCTCTCTTCATGGTGCCAAGCCTCAACTCCTTTGCATAACCCCTTCAGTCTTGGGCTGTCAACTGCAACTGAGGCTGCACCTTCACCAATGGCTTTCCATGGCCTCTCACAGTGCTGAGTCTCAGCTGTTTCTCATGATCCCTGACTCTTATACATTACCAAGAACAGTTTTAGCAGGAGGAACAACATTGGCAATCTCTAGGACACAGCTTCTTTGTGCTCTCAGAAAACACTTCTCAGAAGATTTCACCTCAGTGATTCTGGTCTCTACTTTAATCACTACTAATTTCTGAGCTCAATCTAACCAGCATCAGTTGTCCCAGTAGTCCCTAAATTTCTGTTTTATTTCTGCCTAAGCTTGTCTGTCTTTTAACTTGTTCTGTAGACTGACTTTGAACTCAGAGATCTGCATGCCTGTCTCCTAAGCACTGGGATTAAAGGTGCAGTCCATCAAGACTGGACTTAAATTTTGCTTCACCTACAATTTGCTGTGTTGTAGGCTGGCATTGAACTCAAAGATCTGCTTGTCTTTGCCTCCTGGAATTAAAGGCTTATACTACCATGCCCTGACCTAAACTTATTATTATTATTATTATTATTATTATTATTATTATTATTATTAAATATCCTCTTCATTTACATTGCCAATGGTAAAACCTTTCCTGATTTCCCCCCCTCTCCAAAGACCCCCAACCGCTCCTCCCACTCCCTGCCTCCACGTATGTCCCTCCACCCAACACACTCCCTCCTCCCTCCTCCTTGGTTTCCCTTTGTTTGGGCCTCTGTTGAGCCTTTACCTGACCAAGGACCACTCCTCCCACTGATGCCCAACAAGGAATTCTTCTGCCATATTTTGGCTGGAATCATGTGTACGCCTTGTTTGTTCTTCCCATGGGGCTGTAAACCCCTTCGGCTCCTCTGGACCACCCTCCAGTTCCTCCATTGGGGATCCCATGCCAAGTCCTATGGTTGGCTGCTAGCATCTACCTCTGTATTTGTAAGGCTCTGGCAGGGCCCCTCCGGAGACAACCATGGCATGCTCCTTTTGGTATACACTTCCATAGTAGTGTTGGGGTTTGGTGACTGTTTATAGGATGAATCCCCAGGTAGGGCAGTCTCTGGGTGGCCTTTACTTCAGTCTCTGCTCCACACATTGTCTTGCTTATTGCTCCTGCGAGTATTTTGTTACTTTTCTCAGCGGAACCAAAGCACCCTTACTTAAGTCCTCTTTCTTCGTGAGCTTCCTGTGCTTTATGAATTGTAACTTGTTTATTTTGAGCTTTTGGGCTAGCATCCACTTATTAGTGAGTGCATACCATGTGTGTTCTTTTGTGATTGTGTTGCCTCACTCAGGATGACACTTTCTAGTCCCTACCATTTGTCTAAGAATTTCATGAATTCATATTTTGAAATAGCTGAATAGTAATCCATTGTGAATATATATCACAGTTTCTGTATCCATTTCTCTGTTGAAGGACATCTGGGTTCTTTCTAGCTTCTGGGTATTATAAATAAGACAGCTATGAACACATTGGAGCATGTGTCCTTATTATATGTAAGAGTATCTTCTGTGTATATGCCCAGGAGTGGTATAGCTGGGTCCTCAGTATGTCTAATTTTCTGAGGAATTGCTAAACTGATCTCTAGAGTGGTTTTACCAGCTTGCAATCCCTCCAAAAATGGAGAAGCATTTCTTTCCCCCCACATCCTCTCCAGCATCTGCTGTCCCCTGGGTTTTTCATCTTAGTCATTCTGACTGGTATAAGGTGGAATCTCAGTGTTGTTTTGAATTGCATTTCCCTGATAACTAAGGATGCTGAACATTTCTTTAGGTGCTTTTGAGCCATTTGAGTTTCCTAAGTTGATAATTCCCTGTTTAGCTCTGTACCCCAGTTTTTAATAGGTTTATTTGACTCTCTGGAGACTAACTTCTTGAGTTCTTTCTATACATTGGATATTAGCTCTCTATCGGATGTAAGGTTAATAAAGAGCTTTTCCCAATTTGTTGGTTGTTGTTTTGTCCTATTGACTGTGTCCTTTGCCTTACAGAAGCTTTTTTTTTTTTTTTTCGAGACAGGGTTTCTGTGTGTAGCCCTGGCTGTACTGGAACACACTCTGTAGACCAGGCTGGCCTGGAACTCAGAAACCTGCCTGCCTCTGCCTGCCCTTGCTGTTATTAAAGGCGTGTGCCACCACCGCCCTGCTTGCTTTGCAGTTTTATGAGGTCCCATTTGTTGATTCTTGTTCTTAGAGCATAAGCCATTGGTGTTATGTTCAGGAACTTTTCCCCTGTGCCCATGTGTTCAAGATTCATTCCCACTTTCTCATCTATAAGCTTCAGTGTGTCTAGTTTTATGTGTAGATCCTTGATCCACTTGGACTTGAGCTTTGTACAAGGAGATAAGAATGGGTCGATTTGCTTTTTTCTGCAGCAGACCTCCAGTTGATCCAGTTGTTAAATATGCTGTCTTTTTCCCACTGGATGTTTTTAGCTCCTTTGTCATGTGTGGGTTCTTTTCTGGGTCTTCAATTCTATTCCACTGATCTTCCTGCCTATCTGCACACCAATTCTAAACAGTTTTTATCACTATTGTTCTGTAGTAGAGCTTATGCCCCTTTAATACCATATATTTCATATTTTTCCTTTCTAATCTTTCTATGCTTTTTCAAAATGCTCTTCATGAGACTTACCAAAGTACAACATCTCTGCTGGGGTTTTTGAGATCTTTGTCAATGTAATTAATATGAATCCCTTTACCTTACCTTCAGCTAGACTTCTCATACAAGGGGAAAAAGCAGCCAAAATCCCACAAAAACTATCTCTAGGCCACACATTGAAATTGTCCACTGAAACCTCTTAGGCCAGGTCCCCACAGTTCAAATCACTCTGTCACAAAATATATTCATATTCCTGCTAGGATAGCCTATTAAGCCCCACTTAAAGTATTCTACTGCTTTCCAAATCCAAGGTCCCAAAATCCACTTTCTTCCAAACAAAAACATGGTCAGGCCTATCACAGCAATACTCTCTACTCCTAGTACCAACTTCTGTCTTAGAGTTTTACTGCTGTGAATAGACACCATGACCAAGGCAATTCTTTTTTTTTTAATTTTTATTTTCTATATTCTATGTTTACATTCCAAAGGCTTTCCCCCTTTCCAGTTCCCCCCCACCATACGTCCCATAGTTCCTCTCCCCCCCCCAACTATTCCCCAATCATTCCCCCTCCCCCCACGGTTTCTCTACAATACTGGATCCAATCTTTACAGGCCCAGGGTCCTCTCCTTTCTTCTTCTTGGGAATCATTTGATTTGCTAATTGTGCCTTGAGTATTTAGGGCTTCTGGGCTCATTAATATCCACTTATCAGTGATTGCATTTCATGTGTATTATTTTGCGATTGGGTTAACTCACTCAGGATGATATTTTCCAGGTCTAACCATTTACCTACAAATTGCATGAATTCATTATTTTTAATTGCTGAGTAGTATTCCATTGTATAAATATACCACATTTTCTGTATCCATTCCTACTTTGAGGGATATTTGGGCTCCTTCCAACTTCTGGCTATTATAAACAAGGCTGCTATAAACATAGTGGAGCATGTGTCTTTATTGTATGCAGGGGAATCCTCTGGGTATATGGCCAGGAGTGGTATGCCAGGGTCCTCTGGAAGTGACATGCCCAATTTTCTGAGGAACTGCCAAACTGATTTCCAGAGCGGATTTACCATTTTGCAATCCCACCAACAGTGTAGGAGTGTTCCTCTTTCTCCAATCCTCGCCAGCACTTGTTGTCTCTTGAGTTTTTAATCTTAGCCATTCTGACTGGTGTGAGGTGGAATCTCAGTGTTGTTTTGATTTGCATTTCCCTGATGACTAATGATGTTGAACATCTCTTAAGGTGTTTCTCGGCCATCCGCATTTCTTCTGGTGAAAATTCTTTGTTTAGCTCTGTACCCCAATTTTTGATAGGGTTATTTGGTTCTTTGGGGTCTAACTTCTTGAGTTCTTTGTATATATTGGATATTAGCCCTCTGTCGGATGTGGGGTTGGTGAAGATCTTTTCCCACTTTGTTGGTTGTCGTTTTGTCCTTCTGACAATGTCCTTTGCCTTGCAGAAACTTTGTAATTTTATGAGGTCCCATTTGTCAATTCTTGATCTTAGAGCATAAGCTATTGGTGTTCTGTTCAGGAACTTTTCCCCTGTGCCCATGTCCTCCAGGGTCTTCCCACGTTTCTTTTCTAATAGTTTCAGTGTGTCTGGTTTTATGTGGAGGTCCTTGATCCACTTGGAGTTGATCTTAGTGCAAAGAGATAAGAGTGGGTCAATTCTCATTCTTCTGCATGTTGACCTGCAGTTGAACCAGCACCATTTGTTGAAAAGGCTATCTTTATTCCACTGGACGGTTGTGGCTCCTTTATCAAAGATCAAGTGACCATAAGTCTGTGGGTTAATTTCTGGGTCTTCAATCCTATTGACCAAGGCAATTCTTATAAGGACAGCATTTAATTGGGACTGACTTACAGCTCAGAGGTTCAGTCTAGTATTCTCATGCAAATACATGGCAGCATCCAGGCAGTCATGCTGCAGGCTGAGCTGAGAGTTCTACATCTTCATCTGAAGGCTGCTAACAGAATACTGGCTTCCTGGCAGCTAAGATAGGGGTTTTAAAACCCACACCCAGAGTGTCAAATCTACTCCAACAGGGCCACACCTTCTGATAGTGTCACTTCCTGGGCCAAGCATATACAAACCATCATACTTCCCTAACTGGACTGCCTTTTCTGGCCTTAGTCGGAAAGGATTCTTCTAGCGCTTCAAAGACTTGATGTGCTAAGGAGGGGCATACCCAGAAAGACCTTGACTATCTCAGAGGAGAAGGGGAGGAGGATGATAGAGGGACTGTGAAAGTGAGGATATAAATTAATTAATTTAAAAAAAGAAAACCAACTTGAAATTCATAAGTGATGATAAAGGAGATTCTCACACTAAGGTACACTAGCTATAGTTTACTATCTTTTATAAAAGAAAATATAACTACATTTATAATGGCATACAAAATATTAAGAATTATAATTTTGTTCAAATGACCATTCATGACAGCAGAGAGCAACCACCTTGTCTTTGGGCATTTAATAACTGTGACAGTGCAATACCAAAATAGCCATCCACTCTAACCTCACACCCTAGCATTCCCCTACCCTTTGGGCAAGGAGTCTCTACAGGATCAAGGGTCTCCCCTCACTTTGATGCCAAATAAGGAAATCCTCTGCAACATAAGCAGCTGGAGCCATGGGTCTCTCCATGTATACCCTTTGGTTAGTATTTTAGTCCCTAGGGGCTCAGGGGTCTGGTTGTTTGATATCCTTTTTCAAATGAGGTTGCAATCCAATCCTGCTTCTTCAGTCATTCCCCTAAATCCTCCATTGGTGTCCCTGTGCTCAGTCTGATGGTTAGTTGCTAATGAGAGATAGAAAGGTGTGGCTCCAGATTTGGGAGGTGGATGGGCAATGTGTGAAGGGACTGGGAGGAGTGGAGGGAGGAGAAACTGTAATCACATATGAGATATACTGTGTGGAAAAAAAACTTTTGTCAATACAAGAAAAAAGAAAAACAAAGCTAATAAAATATATTTGGTCTATGATTTGTGACTTTTAATTGAGGGAAAATAAAACAAGGAAAGAGAAGTTGTTTTGTTTACTAAATTTTGGAAATAAAAGAAATAAATCTTCCAATAATTGATTGCAAAATTACTTTAAAACTAAATTGCTCTTTTATTGTATAGTAAAATATATTCCTTATAGAGTAAATAAATGAATATTAAAATAGTATGTAATTGAGAAAAAAGTAAATCTACATGTGTGTGACAAATTTCTTTCTAGTTTATTATGTTTGCTGTTATTATCATTATTTTAAATATTTGATATTTCATGCTAATATAGGATCCAGATCTATTTTAGGATACAGATCATATTTTATGACACATCAATTAACTATTTTACCTACTTTGGGAATCATGTATAGTTTTTACTAAATAGACACACTGTTCTGAGTGTAGAGGGTATGATTTAATTTATTGTGAAATAACTTCAAAGATTTTTTTGTACTTTAAATGATGTCTCAATGTTATTATTGTGCATTAAGATTGGATTCCATATATAAGAGTATTATGCTAATGTAAGTACTCATAACTGAGATCATTGCAATACGGTAAACTTTTAAGCAGAAACAATAACAATGTGTGTTTGAAAATTATGATGCATGCTAGAATTACTAAATAATAAATATGGCACAAAACTAAACTACCTAAGATAGATTCTTGTTAATTTTAAAAGACTCTCCAGAGATAAAATTTATAGATTAATGTAAACTTAAATGGAGATAACATATAAATCCCAAGTCAAGCTCCAAATCATAAGATTGTACATCATAAAATATTAATGAACAATTGATTGTTCTTAAATACTGGGTACGAGGTTGGAAAGGTGGCTCAGCTGGTAAGAGCACTTTCTGCTCTTCCGAAGGTCCTGATTTCAAATCCCAGCAACCACATGGTGGCTCACAACCATCCATAAAGAGATCTGATGCCCTCTTCTGGTGCCTGAAGACAGCTGCAGTGTACTTACATATAAATAAATGTTTAAAAACATCATTAAAAAATACTGGGTACACTAAAATCAAATGTTTTCACACAGCATATTTGGTTCGAAATGCTTTTTACATTGTCAATAAACATCATGTATGATTATGATAAATAAAATTACAAAACCTGGTATTTTCTAATTAAATTAGTTCTGTTCATCAATGTGAATTCCCACACATTTCAAAAAGAGATACTAAACATATTCATGTAAGATATACTTAAAAAATTAGCCAATCCAGCAATCACTCAAACCTTCTTTATCAGTTTCAGAATATCCAATGTATACAAAGAACTCAAGAGGTTAGACCCAAGAAAACCAAATAACCCTATCCAAAAATGGGGTGGTACAGAGCTAAACAGAGACTTTTCACCTGAAGAAACTCGGATGGCTGAGAAACACCTTAAAAAATGTTCAACATCATTAGTGATTAGGGAAATGCAAATCAAAACAGCCCTGAGATTTCACCTCACACCAGTCAGAATGGCTAAGATTAAAAACTCAGAAGACATCAGGTGTTGGCGAGGATTTGGAGAAAGAGGAACACTCCTTCACTGCTGGTACAACCACTCTGGAAATCAGTCTGGCGGTTCCTCAGAAAACTGGACGTGATACTTCAGGAGGACCCAGCCATACCACTCCTGGGCATATACCCAGAAGATTCCCCAGCATGCAATAAGGATACATGCTCCACTATGTTCATAGCAGCCTTATATATAATAGCCAGAAACTGGAAAGAACCCAGATGTCCATCAATGGAGGAATGGATTCAAAAATATGGTATATATACACAATGGAGTACTATTCAGCCATTAGAAACAATGAATTCATAAAATTCTTAGAGAAATGGATGGAGCTGGAGAACATCATACTAAGTGAGGTGACCCAGTCTCAAAAGAATACCCATGGTATGCAGTCACTGATAAGTGGATATTAGCCTAGAATCTTGGAACACCAAAGACATAAATCACATACCAAGTGATGTCTGACAAGAAGAAAGGAGTGGACACTGGTGCTAGAATGATCCAAAGCATCATTGTGGGGTAGTATAAGAACAGGGAGGTGGGAGGGGGTGGACGAGGGAGCAGGGGGAGGGAAAGGGCATGTGGGACCTTTGGGGGTGGGGAACCAGAAAAAGGGAAATGAATTGTAAATATAGAATATATCCAATAAAAAAAAAAGAAGTTCCCATGAGGTGTTCTTAAATGGAATTTGTATAAATAGATCAATCTTTGTCTGTCTGAATTTCTATCATCAAATGAAGGGGAATATTTACTGAGAGGGTAGGCACTTGTAAAATCAAAAATAAAACCAATCAGCATATCTCTTCTCATCTGAAACTTAGCTTGTTTGTGAAACTGTTGGCAGCTTGCATCATGAAGGTGACAATGACAACAAACATTTAAGGAAAGGGCCAGTAGTAGTCTGTTACTTATGTATAGATTAGAATCAGGTGACAATGTCTGACTGGGAGAACCCAATAATGGGAAGTGAGAGAAACTCCACTAGTTAGCAATTGGATGTGTTATGTGAAAAGTGATATACAGCATTAGAAAAGGATGATGCAAAGGACATTGAGTTAGATGGAAGTTTGTCAGGCCATGCTAATAAATGTAGGGCTACTGCCAGGTGGTGGTGGCACACGCCTTTAATCCCAGCACTTGGGAGGCAGAGGCAGGCTGATTTCTGAGTTCCAGGCCAGCCTGGTCTACAGAGTGAGTTCCAGGACAGCCAGGGCTACACAGAGAAACCCTGTCTTGAAAAACCATAAAAAAATGCAGTGCTACTTAAATTAAACTTAGAAAATAAGAGATTGATTCATTTTGCTATATTATAAATGGAGGCAGCCAGGCGGTGGTGGTGCACACCTGTAATCCCAGCACTTGGGAGGCAGAGGTAGGCAGATTTCTGAGTTCGAGGCCAGCCTGGTCTACAGAGTGAGTTCCAGGACAGCCAGGACTACACAGAGAAACCCTGTCTCGAAAAAAAAAAAACAAAATAAATAAATAAATGAATAAATAAATAAATAAATAAATAAAATAAATGGAGACAATTCAAAGTCCTTTATTAATATTATATTCTACTTACAGTTGCCTCATGAAAGAGAAAAATGCTCAAAACTTTCAGTTTTGATAGCAGCGGGCCTCCATATTGCAACCAGGACACAGATGGAAAGGCCCAGGTAAACACCCCTTCCAGGGCTACCCTCACGGGGGGATCTGCTAGGCTCTCATGGAGCCAAGCAGGCCAAGTTCCGCCTAGGCTCTGTGGGTCTTCCCCGCGCCCTCTGGCCATGCACCGCGGCTGTGGTCTGCAACCAGCTCGCCGGCCCCTGGACCAGCGATAGCAGTGGGCCTCCATATTGTAACCAGGACACAGCTGGAAAGGCCCAGGCTCTGTGGGACATCCCCGCGCCCTCTGGCCATGCACCGAGGCGGTGGGCAGCAACCAGCTCGCCGGCTCCTGGACCAGCAATAGCGGCAGGCCTCCAAATAGCAGCCAGGACACAGCTGGAGAAGCCCAGGTAGACAGACTCCATCAGGGGCTACAATCACATGGGTGGCAGCCACCTTATGATCCCTTAAAGCAGCAGTCACACATATTCACCAGTAGAGAAACAACAGGTGAGCCCAGCCTCACAGGAGATTCAAACACCAGCCACTGACAACAAGGCCAACTAACACCAGAAATAACCAGATGGCAAAAGGAAAATGAAGGAATGTTACTAACAAAAATCAAGGCAACATGACAGCATCTGAACCCAGTTCTCCAACAACAGGAAGCCCTGGATACCCCAAAACACCAGAAAAACAAGACTTGGATATAAAATCACTGGTCAGGATGCTGGTAGCTGAACACATAGAAAAATATCGTAAAGAAATAGAGGAGAAAATGGATCAAAAGTTAGAAGCCTTTACGAGGCAAATACAAAAATCACTTCAAGAAATTCAGGAGAAGATGGATCAAAAAGAAGAAGAAAATAAGGAAGAAAGACAAAAGTCACTTAAAGAACTACAGAAGAACGTGGGCCAACAAGTAGAAGCTATGAAAGAGGAAGCACAAAAATCTATTAAAGAAATACATGAAAACACAATCAAGCAAGCGAAAGATCTGAGCACATCCATCCAGATACTAAAAACAGAAGTAGAAACAACTAAGAAATCACAGAGAGAGACAACATTGGAGATAGAAAACCTTGGGAAGAAATCAGGGGCCATAGATGCAAGTATCAACAATAGAATACAAGAGATAGAAGACTGAATCTCAGAAGCCGAAGATACCATAGGTACCATTGATTCAACAGTCAAAGAAAATACTAAATGCAAAAAGGTGGTAACCCAAAACATCCAGGAAATCCAAGACACTATGAGAAGACCAAACCAAAGGATTATAGGTATAGACGAGAGTGAAGATTTACAAGTTAAAGGGCCAGCTAATATCTTCTATAAAATTATGGAAGAAAACTCCCCCAACCTAAGGAGAGAGATGCCCATGAATATACAAGAAGCCTATAGAACCCCAAACAGACTGGACCAGAACAGAAATACATCCTGTCACATAATAATCAAAACTCCAAATGTAATAAACAAAGAAAGAATACTAAAGGCAGCAAGAGAAAAAGGCCAAGTAACATATAAAGGAAGACCTATCAGAATTACACCAGAATTCTCACCTGAGACCATGAAAGCTAGAAGATCCTGGGCAGATATCATGCAAACTCTAAGAGAACACAAACTTCAGCCAAAACTACTTTACCCAGCAAAACTCTCAATCGCCATTGATGGAGACATCAAGGTATTCCACGACAAAACCAAATTTACAAGACATCTTTCCACAAATCCAACCCTACAAAGAATAATAGGGGGAAAACCAAGACAAGGACGGAAACTACACCCGGGAAGAAGCAAGATAGAAACCTCCTCTCAACAACCCCAAAAGAAGATAACCTCTCAAATATAAATAAATAAATAAATAAATAAATAAAATAAATAAATAAATAAAAATAATTTCAAAAATGTCTGGAGGAAATAATTACCATTCCTTAATATCTCTTAACATCAATGGACTCAATTCCCCAATAAAAAGACATAGATTAACAGACTGGATACAGAAACAGGACCCTACATTTTGCTGCATACAGGAAACACATCTCAGTGTTAAAGACAAACACTACCTTAGAGTAAAAGGATGGAAGACAATTTTACAAGCAAATGGTCTCAGGAAACAAGCGGGGGTAGCCATTCTAATATCAGATAAAATAGACTTCCAACCTAAAGTCATCAAAAGAGACTCAGAAGGTCACTTCTTGCTTGTCAAAGGGAAAATCCACCAAGAAGAGCTCTCAATACTGAACATTTATGCTCCAAATACAAGGGCACCCTCCTTCATAAAAGAAACCTTACTGAAGCTAAAAGTACACATTACACCTAACACAATAATTGTGGGGGACTTCAACACTCCACTCTCCTCAATGGACCGATCAGGAAAGCAGAAACTAAAGAGGGACACAGTGAAACTAATTGAAACTTTGGACCAATTGAATTTAACAGATATATATAGAACATTTCATCCTAAAGCTAAAGAATATACCTTTTTCTCAGCACCGCATGGTACCTTCTCCAAAATTGATCATATAATTGGTCACAAGACAGATGTCAACAAATACAAGAAGATCGAGCTAATCCCATGCTTCCTATCAGACCACTGTGGAGTAAGAGTGGTCTTCAATTACAACAAAACCAACAGAAAGCCCACATACACATGGAAACTGAACAATACTCTACTCAATGACACCTTGGTCAAGGAAGAAATAAAGAAAGAAATCAAAGACTTTTTAGAATTCAATGAAAATGAAGGTACAACCTACCCAAATCTATGGGACACAATGAAAGCAGTGCTAAGAGGAAAACTCATAGCCCTAAGTGCATCCAAAAAGAAACTGGAGAGAGCATACACTAGCAACTTAACGGCACACCTAAAAGCCCTGGAAGAAAAAGAAGTTAATTCACCCAGGAGGAGTAGAAGACAAGAAATCACCAAACTCAGGGCTGAAATCAATCAAGTAGAAACAAAGAGAACCATACAAAGAATCAACAAGACTAGGAGCTGGTTCTTTGAGAAAATCAACAAGATAGATAAACCCTTAGCCAGACTAACCAAAGGACACAGAGACAGTATACAAATTAACAAAATTAGAAATGAAAAGGGAGACATGACAACAGAAAACGAGGAAATTCAAAAGATCATCAGATCCTACTACAAAGGTCTATACTCAAAACAACTGGATAATCTGGAGGAAATGGACAATTTCCTAGACAGATATCAAATACCAAAATTAAACCAGCATCAAGTAGATCAGCTAAATAGTCCCATAACCCCTAAAGAAATAGAAGGGGTTATAGAAAGCCTCCCAACCAAAAAAAGTACGGGACCAGATGGTTTTAGTGCAGAATTCTACCAGACATTCAAAGAAGACTTAACACCAATACTTTTCAAACTATTCCACAAAATAGAGACAGAAGGGACACTGCCCAACTCATTCTTCGAAGCCACAATTACGCTAATACCTAAACCACAAAAAGATCCAACAAAGAAAGAGAACTACAGGCCAATTTCTCTTATGAATATAGATGCAGAAATACTAAATAAAATTGTTGCTAACCGAATCCAAGAGCACATCAAAACGATCATCCACCATGAACAAGTAGGCTTCATCCCAGGGATGCAGGGATGGTTCAATATACGGAAATCCATCAATGTAATCCACTACATAAACAAACTGAAAGAAAAAAACCACATGGTCATCTCATTAGATGCTGAAAAAGCATTCGACAAAATTCAGCATCCTTTCATGCTAAAAGTCTTGGAAAGAGCAGGAATTCAAGGCCCATACCTAAACATTGTAAAAGCAATCGACAGCAAACCAGTATCCAACATCAAAATAAATGGAGAGAAACTTGAAGCATTCCCACTAAAATCAGGGACTAGACAAGGCTGCCCTCTCTCTCCATATCTTTTCAATATAGTACTTGAAGTTCTAGCAAGAGCAATTAGACAACATAAGGAAGTCAAAGGGATACAAATTGGAAAGGAAGAAGTGAAACTATCATTATTTGCAGACGATATGATAGTTTACCTAAGCGACCCAAAAAACTCCACCAGAGAACTTCTACAGCTGATAAACAACTTCAGCAAAGTGGCAGGTTATAAAATTAACTCATGCAAGTCAGTGGCCTTCTTGTACTCAAAGGACAAGCAGGCTGAGAAAGAAATTAGGGAAATAACACCCTTCACAATAGCCACAAACAACATAAAGTATCTTGGCGTAACTCTAACCAAACAAGCGAAAGATCTGTACAACAGGAACTTCAAGTCCCTGAAGAAAGAAATCGAAGAAGACCTCAGAAGATGGAAAAATATTTCTTGCTCCTGGATTGGCAGGATCAATATAGTAAAAATGGCCATCTTGCCAAAAGCAATATACAGATTCAATGCGATCCCCATCAAAATCCCAACTCAATTCTTCATACATCTAGAAAGAGCAATTCTCAAATTCATCTGGAGCAACAAAAAACCCAGGATAGCTAAAACTATTCTCAACAATAAAAGGACTTCTGGGGGAATCAATATCCCTGACCTCAAGCAGTACTACAGAGCAATTGTGTTAAAAACTGCATGGTATTGGTATAGCAACAGGCAAGCAGATCAATGGAACAGGAATGAAGACCCAGAAATTAACCCACAGACTTATGGTCACTTGATCTTTGATAAAGGAGCTACAACCATCCGGTGGAAAAAAGATAGCCTTTTTAACAAATGGTGCTGGTTCAACTGGAGGTAAATATGCAGAAGAATGAGAATTGATCCACTCTTATCACCTTGTACTAAGATCAACTCCAAGTGGATCAAGGACCTCCACATAAAACCAGACACACTGAAACTAATAGAAAAGAAACTGGGGAAGACCCGGGAGGACATGGGCACAGGGGGAAAGTTCCTGAACAGAACACCAATAGCTTATGCTCTAAGATCAAGAATTGACAAATGGGACCTCATAAAATTACAAAGTTTCTGCAAAGCAAAGGACACTGTCAGAAGGACAAAATGGCAAACAACAAAGTGGGAAAAGATCTTCACTAATCCCACATCCGACAGAGGGCTAATATCCAATATATACCAAGAACTCAAGAAGTTAGACCCCCAAAGAACCAAGTAACCCTATTAAAATGGGGTACAGAGCTAAATAAAGAATTTTCACCTGAAGAAATTCTGATGGCCGAGAAGCACCTTAACAAATGTTCAACATCATTAGTCATCAGGGAAATGCAAATCAAAACAACCCTGAGATTCCACCTCACACCAGTCAGAATGGCTAAGATTAAAAACTCAAGAGACAACAGGTGCTGGCGAGGATGTGGAGAAAGAGGAACACTCCTACACTGTTGGTGGGATTGCAAGATGGTACAACTGCTCTGGAAATAAGTATGATGGTTCCTCAGAAAATTGGGCGTGACACTTCCAGAGTACCCTGTCATTCCACTCCTGGGCATGTACCCAGAGGATTCCCCTGCATGCAATAAAGACACATGATTCACTAAAAAAAAAAAAAAAGAAAAAAAAAGAAAAAAAACCCAAAAAACAAAAAACAAAACTTTCAGTTTTGCTTGAAACTTGAGTTTATATGGCTATTCTTTAATTTTGTTTGTTAAATCTGAGTTTAGCAAACAACAGCAATATGTGCACTAGTGTGCATAAATATTTGTATGTGTGTATGTTTATGTGTGTTTGTATATGTATGTGTTATATATTTCCTGCTTAGACATAAAAACATTACTTCTTTTTATAGTTTTCCAATTTATTAAGACATGTATATTATACTAATTTAATGTTTATATCAATTCATTTATAAATCTGCTTATTTACATACATTGTTAATGTTTTAAATTAATACTTGCTTTAAACTTCAAAATCATCTATGCCATTTTTACATAGGAAGAAATCATGGCTCAAGAAATAAAACTTGGTCAAGGTCACACAGCCAAGAAAAGGGGTAATTCAGGATTGACCCATGTGATTTCTGCAATGTCCACTTTTGCTCTATCCTTCTTTCTGCAATGTGAGCTCGAAAAAATGGAAAGTACCTCATTAAAATGTCCCCCACAGGGATGTTTTAAATAAGAAACAAGAGAAAGGAAAGTACTTTCATAAATAGAAACTCAAGTTTGATTTTAATTTGTGGCAGACACTGTCTCATAGTGAAATAAAAATAGTCATGGTTCAGAAGTAGAAGAGAAAAACAAGCTTTAACATTAATTAGATATGGTTAACATTTTTAAGCATCCATGTATAATAATGTTTAAGATATAAGTCACAACTCTTTTTTTTTTGTTGTTGTTGTTGGAGAAGGGTCCCTTCCACCTCTCTTTACACTTGAGTTTCTGGTAAAGAGTCTCTTTAGAAAGGAAATTTAAATGTCTTTCATATAGAGTTGTGGCTTATATCTTTTTTTTTTTCGAGACAGGGTTTCTCTGTAAAGCCCTGGCTGTCCTTGAACTCACTCTGTAGACCAGGCTGGCCTCGAACTCAGAAATCCACCTGCCTCTGCCTCCCAAGTGCTGGGATTAAAGGTGTGCACCACCACTGCCCAGCTGTGACTTATATCTTAAACCTTATTATTATACATGAATTTCAAAAATTAATTAGAAAATTTTGGTTTCTCCCACAAACAGATGCAGTTGGTTATATTTGACTAAAAGGGACATCACAGAAAACAACTTTATTCTTTATATTTCTGCCAAATATAATGGTACAATTGGTCCTTAATGATATGAGAGGAATATGATGAGTGAGCAGTCAAGTGAGATTACCTTTATAATCAAGTTATTCTCTCCCAAAAGATGTGAGTTGAATGAAAAGAATGAACCCCATTTCTACTGCATCTCTAATTCACTAATCCAAAAAGAAAAAAATTAATCTTTGTCTTCTGAGGTAAATGGTAATAATTTCCTCAAGAAATGTTGCTATATTTACCATTGAGGAATCTTTTCTCACAATTTTGATATAGCTATTCATTCCAGATAATTTTTGTCCTAGGGTGGCATTTTTTAAAGTTTCAAAATAATGACACAAGTGCTATTGTATTCTTTCTGACTCCATGCAGTATTTTTCAAAATTTGAAAGTCTGCCATTGTATATTATTAAAGTACATGCCAAAAATTTAAAAGTCTACCATTAAGCAAATTATTCCTGGCATTATCTCCATTATTCTAGATAGCTCTTCTTGCTTTTTAAAATAGACTACATTTTAAAAAGTGGTTTCATTGTATTGCTGCCAATCACAGGACATGATTTTCTTTACAATCACAAACATGAACACATAGCTACTTGCAATAAAAGAAAGTAAATTGAGAAGATTCTATTATGTATTTTTGATGAAAGCATCAGTTGTACAGGTAGTCATTGGTATCTAAGGGTGATTTTATCCAGGGCTGATTTTCTTTTTGTTGTTGTTATTGTTTGTTTGTTTGTTTTGCTCTTTTAAAGTTGAAAAATATTCTCCTCTCATATAATACAACTTGATCATAGTTCCCCCTCCCTCTAGTCCTCCCATCCCCCTGCCACACCCCTTCTCCCCTAGATCTACTCCCCCTCAGTCTCCCTTCAGAAAAGAGAAGGTTTCCAAGTGAGCATAGTAAAATAAAATAATTATGATAAAGCGAAATTCCTCATACTGAGGTTGGACAAGGCAATTCAACATTAGGAAAATCATTCCAAGAATGGGCAAAGAAGAGTTACAAAGATACCTGATACAATTTTGCAGGTCCCTAAATTTCTCATATTAAATGGTTTATACACATATTGTGTCTATAACTTTTTTATATGCTTGAAATCATGTTGAGATTACTTGTGACATCTATTGCAATATGAATATTATACTAATAATTGTTATACTGTTTTCTTTAGGGAATACAAGCAAGAGAAAAGAAACTGCTATATCAATAACTAATACAATCATTTGCCATGAATATTTTGACCTTGATTTTTGAATCACAGGAACAAAAACCCTGTAAAGTAGAATATTAAAGCTCTTTCTATTCGAAGAAAAATTTCCAACAGCAGTATAAAAAACACAATGCACAGCCACCTATATTGCTTCTGTTAGACTTACCATATGCTTCTATTTAAGTTTGCCAATCTGGACTAAATTTTTAAGCTGTCACAATTAATCAAATATACTCATGCATGTATTGATGGTTTGTTGTATTTGTGAAGAATTGTTTGAGGGGAGTTTAATTGTAGTGAAGGTGAGGAGAGAGAGAAAGAAATGTTAAGTGGAAAGAGAAATATGTGACTTTTTAAGGAATGTTGACTTCCAACAGGTGTTCTCTTATGTAAAATATAAGCAATTACATGTAGATATATAAGATTATATCACCTAAGCCTGTAATCAGTCTTATGAAGTAGAGTATGTCATCATCATGTGGGTAGACATGTTCACATAAAGCATTTATGTAAACTTATGTTAGCACTTACTCCAATTTATAGAGCTATAAAGAAATATAATCAGCAATAGAGATTTGGTCTCTTTCTGCAAATCAGTGAATTGTATTTACTAAATAATAATAGGCTGAGACAATTTGATAAACCTCAGTAGCAGATTTATTATAGAACTTATGTTCAATTACACATTATTTTATAAGCATGGGAAAATGAGTCTCTTCTAATTTATGTTAGTGAGAATCAGCTACCTGAGGTTTACTTTAAGACCCATGTATTTTCAGTTTTAGAAATGCAATGGAAAATAGAAAAGTTAGTTTATTAATTATCCTAGTAAGATGATTAAAGTTACACTCACTGTGCTGCTCAGTCTGTGTCTATTAAATATGCCTGGATAAAAAGAGTAAATACTGGTTGTTTTGAAAACTGTACACCCTGGCCAGACATCCAACTTGTCAGGTGCTGGTAGTTTCCTTGCCTACATATACTGACAAAAATACATTAGTAAATTCTATGTAAGCATGATATTTTAAACCATAGTACTCTTGATTTCAGTGTGTAAATATTTTAGGGATTGTCAATCTTATGGTCTTGGAACTTTGCTACTGTATTCTCAGTGAATCTAAATATCTATGTTTATACAAAATTCTATTATGAAAAAAGTGCTTACTGATGATAACTGGACAAACAATTCTTTCTAAATATGATCTAGCTTGATGAACATTACTAAAATATATACAAATTCACACCTCCAATCTTTTAATATAAGCGAACTAGTATAGAGATAAACTTTGAATAAATATCTGAACCTCAGTCTTCTATGAAATTGCTGATAACTCATATTTGAACATTATTTAATTTTTCCCTTATGTTAGAAAAGTACTTCTGTATAAATTATTGGACATTTAAAGTGAAAGTTGGTTGCATTGTATTTGAGAAAGGAATTGTAGGCAGTAGATCACAATTCTCTTTGGCTTTAATTGAAAACCAAGTTAAATTAGTGCTTCAATCGCTTGCTTCTATAAAGGAGTTCATTATAA
The DNA here is from genome assembly GCA_964023405.1 of Apodemus agrarius. Taxonomy (NCBI): domain Eukaryota; kingdom Metazoa; phylum Chordata; class Mammalia; order Rodentia; family Muridae; genus Apodemus; species Apodemus agrarius. The sequence continues at coordinate 137,932,165 of OZ030010.1, read as the reverse complement.
TGATTTGTAAAAGTAATGTATAGTCTGAGGGCACTTTTTCACATATATTATTACCATAATTAAGACTCTGTCCACATTTTATGGGTTATTTCAAGATTAGCAAACATAGCCTTATATATACCTTTCACATTAAAACTTACTGAACATTAATGACCCTTTCTGAGGGTGCAAAAATGGGAAGAACCTATAGAATATTATGTAGCTCTGACTGGCCTTGAACTTACTTACCATCCTCCTTTCTCAGTCCCTTAAATTCTAGTCCTTGCACTCTCAACCTGATCTACCACACTGAATAAAATAGTTTTACCAGGAAATTATAAAAAAATGTTCTCACAGTGTATCTGCATCTGAATAATAGAATGGGATTAATATGCAAACTGTATGGAGAACATAGAGTTTGAGTTAGGATGCATATAATTCTTGTGGGACAATGTGAGAAACTTTCAGATACAATGTTTATTTAGTCAGGAGGATACATATGTGATGTTTGCCTCCACTTACACAGATGCCAGTTATAAAGAGAAAAGCATGACCATAAAAGGACCCATTTACTAACTGAGTAAAAGGAAATTTGTACTTTAATGGAAAAAAGCATCAACATCCACAAGGAGACATGGATGATCATTATCTACTTTTCATTCATAGAAGTTTGTATGGTTACATAAAATAAAGCACAATAAAAAAACAAGCATTTCATAGAAGTGTTGCTTTACAAACAAGCTCAAACTATTTGAATAAATCTCAGTTCACATAGTATGGTACTACAAGTCATTACAATCTGACCGCCATTTATTATTATTGTTGCTGTTGTTAATTATTTTTTATTATTAGTTTGCTAATTCGGTCTTTATATCCCTATTATAAATAGCATTGATTGTCTTCCATGAATATAGCTATGTTTTTTGCATTTTAATTCTCTTGCACCTGGAAGATATTTTAGAAAAATTATACAATGCAAACTATCATAAGATATGTGTAGTTAATTCACAGCACTTTAGAGAGGATATGATGTCTGAAGAATTCTATAGTTAGTAGTGTCTTTTTATTTTTGTCTCAGTTCGGGTGATTTTATATTTTATTGAATTTAGCCATGGTGCATGATATCATCTCCAGTTTACAGAAGAGAAAACCAAGACAATTCATACCTACTGACTTGTGAACTTACCTTTTAATGTCTTGTGCTGTCTAGTTTTGTGTCAACTTGATATAAACCAGAGTGATAAGAGAGTAGTGAGTCTCAATTGAGAAAACCCCTTCATAATATTGGGCTGTAGAGAAGTGTGTAAGGCATTTTTCTTAATTAATGATTGATGTACAAGGGTCAAGTCCATTGTGAGTGGTGCTATCTTTGGGCTGGTTGTAGAATAAACAAGAGTAATCAGGATAAACAATCCATGAGACGCAAGCTAGTAAGCAACACTGCTTCATGGTCTCTGCATTAGTTCCTGCCTCCAGATTCCTGCCCTGTTTGAGTTCCTGTGAGTTTTGAGTTCTTCAACTGACTTCCTTCATTGAACAGTGAGATGAAAGTGTATACCAAATATACACATTCCTCCTTCCCCCAACTGGCTTTTGGTCATGGTGTTTTATCACAGCAATAATAAAATGTACTAGGACATATCTATACTGTTTGTAGTTTAGAAAATGATGTGGGTTGAATAGGTATGGTGGACATAGATTCCTGTGTTTGAATGCTTGGCCCATAGGAAGTAGCACTGTTGGGAGGTAAAGCCTTGCAGGATAGGTGTGGCCTTTTTGGTGGAATTGTTTCACTCTGGCGGTACTCTTTGAGTTCTCATATGGTCATGTTACACCCAATATAACAGTCTGCTTATAATGTCTGTGGATCAAGATGTAGAATTATCAGCTCCTTCTACAGCACCATGTCTGCCTGCATGGTACCATGCTTCCTGTCATGCTGGCAATGAACTAAACAAACTTCTGAAATTTTAAGCCATCCCCAGTTAAAGGTTTTCCTTTATAACAATTTTTGTGGTCACGGTGTCTCTTCACAGCAATAAAACCCTAATTTAAGAGAGCATGTCTTTATTTTTTTATTAGAATCATTAAAATTTTGCATTTATTAATTAGCTTAGCATTGACTAGTTGTATGTTTTTTTCTTTTCTTTCTTTCTTTCTTTCTTTCTTTCTTTCTTTCTAACTTTCTTTTTTTTTTTTTTGGTTTTTTGAGACAGGGTTTCTCTGTGTAGTCCTGGCTGTCCTGGAACTCACTCTGTAGACCATGTTGGCCTTGAACTCAGAAATCTGCCTGCCTCTGCCTCCCAAGTGCTGGGATTACAGGCATGCGCCACCACAACCAGCCAGACTTATGTTAATGAGCCTGAAATTTGGCTTTTATATTTTATTGTTCACACTGAATTTGTCATGTCCTGGGATAGGTAAGCAAGATGATGAAGACCTAGAGCACAGAATGAGGAACTAAAACATTGTTTTAGAGATCTCTGAGAAAAGGGTCCTTGCCTTCTCAGAATTTGCCATTTAGGGCCACTTCCCTTGGTCAGGGTGGCAAGGTTCTGAAAGACACAGGCTGGAGTTATCACAGAGAAAGGAGCTTCAGTTGGGAAGTGCCTCCATGAGATCCAGTTGTTGGGCATTTCTCAATTTGTGATCAAGGAGAGGAGGGCCCTTTGTGGGTTGTACCATCTCTGAGCTGGTAATCTTGGGTTCTATAAGAAGGCAAGATGAGCAAGCCACGGGAAGCAAGCCAGTAAGAAACATCCCTCCATGGCCTCTGCATCAGTTCCTGGTTCCTGACCTGCTTGAGTTCCACTCCTAACTTCCCTTGGTGATCAACAGCAATGGGGATATGTAAACTGAATAAGCCATCTCTTCCCCAACTTGCTTCTTGGTCATGATGTTTGTGCAGGATTAGAAACCCTGACTAAGACACATTCCTTTAAAAAAAAAAAACCAAGGATTTTAGAATATGATTCATATTTAAACCAGTTGGCATTTATGTCTTTGGATATTACAAAGCTGATTTCTAAGGCAGTATTGTTTTTAAATAATGCAATTGGAGACTTTTTCATCAGTTTCCTACTGACAGGCCATCTGTTGGCTGTCAGCCACGGGTGTTTGCATTCTGTACTTACTGTCATTTTATGAACCATGCACTATTGTTATTTGTTATTATATGAATGGCACTGAACACTTGAATGGAGTTTCCTTGTAACTGTCCTATGGCTCAACAGTTTCTTATCATGAAGGCAAAAATATCCTAAATAGATGTTGAGAATATCTTAATTTTCTCATATGGATTTCAATTAAAATATAATATGTTACTATCTGTCCCATAAACTGCCAGATTTTTCAACTCACATAGCATTAATTAATGGTTTTCATCTACTCTAGAAGCATTTGGTCTATTATCTACAAAGAAGCCACATCCTCTGTACTTTGTCAACATGAGAACCAAAAGTTAAAAATTTTAAAATCAGCCATATTACAGGCAATGTGGAGGCAAATGCAGACAAGAAACTAGGAGCAATAATAGTGATGGTAGAATGGCCTGATTTTCAAAGTCTGGTTTTTGTATTTTAAGTGTAAAAACTGTATCTGTTATGGTTTCTTAATCATAAACATTTGAGCAAATAGTGGTCAATTAAAAAATGAGACCTAAAGACTGACAGGCAATAAGTTTTCATGGAAAGCTGAAGTAAAAAAATGCATCTACTTTCTGCCCATCCACTACTATGGTTCTGTGGGACCTCTTATTATTTGGTCATTATTTGTATTGACAAAGAGATACTATATCATTTACCAGGCAAGGAGTTGAATGTAACTTTAATTTTTAATTCAATATAATTTTTTTATGAATCTACAGCTTTACACAGGTCCTCTGTTGTTTTACTAAATGGGTTATGAGCCTCTAGAAAGATGTATCTTAATTTCTTCTTACTTTGCTTTATATGAATGAACAGCAGCATACATGTGAAAATTCTCAGTGTCTTTTATTTTTGTCAAAACTATGAGAACTTCAGTAAGTTACTTTTTTTACAGTGTCTATTGCATTTCTTTTTTACTAAAAAAATATTTTTCATACAATACATTCTGATTATTGTTGTTCTTCCCTAAACTCACATCTCAGATCCTCCAAACCACACCACCCAGAAGTTCTATAAGTGACTTAACCTCCAAGGACTAAAATTTCTTTATCTTCAAAGCAATAGTATATTCTTAATGAAACCCATGTGGCATAATGAATTGTTTTAAGTAGGCAATAATTGGTATGTAGCTCAAAAGATATTATCTCTCATTGCCAATGACTGTAACTAGTTTTACACACAAAACTTGTAAGTTAATTTTATATCATTTCAGATTTTACAGCTCAAAATTTAAAATAGGGTTATTTTATTTAATCTTACTCTATAACTAATTGGTTGAAATTTTCACTTTAACTTTTAATACAGTGTTTTATTTTTTTCCTTGAATTTCATATAAGCTTGAAAGTAGTTGAGGAATCACATTATCATATTGATTCACTGCAGATTTATCTCTGCCTTAATAAACTCACCAAGTGGAAAGGCGAGACATTATTTTAGCTTTGTGGGAGCAAGTTATTTCAGGTATTGAGCTTTCCCAGGACCTCAGAGTGGCCGGGATGTATGCACATTTTCTTCACTATTTTTTTATTTTCCTGACATTTTTTTCAGATATGAAGATTTGGAAATAAATGCAGATTTGAAGTATTTGAAGTATGTCCTTGATTGGTGAGCTGTTGTAATATTTCAGTGACTCAATCTCTAAAATTAAGTATTCCCCTATGTCATTTAATTGTATCGACATAGTCTTCATCTCCCACATAATATGAGTCTATCCCAGTCTCATACAAGTATTTAGCAGCTTGGAAAATGCCAAACAATTTGCTTCATTCTTTTGTATCTTCCTTTCTGCCTAAAAACACCTCATCTCCACTGTTTTCTCCTTTTCTCAGTTTTGCTATCAAGAGTTGTGCAGTTTGACACGATGAAGCCATAGCATGCAGCACATTATGTATTATTGTGGTGGGCACTCTGTGCTCTGGGCAATATGAAAGAAAGAATATTACCACAAGAAATCACATTTACGTCAACCAAATACTTTCACAATATTGAGAGTCAGATGTATCATATTGAAGACAAAAATACCTTTACTTCTACAGAGAACTGAAGATTAACTTCCTTCCATACAAAGTCACATACCACTGGCAACAAGGGAATTATGAGAGTCCTTGGGGATATGTTACAAAGCTATGTTTAAATTGTAAAATATTCTGCTTCTGGTAGACTTCCATATGCTTTTTATCATAACTTTATAAAGTAAATAATGAATGATATTTTGCTAAATATTCACAAATAGCTCAGAAGTTAAGTGTAAAAGTACAATTTTAATTTCTTTATTTTCATTTTATAGATGTGTGCAATAAAGTTAATTTCAAGCTGTCAGCATGATGCTGAATATGTGACTAGAAAAAAATACTACTTACTAGATCTCACACAGCAGTTTCATGACTTCAGTACACCACTGAATATACATTTCAGCCGCTCTGATTCATGTGAAACAAAAATTCCATATAGCAGTATATTATTATCAAAGTTCTCTTCTGTAGCAAATACGATTTACCAGAATTTAACAAAGGCTTTCCACAAAATTCTTCATTAACATATTATACTACTAATCTAAAATCCCAAAAGCTTTCTAGGAGATAAAACAAAAAGAATACTAATTTTAAAAGTATAATCTATGAAAAAGCTACTTCACAATCTAATTACTGCACAGTTATTATTACAAACCAGATGCTTGTTGAAGGAAATATTTGAAAAAATAGAAGTGTAATGTTCCTGCACTTGTGCCTTTGCCCTGGCAGTCTGGTCAGCTATGCACTGGTGAGCAATAGCTAACTTATTTTCATCTCATGGAGATACGGACTCTGAACTCCACAATCGCTCCTTCACTGATTCCCACTGGCGAGTCACTACCATGCCAACCCTAAACTTCAAATCCCCCATGGCCTTTGTGGAGCACCCCAGGCAAACCCACACTTGGCTGCTGTACCTTTCTCTCTTGAACCCAGATGAGCCTCCATGTGAAGGAAAATGCAACACAAACTTAGTTCACAAACAATGGTAACTCAGTCTCTGTGTGCAACAACTAAAACCTAATCCTGTAAGCCTTTTTAAAATATGATCCCCCAGTGGCAAATACTTGTGGCTCCTCCATGATACTAGGAAACTCTAGCAACTACATCTTACCCATATGTTGTCCAGGTTCCAAAGACACCCAACTCTCTTCTGCTTCCTCTCTTCTTCTGTCCAACCCGGAAGTCCCACCAACTCACCCAGTGATTGGCTCTCTTATTCATTAGGGGATTGGTTCACAAGAACCACACCAGGCCCACCCAAAACAGATGCTGTTTTCTTCCAAATGAGACAGGGTCAAAGGAAATGAAGTGACTTTATTAGGGTCCATCCTTATTTAAGAGGACACAAAACTAATATGTACTTAAAAGCAAAAAATAAAAATGATCACTTTGGCTTTTCATTCTGTTTAACATGCTTTGTTAAGTGAACGTAAGAGATCCATATTTTAAATGAATATTTGTGAGTGTGTGACAACTAATAACTCTACATACTTATATTTCAATAAATGTATGTAATATATAATGATCAGTTGGTGGTAAAAGTACATCCATCATCTTAAGCACTCTTGTTTTGTTTTGTTTTTATTTATGTTAGGAACATTCAAAATGCCCCTACTAGCTTATTATTGTAAACAATTAATTGTTTTCATCCATAACTCCATGTGCTTGAAAACATATGAAATTTTCCTCCACTATATTGTACTCCACTGCTGTTTAATATATGTATACTAAAGGAGTCATTTACACACGGAGACTACTGAAATATCTCTGGACTACTGAGGAAAACTTTAGTATATTATAATGAAGCTGGTCATTGGGACATATGCATATAATTTGAGATTTGAGGTGGCTGAGACCAGAAAACCATGAATTCCAGGCCAACTTGTCTTACATAGCAAGTTTCCTATAATTCTATCTTAAGAACCTACTGCCAAAATGACAACAGTTTGGATCTGTAGATTAGGAAGCCCCTTGTTCACTTATATCACTATTGCTGTAATGGTACTGGTGATATGCTTTGATATGTGAGTTCTTTCCACATCTTATCCATACTATTATGATTTCTATTTCTCCATTGTGAGGGACTCAACTTCCACCAGTATTGGCCTATTTTTCTTTGTAGAGGAGTTGAGGACCATCAAGATTCTTCAGTGAGCCTAACCAGAAATATGAATTGTATAAAGTCACAGATAGATAGAACTAGAAATGAGAAAGTCTCCTGTAGTATCTGGTACACTTTTGAAATCAGTGAGTATTCCATTTTCTATGGAATAAGTTTATGTATGCTTTTGAATATACTACTGGCCACAACTCACTAGCAACTTTTCATGAGTTGCTCAATTTGTGTTTGATATGCAGCAGCCAGTTGATTTCAGAAGAATTTAAAGTCTCCTTAAGTGTTAGCACAACTACAGCATGCCTTCATTTCTACTTGAATAATTTCTAATGCCACTTATTTTATAAATTACTTTTAATGTTTCATGATTTCTTTACACCTAACCACAACCCTCCATGTTGGTATTTTAAAGCTCTGGCATTACTAATAGAATCTTGAAAAATATCTATGTACATATGACAAAGGAACAAACTCAAATTTAAGTTTAATTTTTTATAGCACCAAACAATGCTATTTTAACCCCTTTAGTCACATAAATCCTAGTTGTATTATCTAGTTCACAGCATTTAAATAGATTCTAAAAGAAAGTTGGTTATAGTAGACAATATATTCCACACAACTTTACTGGCCAGTCTAATCTTTTTTTTTCTCCTACATATTTTTATTTGAAATGAGGTGCACTAAGCAAGACCTTAGTTTCCCCATGGTATGGTAGAAGAGCACAACAGAGCAAATGCATCTGCTAGCATAGCTACAGTATGTGAACATTACCTCACTCACCATTTGGGATGATGCTATTTATAAAGTTCTTACAGAAAATTTTACCCCTGGATCGGTAAGTGTCACATACAAGGAAGTAGTCTCAATTCTGTGTGGTGCAGTGTTTTCTGTAAGTGATGCAAGATTGGAGAAGCACAAACACAACTCATCCTTTAAAAAAACTACTCTGAAATAGAATATTCAATATCCCTTCCTCCTGGAATACAATAGAGTGCTGGGATCTTTCACTGAAATTTTCTTTTTAATCTGTAATCTTTCTTTTTTAACAGTACAGTTTTATCCCCCTCCTGGTCATCTCTCTGATGATTCCTCATCCCATTCCTCCTCCCACATTTCCAAGAGGATTTCCCCATACTCACCCACCAGGCCTCATTACTCCCTGGGGTCTCAAGTGTCTGGAGGGTTAGCTACATCTTCTCTCACTGAGACTAGGCCAGACAATCCTCTGCTGTATTATGTTAGACTTAGTTTTAAGAGGCCGCTTTACTTCTTCCTCTACTTCTTACCTTCATGCTTATGTCCCTTGGGGCAACTGCTATCAGAGACTCTTTTAGAACTACCATGATGTTTTGCTTCTTCCAAAAACTTGTCCAAACCAAAAAGAACTTCCTCAAACTGAACTGGTCCTTCTCGGCCTCTCTGTCTATGGTCAGAACGAGAAAGTGCCTTATGAGGAACAATTCTGTTGGTGTTTATCCTGGTTTCGAGGTCCTCACCATACTTGCCCTTGTCCAGATGTTTACTGGGCCTGTAGATCCTCTGAGCCATGTCTTTGCCACCTTTCCAGGCCTGATCATAAACATTGTAAATTTCACCTTCTCCACCTGCAAACCCATTGTCCATACCCTGGGACTGGTTGAAGAGCCTTTGGGTCATACTGAACTTCCTTGGAAGGTGGAGCAATGCAAGAGCAATGACTTCACTGATATCTTGATTTTCATTTTTCAGTAGTTTTGACCTCTTACCAGGAGCTGCCCTGGAAAGGTTCTGGTCATGCTGACTCTCTTTTTGCCTTTCATGATGGATTTAATCTCTCTCACGGGCCTCTCCATCCTCTTTTTCCACATGGGTTTTGATCCCAGCTCTCTTTTCTCTGGCTTTCTGGCATTTCCACGGCTTCACGAACCTTCTGATCAGCAATGTATATAGCGCTTCAGCCAGTTTGTCAAAATTTTCATTTATGTGGACGGTCTGAAGTCCTCTTCCATCATCAGCCAGCCTTTTATCTAATGGAATCACATAACCCTTAGCTTTCTTCTAGTTGAAAATACAAGGAGGGATCTTCCACTCTTTTTCTTCCTTGACAATCATCTTCCGGCTAGGTGAGTGCATTACAGGCACAGAAGATGGTGGTCCACGGGGAATTTTCTTATTAATCTTTAATCTTGGAGGCTCCATTGGGTCTTTCTGCATTTCTACCATCCAAATAACCTTCTGTTTAGCTCCATAATTGAATTCTACTCCTAGCTGAGATGGTGTGTAGTCGATATATTGAGCAGGAGCCAGCTTGCCATCTGAATGAGCTGGCATGGCTGCAGCCACCTTCTGCAGCACAGACTTCTACACGGCGACTCTTGGATCTTTGGTTATCTCTTTAATCACCTTTTCATTGGGCCTTTGCAGGTCTGGGATATCTGAATTCATTACCTCCTTTAGAGCAATGTCAGTGTATTTGCTGTAAATAACCTTTGGACTGTTCCTGTCGAACAATCCCATCATACTTAATTTTCCCTTCAGGATCCACCTGAATGACCAATGCATTTAACGTTTCTTTTTCTATTGCATCAGATCCAGAGGATACTGGGACACATGGATGTCTGGGAAAGCAAATCCATCTCCAAATCTTCTAATATTCTTGGAATCCAGCCTTTCCTATATCCATGTGGGGGAGGCACCCTTCAAAAGGAGACTAGAGAGCGGTCTGCCTTGATTACTGAGATCTTGCCCTTTCTTCAGCTTTAGGATTGTCCTGAGATAGCTAAGTAGGCATAGGTAAGACACAGGTGAGCACCATCTTTCTCTCCTTCTTCTTGCACAGGCCACAGTATTATGGGCCCAAAGTCTAATCTTGAGGGGAAAATATAAATTATGTCAATTTGAAGGGAACCTAGAGATAACTAAGTAACTTTAAATAAGTTCATAGAGAAAATGTGAACTTTCTTTAATAGATCGACATAAATTTTTGTAGGTTAAAGGAAATGCCTTCTCTGGACGAATGACTATTTTTGCGGGAGTGGGGAGGAACATATTTATTACTGTAGCTTGTTTATTTTGGGCTATCCTAGAATGCCATGTAACATAGTCACAGAGTTCATTTTAATTTCTTGAAGACCCTCACTAGGGAAATCACTGATGCCTTCAAGGGTTATAGCAGCAAGAATGATTCTTAGTTATTTTTTCCTTCGATATAAGTACAAATATTGTAAATACACTGATATAATAGCATTTACCTTGGTTCATTACCTCTGAACAAGATGCATAGCTGTTTATCTCGGGCTTCTTTTAGGAAATACTAAATGAAATGGGAGGAAGGAAGATCAACTTTGTCAGGTTTTTAAAAAATATCTTTAAGAAAGTTCATTGAGGTGGAATTTTACATATGGCAAAGGAGAGTTTTCAGAGATATCTTTCAATATCCTGAATTTATGATAATTTAATGGCAGTTCTTTTCATAAAGCAGCACTTAATAACATAAAATTAAACATCAGAAAATATGAAGACTCCTAGCTATAAGACAGGACTATCTTAACATAAATAATTTAAACTCATGCTACAAAATAATTTGTTCCTGATTTTTGAGTGGCCTATTTTTATATGAAATAAAGAGATAGCAATGGTTGATTGTATGGCTATGCAAATATGATATATATGTTTAATTTGAATTAATATAACTTATTAATATATAATTAATAATATATAATATAAAATAAAATATAACTATAAGATATATAATAATATATAATTAATATATTATAGATAGTATATAAAATCAAATTAAGTCAAATTAAATATTTTGAATTGAAAATTGCTGCTTGAAAACACAAAATGCTTTGTACAGTTCTCTGAACCAGAGACAGCATATCAATTGTTTCTAAGTGTTCAAGTAAATAAACTATTTACCCATGATATTTTGCCATTTGCATCTCATGTCTCAGTATATCTTCTTTTAACTAGTGAGATAACAAGACCCAAGAATGTGGACTTGAATTCATGCAGAGCATCCAATAATAAGGAAGGTTTAGTTACTTGAGCTTTGTACAAGGAGATAAGAATGGATCAATTTGCATTCTTCTACATGGTAACACACAGTTGAACTAGTACCATTTGTTTAAAATGCTGTCTTTTTTTCCACTGAATGGTTTAGGATCCTTTGTCAAAGATCAAGTTCCCATAGGTGTGTGGGTTCATTTTGGGGTCTTCAATTCTATTCCATTCATCTACCTGCTTGTCACTGTACCAATACCATGCTGTTTTTTTATCACTATTGTTCTGTAGTATAGCTTGAGGTCAGAGATGGTGATTCTGCCAGAAGTTCTTTTATTGTTGAGAATAGTTTTCACTATCCCGGGTTTTTGTTGTTGTTGTTGTTGTTGTTGTTGTTATTCTAGATGAATTTGGAAATTGCTATTTCTAACTCGATGAAGAATTAAGTTGGAAATTTGATGAGGATTGCATTGAAAATGCAGATTGCTTTCAGTAAGATGGCCATTTTTACTACATTAATCCTACCAATCCATGAGCATGGGAGATCTTTCCATCTTTTGAGATATTCTTTGATTTCTTTCTTCAGAGATTTGAAGTACTTGTCATACAAACTTAGCTGCTTAAGTGGAGTCACAACAAGGTATTTTATATTACTTGTGAAAATTGTGAAGGGTGTTGTTTCCCTAATTTCTCAGACTGTTTATCCTCTGACTCGAGGAAGGCCACTGATGTTTTTGAGTTAATTTTATATCCAGCCACTTTACTAAAGTTGTTTATTAGTTTTAGGAGATCAATGACCTCCACATAAAACCAGATACATTGAAACTAATAGAAAAGAAAGTGGGGAAGAGCCTTGAGCACATGGGCACAGGGGAAATTTTTCTGAACATCACACTAATAGCTTATGCTCTAAGATCAAGAATTGTCAAATTGAACCTCATAAAATTGCAAAGTATCTGTGGGGCAAAGGATTGTCAACAGGACACAATAGGAACCAACAGATTGGAAAAAGACCTTTACCAATCCTACATCTGATAGAGGGCTAATATCATATATATATATATATATATATATATATATATATATATATGTATGTATACACACACAGACATTTTTATTTATACTTAGACATTTAAAAAACATTAAGTGTGAGATAATTTTTGCTTTAAACTTACTAATTTCTTCAATGTCTTGTACTTTTCCTAATTTAAAATTGTGAATCAAAGTAACAAATAAAATGGCAACAGACTTAGTAAAGTTAGAGCGAAGCAGAATTTCACATTCTGTGTTTCTTTTGAGGAGTGTGCCTGTGACATACAATTTTCCCCATTAGGGGGGCAAAGGTGTAAAATGATAGGTTTTTCTGTTACATTGTCTCTCTTAATCTTTCATGGGAGGAACAACTGTTTTGGGGCTACTGATCTATCCGTTTATACCAGGAACATCTCTTCTTTGCTTTCTTACTTTGTTTAAAGTATCTGATCCAAGTAATTATCTTATATTTGTCTTAGTTTATAATGTTGTTAATATTTAAAGTTTTTGGATTTCAATTATTCTCATAATAATAACTGCATTACTCCTTAACTCCAAAGCTCAGTAAAAACATGAACATCAGAAACAGGATCAAGGAACTAGAAGGAAAAATTTAGGTACTGGATATTAGACCAAACAATTGCAATTAGCTCCTGAGTGGGTCTCTAAAATTAAGAGCATGTGAGAATTAAAATATATATTATATTCAGTTTTGTGGAAGTTTAATCCTGATACATTTTTTGGAGACTTACCCACTTTCTTTCAGTAATCAGCCCCCCACCTCCCATGCCAGTTATAGGGTTTTGAGACCTCATGGTTTTTCATGATTCTGCAGTTGTGTGTGTTCAGTCCTATAGTCCATACCTTCCTACTCTTGATTCTGTATTCTTCTAGGACAGGGTCAAGGAATGTTGCGGCCTGTCCTATTTTGCCATTTGTTCTGGAGCTGGGAGACGATGGCTGTGATTTCTGTTTTGGAATATGCTGACTTGGCTATGCTCTGGAACTGTTAGACTCAGGCTTCCTTACTTTGGCACATTCCCAATATTTATAGTTCTGTTGAGATTTGTTGTCCACTCATGTCAAATAAAACATTAAAGGAAAATAATATTTTCATACTGCATTGGTAAGTAGTATGTTTTTCCTTTAACTTCATAGAGTGTACAACATGTTCTGTGTTGTTCATGGTGTTCACAACATTTTGCTAAAGAACCAACTGACACTTCAAAGATTTTTCAAATCTTAGGAGGTGAACCTATTAATTCTTTGGCCTGACTCAAATACATGCCATAAGTTACCACACATCATATCAAGAAGTAGATGTCACATTAATCAGCCATTAAATTACATGAAAATGTCTGTCAAAAAAAAGAGGAAGGTTTACTTATACAATCCTAACCTCCCTTTCATTTGCTCTCCTCTGAATGGATAGAAAAGAAGGTAATTATTTTACAAAATTAGCCTAGACTCAGGCATAATTATCAGAACTTTATAAATATTTTCTAAGTTATTTTATGGGGAAAACGAATTTATTTCTTTTTTTAATATGTTCTAAGTTTTAAAGTAGCACTAAGAGTCACAAATAATCTGCTTTTAATGGATGATAAAATCCTGTTTGGAATAGAACAAGTGGAGAAGAAAAAAACATAAAATGTACAGATTGGAGAAAAAGAGGAGCACTAGGAAGCTTATGATTACAACCAAAGCATGTGCTGAAAGAGAGAATGTAGCTTTTTAAAAATGTTTTCTTAATTAACTAATTCATTTGTTTATTTTAAACTCCAAATTTTAGTCCTCTCCCTGTTCACCCTCCAACTGATCCACATCCCATACCTCCTCCCCACTTCCTGTCTCCACTAGGATGTCCCTACCCATCACCTACCACCCCACCAGACCTCTAAACAAACTGGGGCCTTCAGTCTCTTGAGGGATGGGTGCACCTTCTCTGACTAAACTCAGACCTGACTGTCCTCTGCTGCATATGGGTTGGGGTGCCTAATATCAACTAGTGTATGCTGCCTAATTGGGGGTCTTGTATCTGAGAGATCTCAGGGGTCCAGATTAATTGAGAGTTCTGGCCTTCCTACAGGGTCACCCTTCTCCTCAGTTTCTTCTAGCCTTTTCTTAATTCAACCACAGAGGTCTGTAGCTTCTGTAGATTGTTTTCACAAATATCTGCATCTGACTCAGCTGCTTTTTGGGTCTTCTAGAGCACAGTCATTACAGGTCCCTTTTTGTGAGCGCTTCATAGCCTCAGTAATAATGTCAGGCCTTGGGGCCTGCCATTGAGTTGGATCCCATTTTGGGCCTGTTACTAGACCTTCTTTTCCTCAGTCAGGCTCCTTTCCATTTCCATCCCTGTAATTCTTTCAGACAGGAACAATTATGGGTCTGAGTTTTGATTGTGGGATGGCAAGCCCATCCCTCACTTGATGCCCTCTCTTTCTGCTGGAGGTGGTATCTACAAGTTCACTCTCCACAATGTAGGACATTTCATCTAAGGTCCCTCCCTTTGAGTCCTGAGAGTCCCTCGCTTACCAGGTTTCTGGTACATTCTAGAGGGTACCCCCAAACTCCTACCTCCAGAGGTTGCCTGTTTCCATTCTTCCTGCTGGCCCTTAGAGCTTCAGTTATTTTCCCCCACCCAATTCCAGATCATGTTACTCTCGTCCTCTATTCCCTTCCTTCTTCCCAGTTCCCTCCCTTCCTCCCCACTTGTGATTGATTTCTTCTCCCTCCCAAGTGAGACTGAGGTGTCCTCACTTGGGCCTTTCAGCTTGCTGACCTTTTTGAGTTCTGTGGACTGTATCTTGGGCGCTCTGTACTTTGAAGACTAATCTCTACTTATTAATGAGTACACACCATGTATGTCTTTTTGCATATGAGTTACCTCATTCGGCATGATATTTTCCAGTTCCTTCCATTTGCCTGCAAAACTCAGGATGTCCTAATTCCCAATAGTTAAGTAGTATTCCATTGTGAAAATGTACCACAATTTCTGTGTCCATTCTTCTGTCATGGGACATCTGGGTTGTTTCCAGCTTCTGGAGTGAGATATCAACAAGGAGATGGCCCCTTCCTGGACATGAGCAGTACCCATGGACAGAACTCCATCCAGATAAGTTTTCAACTTGTGAGAGCAGAAAGCCTGAGCCTTTGCTTGCTCCTAGAAATCATTTGTTTCTAAATATAAAAGTTTCTGATAAAATGTTCAAAGTGATCAAGTATTCATTCCAAGCTGGCAGTCTAACTTGGCAATGTTGTTCAAGTGGTATAGGCTTTGGAGGCATGTCAGATACAAGAATGGGTGTTGTGAATTCTAGGTTACAGAGATATGTTGTACCCAGACAAAGTGCAGCAGTACTACAGTTGCTACATGAATAAGGCACTGAGAAGACAGAGGCCCCGTGAAGCCATTGCATGAAGCTGTGAATGTGAATCCTGGTTTACATGGAGCTGTCATGATGTTGGTGATGTCATAGCTAAGAAAACTTCACTCAAGGAGTGGAACTAGCTCAAGAGAAAGATATATGTTTCAGACTGTAAAGCTGGAGGGACAGAGCCAACTAAACCTTGCTGAACTGAAGTTCAAGACATCAGACATGGAACAATATTTGATGCCTATTCTAGTAGGTTTTTGTCTTGCTTAGTCTATTAGTACTATACTGTGCTCCAGTTTGTTTCATTTTGGAATGCAATATATATTCTGTATGTACATTGCAAATATAATATTTACTTTTTTGGTTCCTTTCTGCTGGGGCAGACTTGTGGCTGGTCAGCTCCAGTGAAGACATCATATCCAGATCCATCCTAGAGAACCTGCTACACTCAGAGCAGTTGACCCAATAGTCTAAAGGTGTCCCAGGAAAACTACTGCAGCCAGCCAGGGAAACAGATCAGCACCCTCTCTGCCCCTGTGAAGAGGCCCCCCCCTACTGACAGAAGGTCCTACAGGTGGACTGCTACAGCAAGGGTTGCAGGCCTACAAGGAGACCTGAAGCAACCCAGGAACAGAAGAGGCAGATTCCAGAAAATTACTTAGACCAACAAACACCAGGAATATCCAGATGGCGAAAGGCAAGCACAAGACCATGAACAACAGAAGCCAATATACATGGGCATCATCAGAACCCAGTTCTCTCACTACAGCAAGCCCTGAATACAACAACACACCTGAAAATAAGGAAGCCTGCATTAAATCCTATAAGGAGGATATCAATAACTCACTGAACGAAATACAGGAAAAACACAGGTAAACAGGTGAAGGAATTTAATAAAGTGAGCAAAGACCTAAGTGGAAGTAGAAACAATAAAGAAAACAGAAATGGAGGCAAACCTGGAAATGGAAAACCTAGGAAAGAAGTCAGGAATTACAGATCTAAGTATCACCAACAGAATACAAGAGATAGAAGAGAGAATCTCAGATGCAGAAGATACCATAGAAGATATGAACACAACAGTCAAAGCAAATGCAAAATCCAAAAAAAAAAAAAAAAAACAAAACTTCTGACCCAAAACATACAGGAAATCCAGGACAAAATGCGAATACCAAACCAAAGATTTATAGGTATAGAAGAGAGCAAAATCAAATTTACACAATATCTTAATATCTTTCCACAAACACAGCTCTACAAAGGATAATAGGTAGAAAATACCAACACAAGGAAGGAAACTACACCTAGAAAAGTATGAAGGAAATGTTTCAACAAACCCAAAAGAATATAACCACCCAAACATAATTCCACATCTAACAACAACAAAAAATAACAGGAAGTAACAATCACTTTTCCTTAATACCTCTTAGCATCAATGGATTCAATTCCCTAATAAAAAGTCATATGCCAACAGACTGGATATATAAGTAGAACCCAACATTCTGCTGCCTACAAGAAACCTACCCAGTGACAAAGACAGTCAATACCTCAGAGTAAAAGGTTGGAAACAATTTTCCAAGCAAATGGTCCCAAGAAACAAGCTGGAGTAGCCATCCTTATATCTAATAAAATCAACCTTCAACCAAAAGTTTTCAAAAAAGATAAGGAAGTACACTTCATACTGGTCAAAAGAAAAATCTACCAATATCAATTATCAATCCTGAACATCTAGAATGCAAATGCCAGGGCACCCACCTCCATAAAATAAAAACTTTATTAAAGCTCAAAATACACATTGCACACCACACAATAATAGTGGGGGAGACTTCAACACCCCACTCTCAACAATGGACAAATCATGGAAACAGAAATTAAACAGAAACAGAGTCAAACTAACAGAAGTTATGAACCAAGTGGATAAAACTGATATTTATAGAACATTTTATCCTAAAGCAAGAGAATATGCCTTCTTAGCACCTCATGGTACCTTCTCCAATATTGACCATATAAGCAGTCACAAATCAAACTTCAAGAGATATAGGAATATTGAAATAATTCGATCCACCCTATAAGATCTCCCCAGACTAAGGATGGTCTTAAGTTCCAACAAAATCAATGGAAAGCACACATACACATGGAAGCTGAACAATGTTCTACTCAATGATAACTTGGTCAAGGAAGAAATAGTGAAAGAAATTAAAGAATTTTTTAGAATTTATTGAAAATGAAGACACACCATAACAAAACTTATGGGACACAATGAAACTAGTGCTAAGAGGAAAACTCATAGGTCAAAGTACCTCCAAAAAGAAAGTGGAGAGAGGTTAAACTAGGAGCTTGACAGCACACCTGAAAGCTCTACAAGAAAAAGAAGCAAATTCACCCAAGAGGAGTAGAAGGCAAGAAATAATCAGACTCGGGGCTGATTTCAACTAAATAAAAGCAAAAAGAACTATACAAAGAACCAACAAAACCAGGAGCTGGTTCTTTGAGAAAATCAACAAGATAGATACACCCTTAGCCAGACTAACCAGAGGATACAGAGTCAGTACCCAAATTAACACAATCAGAAATTAAAAGGGAGGCATAACAACAGAAACTGTGGAAATTAAAAAAAAAAACATCAGATCCTTCTACAAAAGCTTATACTCAACAAAATTGGAAAATCTGGATGAAATGGACAATTTTCTAGACACATACCAGATGCCAACTGAAAACAGGATCAGATAAACCATCTAAATAGTCCCAAAACCCCTGACAAAATAAAAGCAGTCATTAAAAATCACCTGATCAAAAAAAGCCCAAGGCCAGGTGGGCTTAGTGGAAAATTCTATCAGATCTTCAAAAATGACCTAATGCCAATACTTTTCAAACTATTCTACAAAATAGAAACACAAGGAACACTATCCAATTCATTCTATGAAGCCACAATTACACTTATACCTAAATCAAACAAAGACCAAATAAGGAAAGAGAACTTCTAATCAATTTCCATTAGGACCATTGATGCAATAGAACCAATAGAATTCTTGCCAAACAAATCCAAGAACATATCAAAATGATCATTCATCATGGTCAAAGTGGCTTCATCCCAGGGATATAGCGATGGTTCAACATATGGAAATCCATTAATGTAATCCACTACATAAACAAACTCAAAGAAATAAAAACACATGATCATTTCATTACATGCTGCAAAAGCATTTGACAATATTCAGCATCCTTTCATGTTAAAAATCTTGGAAAGATCTGAAATTCAAGGTCCATACATAAACATAGTAAATGCAATATACAGCAAACCAGTAGCCAACATCAAACTCAATGGAGAGAAACCTGAAGCAATCCCACTAAAATGGAGACCAGACAAAGCTGCCCACTCTCTCCCTATCTATTAAATAAAGTACTTGAAGTTCTAGTTAGAACAATTAAACAACAAAAGAACATCAAAAGTATACATATTAGAAAGGAAGAAGTCAAAATATCACTATTTGGAGATGATATGATTGTATACTAAGTGACCCCAAAAATTCTACCAGAGAACTCCTAAAGCTGATAAACAACTTCAGCAAAAGTGCTGGATATAAAATTAACTCAAATTAGTAGCCTTCCTCTACTCAAAGGATAAACAAGTTGAGAAAGAAATTAGGGAAATGACACCTTTCACAATAGTCACAAATGATACCCTTGTGTGACTCTAACCAAGCAAATGAATGATCTGTATGACAAGTACTTCAAGCCTTTGAAGAAAAAAAACAAAGATCTTTGAAGATGGACATACCTGCCATTCTCATGGATTGAAAGGATTAATATAGTAAAATGGCCATCTTGCTTACAGCAATCTGCATATTCAATGCAATCCTCATAAATAGTCCAAATCAATTCTTTATAGAGCTAGAAAGAGCAATCTGCAAATTCATTTGGAATAACAAAAAATCCAGGATTGCCAAAACTATTCTCAACAACAAAAGAACTTCTAGGGTGAACACCATCCCTGACCTCAAGCTCTACTACAGAGGAATAGTGATAAAAACTGTGTGTATTTGTACAGCAACAGGCAGGAAGATCAATGGAATAGAATTGAAGACCCAGAAATGAACGCACATACCTATTGTCACTTGATATTTCACAAAGTACCTAAAAACATGCAGTGGAGAAAACATGGCATTTTTAACATATGGTGCTG